>PVLC010000027.1:0-145179 GCA_004027655.1 Graphiurus murinus | reverse complement strand
TGGATTGGAAAAATTAATGTTGTTAAAATGTTCATACCACACAAAGCAATCTACAGATTCAATGTAATTCCTATCAAAATTTCAACTACACTTTTTTTTCACAGAAACAGACAAAAACTCTAAAATTCATGTAGAACCACAAAAGACCCCAAATAGGCAAAGCAATCTTGAGTACAAAGAATAAAGTTACTAGAGATGTACTAGAGTATGCCACAAGCTGTAGTAATCCAAGTAGCGTGGTAATGACATAAAAAGAGGCCCTAGTCCAATCAAAGAGAATACACAGCCCAGAAACAAATCTGAACACTTACAATCAATTGATTTTCACCAAAGATGCCAGGAAACACAATGGGAAAAAGACAGACTCCTCAATACGTGGTTTATGTTCACACAGAAAAGAATGAAATTAGAACTTTATCTCATACCACATACAAACACCAATTGGAAATTGATTAAAGACTTAAACGTAAGATCGAAGTTGTAAAACTACTAGGAAAAAAAACAAAAACATAGGGGGAAGTCTCCATAACACTGATCTTTTAAATGACTTTTTTGGATATAAAACCAAAAGTACAGCAGCATAAGAAAGACATAGACAAGTTGGATTGCATTGAACTAAAAAGCTTCAGGACAATGAAGGAAACAATCAAGAATGAAGAGACAACCCACAGACTAGAAGAAAATATTTGCAAACCATATATCTGATAAGGGGTTCATACACACAAAAAAAGTGAGAAATTCAAAAAACTCAATAGTAAGAAAAAACAACTCTATTAAAAATAGGTAAAGGATCTGAATAGACATTGCTCAAAAGGGAACATACAAAAAGCAGGTATGTGAAAAAATGCTAACACCACTAATAATCAGAGAGGTGCAAATTAAAATCCCTATGAGAGATCACCTCACACGTGTTAGAATGGCTTTTATCACAAAGATGAAAGATAGCAAGTGTTGGCAGAAACATAAAGAAGGGGAAACTTGAAGCCAGCATGGTAGCATATGTCTATAATCCTAGTAGTTGAAAAGCTGAGATAGTGGGATCGTGGGTTCAAGGCCAGCTTAGGACAGACACCCTTAGCAACTTACAGAGATTCTGTTTCAAAATAAAATAATTCAGGAGGATCCCAGGTTTGTGACCAGCCTCAGTGAGACCCTGCTTCAAATGAAAAAGATAAATCAGGGCTGGGATTATAACTTAGAGGTAAAATGCCTCTGGGTTCAATCCCCAGCACCAAAAATAAATAAATAAAAAATTAAAAATAAATAAATAAATAAAAGGGCTAGGGATATAAGTTGGAGGTAGCATGCTCCTGAATTTAATCCCCAGTACAAGAAAGACGGAGGAGGAGTAGGGGGAGAGGAAGGAGGGAAGGAGGGGAGGATGAAAAGAAGAAGAGAAGAACAAGAACAAGAAAGAAAGAACAAGAAAACAAGGAAGGAAGGGAGGGAGGGAAAGAGGCAGGCAAGGAGGGAGGGAAAGAGGGAGGGAGGGAAAAAGGAAGGAAGGAACGAAGGAAGGAAGGAAAGAAAGAAGGAAGGATCAGTCTAGGCCCTCCTCATTTCTTTCTGGGTGCACTGCCACAGCCAGAAAAATATTTTTAAAGCGCATAGGCATGTCGCTTTTCCACATAAAACCTTGCAGTGGAGCCTCATGGACTGTCGAGTTAAGTTCAAGGTCTTCATGTGGGCTACAAAGCACCTGCTGCCCCCGTGGCCAGTGCCATCTGCCCTGGGCATCCCTTCCCACCATGTGCTCACTCCATTCTTGGCAGCAGCTGGGCAAATACTCCATGCCCCCAACTGCCTCTGGCTCAACTACCCAAAGGAATAAGACGTGCTTAGACCAGCCTCATACTCTTCCAGCTCAAGGCTTGTTTGTATGCTTGTTTTTAAAATTCCATTCCCTCTTGACAGAATTGTTCTCCAAAGGCCCATCCGCCTTCCCACTTCTGGACTTTTGGAAACCCTTACGAACAATGGAATCACTGTCAACCCCCTTCCATGGTGGTTTCCTTACATAAGCAGACACAATTCTGTATGTGCAGGTACTTCTACAGACTGAAATTAAAGTCAGAACAAAAGGTAAATACAAATCTCTTTGAGCAGCAATGTGCACTGGCCCATTGCTGATGAATAAATAACTTAGCCGAGAAGTTCAGCCGGTAAACTACAGGAACAAGGGCCAATATCCAAGGTCCCAAGCAATTCAGAGTGGGAAGAATAATAAAGAGCCACGGAGCTGTGCTGTCAAAGGGGCAGGTAGAGACTGGGATAGCCTCTTGGCCCCTGTCTAGGCTGAGTCTGATGACAGAGGTCACAAATGCAGCCCCAAAGGAATTCCTGGCTCTTTCCATTGGATTTTTTAGCCCTCTAGAATGGCCCTTCCTGTGTTATGTCTGCAATTTGTAGGATCTGATAAGAGACCTGCTTCAAAGTTCAAAGGAGACTGAACTTTGTAAATAGTTTCAAAGAGAAGCCCTACTTATGCTTGGGAGGCAAAACATGATAGGAGATGAGGAAACCTTTCACTTGGACAGCTGGAGGGGGAATCCCAGCAGCATATCTGTGGGCTGCCAGCAAAATACTCAACTTCTCCATCCTGATTTCATCATCTGTATAATGGGAATTAAAATAGTACTTATCTCCTTGGGCAAGAGCAAATGATATGTTGCAAGTAAAACACTGCATGTATAGTATGTGCTCAGTTAATGTTGGCTGTGGTGGTAACTGCCAATGAACATGTGAGCAGAATACCTAGATATCTAATCAATGTACACCAAGAGTAATTTTGGCAAAATAAGACCAGCTGAGCTATGCAGTCAGATAGAACTGAAAGCCAGGAAGGGAACAGAGTAAAAACCTGCAAACGGTTGACAAATGGCCAGTGGAACAGACTGAATAATGGTCCCTAAAGATATCAGTCTGGGTCACAGGTTCAAAGTCAGCCTCAGCAACATAGCAAGACTCTTAGCAACCTATGATGCTGAGAGGTAGAATGCCCCTGGTTCAATCCCCAGTACCACAAAAACAAACAAACAAACAAACAAACAAACACCTCCAATCCTTGGAGACTGTACACATGGCCTTATCTTTAAAAAGAACCTTGCAGATGTGACTCAGGCCTTTAAAATGAGGAGATTATCCTGGATCATCAGAGTGACTCTTACATGCAATCACAAATATCCTTTAAAGGGCAAGGAGGAGGAGAGTTGATCTACAGACACAGAGGAACAGGCAATGGGAAGACAGAATGGAGGGAGATTTGAAGATGCTGCCCTTGAAGCTTGAAGTGATGTGGCCACAAGCCACGGGTTGCTGATAGCCACCAGGAGCTGGAAGAAGTAGGGACTGGATTCTCCCCTGGAACCTCCGGAAGAAGCACAGCCTCGCACACACCTTGATTTCAGCCCAGTGATACTGATTTGGGACTTCTGGCTTCCAGAACTGTGAGAAGATAAATTTCTGTTGTGTTAAGCCACTAAATATGTGGCAATTTGTTACAGCAGCCACAGGAAATACAGGTAGGATCATGGACTCTGGCCCACATTACTCATGAGGAAATATAGATTCAGAGAGCCATGGTAACCTACCCAAAGACACACAGCATGCTGGGCCTTGGCCAAGGCCAAACCTGAATCTACAAGTCCCTCCACATTCCATTTTGAATGCCCAGGACAGTTGCCCCGGACAGCTGTAATTTGTTTCTGGATCACCCTAGAACTAAGGATGAAAACTACATGTCCCACAAAGTCTAGAATACTGACCATGTGACCCCTTGCAGACAAAGCTGGCCAATCCTGCTCTAGAAAGTTACATGTGTTTACATGTCTTTGTTTCTTCCTATCCCTTGTTCCCTCCCTCATTCCAAATACTAATTAAAAGTACCCGCAGGCCACGCCCTCGGTGGGCGGCTCCAACCCCCTGTGGAATAAAGGTAGGCTCCGCAGGAACCCCAGCCTTTCTGCCCTCCTAGGCCACCTGCTCCACCTGCCATTCCTTCCTCGTGCCATCTGCTCCAAGGGTTCTCCTTGTCCCAGATTTCCCTTCCCCAGGCCTTTAATCTGTGCAACTTTCCCCCCCTAACATCCCTGACTCTCCTGTGAAATGCAAATTAATTAGTGTCTAATTACTCACTCATTCCTCCATCTACAGCCTTCCCCTGTTAGGTTCCTGTGGAACATCTCTCGTCAGCCGAGAAGGCAGCCCATTAGGAACACGGCTGCTGGCAGGGAGGCAGGTCCTCCCCCCACTCTCTCCAGCGTCCTCAGAAACCATCTCCTCAGTGGATTCCAGAAACACACCCACCCAGGCAGGGTCATTCCACCCACCCCTCGCTTTAACCATCAGCCTGTTTCTGGGAAGCGATTGCTCAGGGCTGCCCTGGGCAGGGGAATGACACCTACAAGTACGTACAATGACACCTACCTACAGGAGGCTGCAGTTGGGAAGAGGAGCCAAGCCCGCCTGAGTGGTAGGTAAGGAAATGAGGAACATGCCCAGGGATACCACACAGATTTTACACTTGGATGGGCTGAGGGTAAGAGAAAAATGGCACCGGGCATGGTGGCACACACCTGTAATCCCAGGATTTGGGAGGCTGACACAGGAGGATCACAGGTTCCAGGCCAGCCTCAGCAACTTAGCAAGACCCTTAGCAACTTAGTAAGACCTTTTTCAAAATAAAAAATAAAAAGGACTGTGGGTGTATCTCAGAGGTAGAATGCCCTTGGGGTATGAAGAAGAAATAGAAGGGGGGTGAGGGGATTATAAGCAAACAAGAGTACCCCCAGCCCCTGCAGCCATCCCCTGGGGGTGGGGGCTGAGCCAGGTTGGGAAGGCGCTCCTCCCAGAGCTGGCCTGGCCGCAGGGCTGGGTGGGGGTGTGTCTTAACAAACACCTTGGGAAAGGCTGCTGGGGCTTCCCAGCCTGGGAGGTCAGGGGCACTCCTCACAGCAGCAGTGCCAGAGTGTCAGACTGCTCTGTCCCTGGAGGCCTTTGCCTCCCTCTTCCTTTCTGCATTCAGCCAGGACATCTGGAGGCCCACGTGCCCAGCCAGCCCTTGCCTACCTCCAAGGCCTTTCTTCCAGAAAGATTTATGGGGCGTGCCACCCTCTCTGCAGCACCCCCTCCCCAGGTACAGGCCTCTCTGCTTACATGGGCCTGAGAGCTCCCACCTGCCCAGGTCTGCTGTTTTCTCTGCATACTGAGGGACTGAGCTGGGGGTGGAAAGCCCAGCACTAAAGAGGGAGTCAGGACACCTAGTCCTTGTGCCTGGCCTTACTGAAGCCCCAGCAAGTCCTTAGCTCCCTGGGTCCTAGTGCTTCCAACAGGAAAAGGAAAGTTTGGGACCAGGTGTTCTTGAAAAGCCCAAGGTACAGATTTTCAGCACCAGGCTCACAGTGCTGGCCAGGAAAGAGAGAGCAATGCTGAGCAGGAGTCAAGAACAAGTGTTCAGCCGGGCGAGGTGGCGCACCTTGTAATCCCTGTAGTTGGGAGGCTGAGACAGGAGGATCCCGGTTTGCAGCTAGCCTCGGCTACTTAAGTGAGGCTCTCGGCAACTCAGTGAGACCCTGTTTCAAAATAAAAATATAAAATAGGGCTGGGGTGTAGCTCAGAGGTAGAATGCTCCTGAGTTCAATCCCTAGCACCACAAAAAAAAAACAAGAACAAGTGTTCAACGATGTCATGGAGGCCGACAGTCACTGAGCACATACTCTACCTACTGGGGCTCACTTTCCCCATGCTGGACCCATGGTCTTCAGCAACTAGAGGAGGAAACTGAGTCAAGAGGGGTTAAAGCCCAAGGTCTCCGGGCAGGGAGGTCTTACTGTTGGAGATAGAGAAGGCTAGGTTGGAGGAGGACAGAGACTTTGAGTGTCTGGTGATTGGAAGTGCTCAACAAACACTGGCTCTGCCCTTGTTGTTCCAGGGCTCAGTCCCTGTCCCTCCGCCCTGCCAGCTCCCTCAGAACGCCCGGTTCTAGGCCCCTCCCACCCACTCATTGGTTCAGCAGTGTGCAGGTCCTCTGCAGGCCTGTCTGTGGACTGACTATGGATCAGGGCAGGAGCTGGCAGCTGGGGAGAGGAGACAGGGCTGTGCTTTGTGATTGGAAAGTGGTCACTCTTGCAAAGTGCTGGGGGACACTGCTGTAGCTGTGAGACCTAAAAGAGGTGGCAGCTGAACCTGCTGGAGGTAGTTAAGGTATGAGCAAGAGGCTCAGAGCCACATGAGAGCATGACCGGTTCACAAGGTCCTGGTTTGCTAGACCCTTAGGGGCCTGGAAGTGATATGTAGGAACCCTGGGGTCAAGACTTTGGGGGCAGGATGGGGGGCCAAAGAAGGGCATGAAGCAGGAAGGCCTGCCACTAGATTGTAGAAAGCAAACCACTATGGCTGCAGTGTCAAGAACTGGGGAGACAGAGGGGCACGGTGGCACATCCTGTAATCCCTGTACTTGGGAGGCTGAAACAGGAGGATCATGAAGTGACCCTAGAGGGGGCAATTTGGGGAGCTCAGGGAGAAGCTCAGAGCTGAAGACAGAGACCGAGAGTCATGAGTAGGACTACCAGTGGAGGGGAAGTCAGGTGGCCAGAGAGTTGCTGGAGAGGGCAGCCCAAGAGGCAGGACCCTCCCTGCCCACCCCAGCCTGCCCTCCACTTCTCCCCGCAGCCCAGGCCTCTGCCTCTGCCACTTGTTGGCTTTTGTTCTTGTTTTTGTTTTGTTTAGTTTTGGAGATTGAGCCCAGGAGCATTCTACCTCTGAACTACACACATCCCTTTATTTATTTATTTATTTATTTATTTATTTATTTATTTATTTATCTATCTATCTATCTATCTATTTGTTTGTTTCTTTGTTTATATATTTACTTATTGATACTGGGGACTGAACCCAGAGGCATTCTACCTGTGAGCTAGACCTTCAGCCCTATTTTATTTTTTATTTTGAAACACAGTCTCATTAGTTGTTGAGGGCTTAGTAAATTGCTGAGGCTGGCCTTGAACCTGCAATCCTCCTGTTTCATCCTCCCAAGTGCTGGGATTACAGGTATGTGCCACCCGCACTGGCCCACTTGTTATTTATGGACACATAACACCCTCTCCTCAGCCTTGCAAGGATGGTGTCCAATCCCCCAAGAGCTCACAGTACCTGGCCACACACTGGAGCCATGATTGGCTGAGGCCTGGAGACCCTCTGAACCCCAAAACACCCCATAGTGCTGGCCTTCCCTGCCAGCAATTTCTTTCCCAGATGCCAGACACAACACCCTCCTAATCTTCCATCTCCTTTCCACAACTACCCTCAGGCATCTCTCTCACTCAGCCAAGGGCAGACCTCACAAACAGGAGCTCACCAATTACTGTGTGAAACCACTGAGTTGTAGGGTTTATTTGTTACTGCACCATAGCCAGGCTCATTCTGACTATTGCAGTCCATATGCAGAGGTCGCAGCTCTGTACTTTTGCCCACACCAAGTGCTCTGCATCCTCCTAACCTCCCAGGCTGCACCTCGGTCCCCGGTGCAGCCCTTCCAAGCCTCCCTCTTCTCTACTGCCTCAAATCCCTGGATCCCCATCTCCACCCCTGGCACTGCCAGAGCACCCAACGGCCTGCTGGAGGCCTGGGAGCTGAAGAAGGAGCCATGAGGCTGCCCAGCCTTCCTTCTTCCTTCCTCCATTCCATCCTCCCTCCAGATCCAACATGGGAGAGGAGGAGAAAGCCATGACAGAGAGATGGAAAATATTCCTGGTATTGTTCTAAGGCCACAGCCTGTGGTTGTGGAGGGAAGTGAGGGGGCGGTTAGGAGATGGGGGAGAGAGGTTAACAAGATTAAAAAAGCCATAATGAGACCGCAGCACAAACCCTGCAATTATGCTCCCAAATTTAATCAAAACAGCTTCCCGCACTGGGCCTGTAACATATCTAACAGGCCCCGTCAGGTTCTGCCTCCCAGGCCTGGTGCTGGAGACACTGCAGAGCCCTGCAGCTCTCTGTAGAGTGCAGGGACTGTAGAGGGCGGGGACTGCTCCCAGCACTGCCCACCCACCCCAGCCCACTGCAACAGGCTCCCTTACCCCCAGCTCCCTACAGCACTGGCCAGCCCTCCCTCCCTAGGGATGCTCTCTCAGTCACACCCATAAGTATACCTGGCTTTGCCAGTGCATGACCTTGAGAGGCAGGTTTATGCTGATGGTACAGGTCTCCCATGGTGCAGTGGGTCAATCCCTGCAGCTGGGACAGGCACGCCTCCTCTACTATCCTTTTTTTATTTTTATTTTTTGCAGTACTGGGGATTGAACCCAGGGGCATTCTACCTCCAAGCCACACCCCCAGCCCTATTTTTTATTCTTTATTTTGAAACCGGGTCTCACTAAATTTCGGAGGGCCTCACTAGGTAGCTGAGGAGGGCCGCAAACCTGGATCCTCAGGTCTCAGCCTCCCAAATGCTGAGATTACAAGCGTGGGCCACCACGCTCCTCCACTATCTTTATGCTCCCAGCCTTCCTAGTGAGAGGACTGGGATCACGTGACTGGTTCAGGTCCAAGGACAGTGGCTTCCACATTGGAGTGAAGCCAGCTCCCTCCTCTGTCCTGGGTTCCTGGAGTACACGGGTCTAGAATGGTCATATCTACAGGATGAAGAAGGCTACTGTGATCGCTAATTTTTGTGTCAATTTCATCGGCTGCCCAGACCCCTAGTGAAAGAGATGGCTACTGGAACTGGTGTACTGAGGATAGTCCTGTGTGGGCCTCATCCAATGGTTGAGGGGCTGGATAGAAGAAAAAGGCAGAGGGAGGGAGCCGCCCACTTCCCCACCTCCCCCACCTTCTCCACCTGACTGCTGAGTGGGGACCCCAGCCTCCTGCTCTGGAACTTCTGGTCCTCAGGCTTTCTGGCTCAGGCTAGAATCTCCACCATCAGCTCTCCGGTTCTCAGCCTTCAAACTGTCCTCAGAATCACAATTATTCTCTGGAGAGTCCTGAGGAGGTCCCAGGTTTGGGGAAGGGAAACTCACCTCAGGAGCTTGGGGTCCTTGGCATCCATGACAGAAAAGAATTTCAGCACCTGCCAGTCAGAGACAAATCAGAGGTTTTATTTAGGAAAGTGGGGGATACATGTTCAAGGGAGAACACAGGACACCTCGAGAATGAGAGAGGCCCTTGGGGTCTTTCCAGTCCTTCCTTTGTAGGAGATTCCTTGAGAGGGTGGGTAGGGGTCCATGGCAGGGATGGGGGTCTGGGCCCCTTCTTTTGAATCCTCAGGTTTCCACCATTTCATTGGAGGGTGCTAGGTGATGCCTGGGCTTGACCAAGGGTCAGATATTTTTAGGGATCCTTTGTTTACCAAGCAAGCATCTCAGGAATTTCAGGTGTGAAAACAGGCCATTATGATTAAAAGTGTGGGCCTATTGAGGATTTCTGCCTAAGAAAGAACAGACCCTGTAGGGTGAAGATAAGTATTATGAAGTTTCTAGATTTTAAAACTATATTTTCCCTTTTCTTCCCAGTTTGTCTCCCTTTTACCTATTTTTTTAAAATTTCTCCTATGCTACCTCCAAACCACACTCTGGCCCTTCTTGGAGCTCCAGCTTGCAGACACAGATGATGGGTTTTCTCAGCCTCTGTAATCACATAAGCCAATACTTGATAATAGATACCTTTATATACTATTGCTATCTCTCTCTCTTATTGATTCTATTTCTCTGGAAAATCATGACAAACACAGCTGCTCAACCTATGCTGGACTTTCTAAGAGCAAGAAGTCTTCCATTATCATGTTGAGCTACTGAGATGCCAGGATTTATTGTTATCGTGCCATAGTCCAACCGATCCTGACTAATACAAACCTGCCATTAAGAGACTAATGGAAGTAATTCCCCGTCACTTCCCAGTCCAATGGAAGCAAGGTGGATGGACATCTGGTCCCCAGTCAAGACACCTGAGCTCTAGTTACATCTTTGTCAACTAATTGCTCTGTCAACACATTGGGCAAGTCCTTGACCTCTCTTGGCCTTCGTTTCATTTATCACATGGCAGAGCTGGGTGACTTGGTAACATTTCTGAAGACAAGAAACCCGGGCAGAAACTCAGGCTTGTGGGAAAAGACCTGTGTTCTCTCTGGGACCTGTTCAGCATAACGTGTTGGTGGGTGGTTTCATAAACACCCAGTGGGCCCCGGGGCCAGGAAAAAGGATAAGCAGGAGAGGTGGACTGGAGGTCCGAGGTCACGCTGGCAGCTAAAGCTTTGCTGGTGAAGACTAGCTGGGGCAAGGGAAAATACAGAGAGATGAATGCTTTTTGTAGAGTAAAAATGAAGATTGAAGATGCGAAAGCTCAGAGAGATGAAGTAACTTGCTCAAGGTTGCACAGTAAGATAGTACCAGAGGTAGAGCTTGAATGCAGACCTCTTGCCTCTGATTTCAGGCTCAACTCCACTGCAGAACAGAAAGCTGGGAACCTGGGTGTGGTGGAGTATACTCAGTGAATGCTGGGATGTTAACACCTATGTGTCTCTGGTCAGTTCTGTGGAAGCCTGTTTCCCCATCTGCAAAATAAAAACAGGGAGCTGTCTGCTGCTGTGTGGGGCTTTAGGCCTTACCAGCTCCCTGCATAGTCGCTCTGTCTTCTGGTTCTTGAAGTCTCCCCTTGAGGAAGGCAGGGCACAGGACCAACTGAAGCTCAGAGAGATGAAGGCATTCTCCTCTCTCCTGGCTCTAGCTCTGGTCTTGATGAGGTAGAATAGGAAGAATAAAATTTAGGTAGGAAGGAGACACTGGGAGGAAAAGGAAAAATATAGTTTTAAAATCTCGAGAGTTTTAAGCTAACTCCACCCCTTGGAAGTTTCTTAGGAGGTCCCACACCCTAATCCCCTGAAGCCCTGCCCCCACCTGAGATTCAGGGCCAAGGACACCTGAGATTCACAGCCAAGGTCAGATCCATCTTGAAACCTGAGGAAGAGGAGGATCCAACCTGGAACGCCCACCTATCGCCCACCTATACCTGAAGAAGGAGGAGGTCCAGACTTCTTCTGTGCCCACCCCTCTTAAAAGTTTATAAAAAAGGGAAAAGCCCCTTCCTCGGGTTCTCGTGCTCTCTCTCGCGCTCGCCCTTGCCCGCATGGTCCGGAAGATCTCCGCTTACCTGTTTTCCCGAGTCCCTGAATAAAGACCTGCCTTTTGTTCCTGACTGGCACGTGTTAAAATTCTTTTTATCACGGAGGCCAAGGACCCACGAGTGGGACCTCATTATCCCATGACAGTCTGAGTGTACTCTCCCTGGACAGCAAGCGAGACTCCCCTGTGCCCAGACACAGCAGCCAGCAGCCAACCTCTGCAAGCAGCACGGCCACCATACTGTCCCCATCGCCCCTTTCTTTCCTTTGCTCCACCACCATCCCCAACCCCCTTTGTTTCTTGCCTTGGAGTCAGGCTGACCTGGGGCAAGGGAGGGGCCTGCCTCACTAGAAGTGACCACATGTTTCCTGGGATTGGGCCGAGGGGCCCAGGACAGCAGGAGGATGACTGGAGGCCACAGTGAGGGATAAGAAGACAGTGGGGCCTCTCAGCCTCGTGGCAGGGGAAGGAGATGGCTTGAGAACGTTGGTCCAAGATCAAGCACAGCCTGGGAAAGCATAACCCAAACAGAGAATTCAATCTTAGCAATTTTTGGATTCTCTGAGACAACAAGAACTTACAGCATTATCAGCCAGGAGCTGAGCTTTCCAACAAGAACATGTTCCAGAAAAAAACTCAAAGTGGAGTTCATCCATCCCAACCCAACACTCATCCAATAAATACTGATCGAGGGTGCTCCCTGTCCCTGCCCTCAAGGGCAGATGGCAGAGTGCAAAGGAGATAGCAGGGGGAGTGGAATGCAGGATTCCTGACTTCAAGACCCAAAGTCAAGGCCTGACACCAATGTTTTCCAGCTGTGTGGACTTGGGCTAGTAACCCGGCCTCTCTGAACCTTATCTGCAAAATAGAGCTAATAATACCACCCAACTTCCTGGGCTCCTAGGGTGGTTTTAAAAATCAAGAGACCGTATTTGACAAAGTGGTTTGTAGGTTGTTGTTAAGAGGATAAAACAAGCACTTATTTCCTAGGGATACAGAGTAGACAGCCCTAAGTGCTGTTGGAGAGGCCCAGATAAGGGAGCTAGGAGTCTCAAAGCAGAGAGAGAGAGGACAGTCCCAACAGGCAGAAATGGCAAAGAGCGGCCAGTCTAGCTGGGACAGAGGAAGCAAAGGTATGGGGCAGAAATGACAGGAAGTTCCAGAGAAGGCGCAAAATGCCATTAGGGTACACAGGGACCGTGAGACATAGCAGACCACTGAATGTATGCATGTACTTAGGGAATGAGGATCTACTTCCAAGCTACACCTCCAGGCCTATTTATTTTTTGTTTTGAAATAGGGCCTCAGCTGGGTGTGGTGCTGATGCCTGTAATCCCAGTACTTGGGAGGCTGAGACAGGAGGATCTCAAGTTCAAAGTCAACCTCAGCAACTTAACGGGACCCTCAACAACTTAGTGAGACCCTGTTTTAAACTAAAAGAGTACCAAAGTCAATCCCAAGTACCAAAAAAGGAAGGAAGGAAGGAAGGAAGGAAGGAAGGAAGGAAGGAAGGAAGGAAGGAAGGAAGGGGAAAATATGGTCCTACTAAGTTGCTGAGGGTCTTGCTAAGTTGTTGAAGCTGACCTCAAACCTGCGATCCTCTGTCTCAGCCTCCTAAATATTGAGATTACAGGTGGGTGCCACCATGACCAGCACGAGCAACTGTATTGGAGGAGATGGCAGAGCACCTGAAACACCAGGGGAAGGCCTTGGACTCTACTTGGCAGGGGCATGTGTGTGCAGATGCGTATACATGGGAGGACAGTAGCGCTCTGGGGACCTGGGACCACCACTGTGCATCACTTCGGAACGTGTTCAACATGCAGACTCGCCAGCCAGACCCACAACTGCAGAGGCAGAAGCCCATGAGGGGGGCCCAGGACTCTGCATTTTATAGAGCCCCTCCAGCAGGGGCAGGTGGTGCCCATGCCCAGCCAGATCCCTCTCCCCACATTACAATTCCTTCCCCTAGGAGCTTTCTCTGGCCACTGGGGTCTGCCCTTCCTCAGGAAAGCCTGGTGGTGCCAGGATTGACCGTCCCTGGGAGCAGCCTCACCCGAGGACGGGAGTCTGCAGGAATGTCGCAGCTCACTAGCACTGAGGCAGGGCTCACACTCTCCCGGATTCCCAGGCAGGACAAGACTGAGCCCCAAGTGTCCACACTGTCACTGTGCAGATCAGACGCCCCCTCCCGTCCCACTTCTGCAGTCCCCACTGCTATTTTCTGGGACAACTCCCAGATGAGCCACTGGAACTTGAGTCCTTGACTCTGCTTCTGCGGGAACCAGAACCAAGATCCTGTGTGTGTGTGTGTGTGTGTGTGTGTGTGTGTGTGTGTGTGCGCGCGCGCGCGCGCACGCATGCATGTGTGCACACATGGTGTCGAGTCTGACTGGCTGGGGTGGGGGTGCTGGCTGGGGAGACCTGGTGGAGGAGGCAGCATGGCCTGCGGGTCAGAGACAGGAGGAAGGTGTGGGGAAAGGATTCCCTCTTCTGCAGACCCACAGCCTGGCTCACTGCTAGCCGTGGGGCAGGGAAGGCTAAAGAGGGGCGCCTCACCTGTGCCTCACTTCTTTGAAGAAATGGAGGGTGAGGATTGGGTGCCTGCCGCAGGTCAGTCTGCAGTGCTGGTGCAAGTCTGGATGGAAACTCCATCCTGCCAGGCCAGAGTCTGGTATTTTGGTGCAAGCATTGGTAACGTAGCCTCCGGGCTGTCTGTTACCCAAACCACAACTGCTTCTTAGGGCCATGTCTTTGATGTGCACCCACTGAAGAACCTGGGGCTAAGCTTGAGAGGCTGAGACCAGAGGATTGCAGGTTCAAGGCCAACCTCAGCAACTTAGTGTAGACCTTCAGCAACTTAGTGAGTCCCTATTTGGAGCTAAAAAATAAAAAGAAAATAAAAAGGGCTTGGGGTATAGTTCAGAGGTAGAATGCCCCTGGGTGAAGAAGAAGAAGAAAAAGAAGGAGGAGGAGGAGGAGGAGGAGGAGGAGGAGGAGGAGGAGGAGGAGGACGACGACGATGACCTGAGCTAACTAGCCTGGAGGAGGGGGCACTGCTCATCCTTCTGCAGAACCCCAGCCCATCCTCAAGAGCCATCAAAGCCACCGCCCCAGGGGCCTGGTTCGCTCCCAGCCCTCCAGCACTGCAGCACCCCCACTTGACGGCTCCCTCCCCTCTTCTCCTTCAGTCTCCTCATCTGTAAGACAGAAGCAGAGCATGGCTCCTGGACCAACGTTGGGCTCTGGATCTGGCGAGTGATTCTGTTGCTAAATTTGAAAACCAAAGGGTCAAGCAAACTCCTGACTCTGTCACTTATTAATTTTATTGCTTGGCTAATAAGTGGCCGAGCTGCGACTCGATGCCAGGACCGGCTGTCGCCAGTGCCCGAGTGCTGAATCCCCCATCCCGAGGCAGGGTGACAAACACCAACAACCTGGGAGAGTTCGCTTCGGTCCACAGTCTCCCAGCCTTGGAACTTCCTTTCAAAGTCTCCCTCAGGACATGGCCTCAGGCTGCAGGTTGAGAGACACTGTTCTAGAAATATTTCTGTTATAGGGCCAGAGAAATCATATCTTTGAGCAGAAATCAGGTCGGGGAACTGGGGCTCTGCTGTTGCCTCTGATACCGCTTTGTAACTGTGAACAGGCCATTTTCTGCATAAGGCCTTAGTTTACTCATCTATAAAATGGGAACACAAATCCCTGCCCCTCTCACCAGGCTGTGGGGAGACTCCTACAAGCAGCCTTTCTTACCTGGCTTGTGAGTTCTAGTGGGGAGAGAGAGGTATGTGAGAAGTGCCCCCTGCCCCGGAAGCTTGTCATCTTCCATAGAGGAGGTGTCGGAGGAAGGAAGAGGGAGGAGCACTGTTTACTGAGCACTCACCAGGTGCTGGGCACTAAGCTAAGGGCTTTACCCATGTTTGCATTTTACAACTGTCTTGAAGTTTGGGAATATTATTCCTATTTTACAGGATTAGAAAATGAGGGTGGGGCCGGTAGTCCTAGGGCTAAGAGTTAGATGCCTGTCTGTCTCCCAAGCATGGGCCCTTTCTTCCCCCACACTGAATAACAAAGCAGCACTAATTTTATTATATGCTTTAAAACATATGCTTCTGTTAAGTGAGAACACTGGGGGCCACCCTTCAGTTCAACAGATGGGGTGACCCCTTTGGGGAGGCGGGCAAGGGCTGGTCAATAAATCCCAGGGAGATGAAGGGCTGCAAAATGGAGAGAGGATGTGTTGGATTAGGCACAAAGGCTTCACAGAGGAAGAGCTATTTGACCAGGGTTCTGAAGGATAAGTAGAAGTTTTTCACATAAAGAAAATAAGGTCCTTCAGATAAAAGGGCAGTGCATATGTAAAACAAGCAGACATCAAACAGCTGGCCTCTCAAAGGATCTAATTACTGAGAGGCAATCAAGAGAAGCAGATAAGGCATATCTCATCAGCAATTTACTAGCTGTGTAACTTTGAGCAAGTAACTCAGCCTTTCTGAGCCTTACTTTCTTATTTTATTAAATGAAACCGGTGATACCTAATTCATAGGATTGTTAGGTTTTGATGAGGTAAACTGCGCAAGAACTGCAAAATACGTCATTCACATTTAATCCTTAAAGCCCAGTGAGTTGAGTTGAATGCCAGTGCTAGCTCATTTTTGAAGATCAGAGAGGTAAGGAACTTGCCCAAAGGCACACAGCCAGCAGTGGGGGATCCAAGATTCAAACCCAGATTTTGCCTTTAGATGTCATAAAAACTGAAGCAAAATATTAACAAAGCAAAGCCAGCTTTGAATGAAAACATGATCAAATAGTTTTTATTCCAGGAATGTGGACATGATTCATAATAGGAAATCTGCTAATATATCATATTAATAGGTTAAAGGAGAAATGATGTAGGGTTATTTTAAAAGAAATAGAAAAGATGACTTAATAAAATTCTATGCAAAGATCTCATTTTTAAAAATTCTAAGTAAACTAGACATAAATAGGATATTTTCTTTTAATTTTTTTTTTACTTTCTCAAATCAAACAGCCAATATAATACTTTTTGGTGAAACACTGCAAGTATTCCATCAAAACCAGGGGGAAAAAGCAATGATCCACATAACACTTTCAAATTTAATACCACTTGTGAGTTACAGCAAATACAAGAAAATATGAAAAGATATGAGGTACAGCTATTGGGTGCATGGATATGGGACACAGTTATCAAATGGTATAATTGTCTACATAAAAAATTCTCAAAGCAGCCAAATATGGTGGTGCATACCTGTAATCCCACTACTTGGGAGTCTGAGACAGGAAGATAATAGATTTGAGGCCAGCCTCAGCAATATAGCTAGGAACTCAGCAACCTAGCGAGACCCTGTTTCAAAACAAAAAATAAAAAGTGCTGGGGGTGTAGCTCAGAGGGAAAATCCTCTGGGTTCGATCCCCAGTATCACATTCTCTCTCTTTTTCTCTCTTTCTCTCTCGCTCTCTCTCAAAGCAAGCAAACAGAAACCTATTATACTCAAATGGTGGTGCACATCTGTGTTCCCAGTTACCAGACTCAGCAACTTAGTGAGACCCTGTTTCAAAATAGGAAGGGCTAGAAAGTAGCGCTCAGATATAGAACACCCCTTAAGTTCAATCCCCAGTATCAAAATCATCATCATCATCATCATCAAATGGCTAAATGCAATACATATATGTGTGTGTATGTATTTTTTTCAATAATATTCTCCATGAACCAGCAAGAATATAACACTTAGAAAAGAAGAACCTCACTATTGACAACAGCCAGAAGCACAAAAAATGTGAACCATCTTAACAATGCACCTGCGGGACAACATGAAGAAAGGAGACATTTGCGAGCCATGGAGACATCAGTAAATAAGTGTTGCTCATTCACATGGGAGAAGACTGAAGCATTATGATGATGTGCATTCCTTCCCAAGTCAATGCCTAAGTTTAATGTCATTTTAAAAAGTAACTATGGGATCTAGTTCTCCCTCAAGTTTGTCTAATTTCTAAATTATCCTAAACTTCATTTAGAAAAACAAGAGAAGCTAGCCAAGAAGATTTTGGGAATGAAGTATAGTAACAAAAGATGTTCCCTGCAAGAAAATACAACATAAGTCAGGCACGGTGGCACACACCTGTAATCCCAGTATCTAGGAGGCTGAGATAGGAGGATCACAGGTTTGAGGCCAGCCTGAGCAATTTAGCAAGACCCTTAGCAACTTAGGGAGACCCTGTTTCATAATAAAAAAAAATTAAAAAGAACTGAGGTGTAGCTCTGAGGTAACATGTCCCTGGCTTTGATCCCAAGAGGAAGGAAAGAAGGGAGGGACGGAGGGACGGAGGGAGGAAGGAAGGAAGGAAAGAAGGAAGGAAGGAAGGAAGGAAGGAAGGAAGGAAGGAAGGAAGGAAGGAAGGAAGGAAGGAAAATACAATATAATATGAAGTTATTATCATTATTGTAAGACAGTATGGTCATAGCAAAAGAATTATTAGGTAGGTCAATGGGAAATTACGTAGGTCAATGGGGGAAAATGTCGTGAAAGCAGAGTTAGGGTGTGATTGTGTTGGACACTGAGGTAGAGTGAGTGGATGGCAATTCACAGCAGTGAGGAAAGGGGAAGTTACTGATTAACTGGTGTGGGGGCAATCGGTTAGAAAATTAAACAAATTAAACAAATTCAGATCTTCACATCATACTTGATGCCAAAATAAATGACAAAGGATTAAAGAGCAAAATATAAACTGCAGAGCCATAAAAATCTAGACGAAAACAAAGATAAATATTTACCGGCTCATATAATGAGGCAGAAAAAAGCTCGGGAAGGATAAAAGACATGAAAGTAAAAGATAAAGAGAAATTAATACATCTGACTAGAGAAAAACTGAAATCTTCCAAACTCTCAGAAACATCACAAACAAGACTAAAAAGGTTCATCACAAACTTGAGAACATTTATAATAAGACAGAAGGCTTGGTCTTGATATATAGATTCAATTGAATTGAGAAGAAAACAGCTAAAAAACCAGTAGAAAATCAACAAAGTGCACATGAAAAATTCACAGAAGTGCAAATTAATTACCATAGAAATGCA
Organism: Graphiurus murinus; assembly: GCA_004027655.1. Lineage (NCBI taxonomy): Eukaryota > Metazoa > Chordata > Mammalia > Rodentia > Gliridae > Graphiurus > Graphiurus murinus. Next base: position 126,966 of record PVLC010000027.1, on the reverse strand, counting down.
AATGATTAAAAAGGTGCCATAAATATGTGTGTGTGTGTGTGTGTGTCTGTGTGTGTGTGTGTGTGTCTGTGTGTATGGTACTGGGAATTGAACCCAGGGGCTCTCTACCCCTGAGATACATCCCCAACCCTATTTATTTACTTTTTATTTTGTTGTTTTTGTTTGTTTCATTTTTGGGGGGGGTTTGTTTGTTTGTTTGTACTGGAGATTAAACTCAGGAGCATTTTACCTCTCAGGGAAACCCCTACACTTTTTTGTATTTTGAAACTGAGTCTCATTAGATTACTGAGTCTTGCTAAATTGCTGAGGCTGGTCTTGAACTTGTGATCCTCCTGTCTCACCTCCCAAGTACTGGGATTCCAGGTGTGTGCCACCACACCCAATTTGTTTGCATTATTATTATTATTATTATTATTATTATTATTATTATTATTATTTAGCATAGAAGATTACACTGTGGCCTGAAATGACACCATGAGATAAGAGATAAGAAAGCACTTTGACAAGTTCAGAGTCCTCTACGATTGGTGCTATTTTACTAGAAATCTCTGGGTGACAAGCATGTAGGAGAGACCCTTCCAAGTTGTTGCTCATGCACATCGATTCTGGCTCCAGGATCTTGTGGCAGCGTGTGGATGAGAAACCTCCTGGGCTGCTGAGAGGACAGTTGGCTCGACTTGGCTGGGCCTCGTGCCTTCCTTCGGCTGCTGCCCCAGGCTGACTTGTTCTCTGCAGAGGTGACATCACTGTCATTAACATGATCAGTTCAATATGAAGCATAGAGATCATACACACACACACACACACACACACACACACACACACACACACACCTCCAAGAACACATGGCGTCAGCTAGACCCCACATCCTCACTCAGACAGATGAGCTGGATGTCAAACACCCTCATCCCAGCCCCTGCCCTGTCCTGGACCTGTGCCTCCCTTCTTTGTTTCAGCCTCTCTGTAATTCTTCAAACTCAGTTGGACAGGGGAGGGGGTGGGTAGGTAGAAACAAGGCTGGAGTTCTGGCTCTGTTCCCAATCCTGTAGAAGACCCAGGACAAGTCAGGTCCCTTCGCAGATTCTCAAAATACTCACGTGGAAGATCACGTGAGTTGGCTGAAGCCATCTCTGGACCCCACCCGACAGCCATCCGCTACCGAGTAAACCTCTCTGGAGGGCAGCAAGTTGGCTCCCTTAGAGCTCAACACACAATTCCTGAGGGTAGATGTCCTCGGGTGTCAGTCACAGTGATGGTTACAGTCTGGGGATTGTAGGTGACCTCACTGCCCCTCACCTGGGAAAGATAAGGAGCACATGATGGGTGCCTTGCTTAAAAGAAATGCAACAATTGGAAGCAAACACTAGACGCTCATAAGAAAAGAAGAATAGCTCTCAGGAACATAACATTTTACGAAAAAGTAAGAAACATTAAAGTCATCAGCCCGGTATAGAAATGCACCCGGCCAGCCTCAATACCAAGAAGGTGGAGGATTCCCAGCCGTGTGGCATGGAACCACAGGGTCCCCGGGACTGCCTCACTGCAAATACCAGCTTTACAAAATCACCCCTTCCAGGCTTAGAGGCATGGTTATTTGTTCGTTTGCAAGCTGTTCCTCCAAAGGCACAAATCTGATCAGAAGCTGTGCTGGGTTCAACAAGCAAATCCAGGAGGACAATCAATACTGGATAGAAGTCTTTCCAGCTGCGCTTTGAATGTCGCCGCAGGTTCTTATCTGACTGGTGCCTCTGCTGCAGACCACACTCTAGCCTTGCTCCTTCTGGAATGACTTAGAAATGCGCCTCTAGCCTTCCAGCTGTACTGGCCTCTTGCACCCATCCCTGATATCCTGCGTGCCCTCCTGGCATCCTTCCCCAGAGCCCCAGCCCGTGGACCAGTTCCCTGAGGAGGGAAGGCATCTCAGCAGAGGGCCTCAAGGTTCTCATCTGTGAAATGAATAAGATTTCAGAAGGGAGAAGGGAGAGAGGGCAGAGGTGGAAGAGGCAGGAGGTCCCCAATCCAGCACAGCTGGCTCCCCACAAGCACCAGGGCAGCCCCAGGCATGGGAGGGAGAACCAGCCCTGCTGCTGGGGCCTGACTTGCAAGACTGCCAGGCTGCAATCTCATGTGTGTCTAACGTTAATGGGCTTAAAAGTGCCAGCCTTGCTTGTGAGTTAATGTTCCTTTAAAAGTAGCTTGGACGAGAACAGTGAAAGTGCTTCCAGAAGTCTCTGGGCAATAGGGGGAGGGAGAAAAGAGGAAAAGTTTGTCCAAATAATAGGTGGAGCCACTGGGAAGGAGGGTGACTAAAGACAACAGGTCATTTGCATATCTCAGAAGCAGAGTTGCTAGGACAAAGGGATACACGTCTGTCCTGGGTATTTTATGGACTCTGCGACTTCTTTCTAAGGATATGTCCGAATTCAAAATGCGGCCAGCAGTGGTGGAGTGTGCAGGTTTCACTGCTGCCTCGCCAGCATTCAGTGGTCTCGATTTCCAATAGTTTCTGCTCGCTTGGTAGACAGGAGGTCAGCCACTCTTACTCCCCTTTGGTTCCATTCGGCCAGCGTGTTTCACTGGGCACCTGCCGAGTCTCGGGTACCTGCTGTCACAGAAGCACTGAGATGATTAAGGTGGGGTTCTTACTCTGAGCTGGTGCACTCTCCTGCGGAGGAGACAGAGTTAACCAATGCGCCTGGGCAGGGGAGCAGGGCAAGGGCAAGCTGGGGGCCTGGCCAGCCTCTGTTTGTTGCTTCTCTTACCCAGCTCAGGGATTCCAAGGCTCCAGCTCATCCAGATGTGGTCCAACAGCAGCCTGTGGCAGAGAAACCAGGCCCTCCCTGAGTCTCCTGCCCAATCGTTGCAGCTGAGAGGGGACAGGAAGAGCACTGAGCTGGGAGCAGCATGAAGCTGCGATTCTCTTGCCTCTGTCTCTGCCACTTGCTGGGCAGCCTTGAGCAAGCCTCCCCTCCCCACAAATTGTTCCTAGAGAATATGGGCGCACCTGCCTGCACGTTCCTGATGCTTGGGGCTCTCCCCTCTAAAAGAAAAAACTGTATCGTTGAATACATTAGACCAGGAAGCCGTAATCTAGCTAGCCCCCACTTTGAACTAATGGACTGCCCACATCTTTATCCTGAATCAAGGGGGATAGCTTCTGAGAAGAAAATTATCTATTAGGCATTTATTTTCCTTCCTTCCTTCCTTCCTTCCTTCCTTCCTTCCTTCCTTCCTTCCTTCCTTCCTTCCTCTCTCTTTCTTTCTCTCTTTCTTTCAGATGTATTACTGGGGATTGAACCCAGGGGCACTCTACCTCTGAGCTACACCCCCAGCGCTTCTTAATTTTTTTTTTTTTAAACAGGGTCTCACTAGGTTGCTGAGTGTGTCTTGTTGCGTTGCTGAGGCTGGCCTCAAATCTGCAGTCCTCCTGCCTCAGCCTCCCAAGTACCGGGAGTACAGACACATGCACCACTGCGCCGGGTAGAATTGTGAGCTGCAAATGAAAGGGCCTGATAGCTGTTGATCACTTACTGTGTGCCAGTTCTAGTTCCCTGCAGGAGGACTCCTTCCAGTGTTATCTTTAATCCCACCATGTGCTAGCCATTCTTATCCACATCTTGCAGATAAGACAACAGAGGCCTGGAGGTTGCATTGCTGGTCCAGGGAGGCAAACAGCAGCAGGCATGAGGTGCAGCCCATGTGACCCCAAAGGCCAGGCTCTCTCGGTCAGAGCAGAGCACAGGAATCTGGCCCATGGGTGTGTGTCATTCGACCTAAGTGAGGCTTTGTTTTTTGTTTGTTTGTTTGTTTTTGCGGTACTAAGGATTGAATCCAGAGGGCATTCTACCACTGAGCTACACCCCCAGTCCTATTTTTTATTCTTTATTTTGAAACAGGGTCTCACTAAGTTGCAGCGGACCTTACTAAGTAGCTGAGGCTGGCCGTGAACTCGGATCCTCCGGTCTCAGCCTTCCAAGTACTGGGATCACAAGCATGAGCCACCACGCCCGGCCTGAGGCTTTGTTAAAAATGGGAAATTTTTATAGACCCCCGACTTATGGAATGGAAAATTGGAAAATCTGGCTACACGGAGCTCTCTTTCCACTTGGTGCTCATGAGCGGGAGCCTCCTGGAGGCTGGGCCTTCACACAACGCTCTCTAGTCAGCTGTTCCTCTCCAGCTCTGTGACTGGCCCACCAGCTCCTGCATCTCATTATCTGGACCCTCCCAGGGACACCTGTGACCCTAGGCCTAGAGGAATAGTGCTGAGCTTGCACCCAGTCCTGAGGGAAAGCTCGAGAAAGGAGCGGGAGGTCGCCCCATCCAGCCGTAGCCTCTGCACTTGCGGCTGCTCCTCCTTCCCTCCTCCCCCTCCCATCTTCCCTCCTAGCTCACAGCTTGATCAGAGGCGCGCTTTCTGCACACATGTACACACACTCATTGCACACGCTCGCACACATGCACCCTTCATTTCCTAAGCGGGATGGCTGGTCTCTCCAGGGAGATTGCAAGCCCCGTGCAGACAGAGTTGTCTCACTGTTTGTTTGTGGCATTGGGGATTTATTCCCAGGAATATTCTGCCCCTGAGCTATACACCCAGCCCTATTTATTTATTTATTTATTTATTTATTTATTTATTTATTTTTGCAGTACTAGGGATTGAACTCAGGGGCATTCTACCTCGGAGCTACACCCCCAGCCCTATTTTTTATTCTTTATTTTGAAACCGGGTCTCACTAAGTTGCGGAGTGCCTCACCAGGTAGCTGAGGCTGGCCGAGAACCCGGATCCTCCAGTCTCAGCCTCCCAAACGCTGAGATTACAAGCGTGCGCCACCACACCCGGCTCCCTATTTATTTTTGTTTCTCTACATTTCTCTAAATTGCTGAGACTGGCCTCGAACCAGCAATCCTCCTGTCTCAGTCTTCCAAGTACTGGGATTACAGATGGGCACCACCACACCCAGCATGCTGTCTCCCCTCTGTATACACATAAGACCTGAGCGCCCCACCAGAGAAGGAGCTGGCCGTCTCCCAAGGCTGTCCTAAGGGCTCACTGCCTCTGGGGTCCAGGCAGAGGCCTGGCAGTTGGGCGGGGGCACCCCGCTTCTCCCTGAGTCAGCCCCCCGCCATGCGGGCCAGCACTCTGAGCGCAGCGCTGACGTCTCAGGTGTGATGTACGAGGTGTGGAGGCGCAGCAGCACCGCCAAATGCCTCAGCTAGTAATCTCTTCCCGCTCGCACTGAGGCTGGGATTTATGAACTGGGAAACCTCAGGGAAACTGAGCTGAAGAAATGTGCCGAGGCGCCTTGTGGCAGCTGCCTGAGAGGCCCGGACGCTGGCCCGGAGCTTCAGATGCTTGGTGGCTGACCATCTGGGCCCCTCAGGTCTAACTTCAGGAAGGCCTGGCCCAGGAAAGCCACCCTCTCCCAAGTCCAGGCCACAGGCAGAACCTCCGGAGCCCTGCCCTTGACACGCGGGGTGGCCTTGGGCCAGTCTCTAGCTCAGATTCCATCTACAAAACAGGGTTCCAGAAGCCCGTGGGACTGTAAAGTGCATCTCAGTGTAAAACCCTTCACACATTTCCAGGTCTTTGGAGAAGGAGAGGCCTGAGGCTCCTCAAAGCAGAAGGAAGGGCCGGGAGCTCTCCAGCCCCTGCCTGCATTGGCATTGCCCGCAGAACTTTCCAGAAGCATAAATCCCCAGGCCATGCCCTTGGAGAGTCTGCTTAAGAGCAGCCTTAAAACAGCACATGGGGATGGAAGGCATCATGTTTTCCCCACTAAAATTTATAGAATGTTTTGGGTTTTTTTTCATTTATGGCTTTTCACTTAGCAGTTTTCAGGAACAAATGCCAGTTGTTAAGTAAAGAACTAGGTATATACACTGTTGTACAATTCTGATCTTGGGGCAGGGCACCAAAAAACTGGCTTAAATAATAATTGGCATCCTGAGTAGCTTCACAAGTGCCAGGAGGTGTACATATATTTTGTCATTCCAACCTTCCCATATCCACAACCCCAGGTATAGAGAAGGGGTAGGCATCTGTCTAGTTATTCTACAGGTGAGGAAACTGAGGCACAGAGTAATTTGATAATCCTCCCTAGGGTACCGAGCAGCAGAGCTAGGATTTGACCAGGACTCACTCTGGCTCCCAGACCATGCATCTCCGCTACCTCCCTCTGCTGCCTCCCTGCAAAGGGCCCTTCTGGCGCTCGAATCCTGCCTACCAAGGCCTGACCCCTAAACAGTATCTGTGCATGCTGGGCACAGTGGTGCACACCTATAATCCCAGTACTTGGGAGACTGAGACAGAAGGATCACAGATTCTAGGCCAGCCTCAGCAACTTAGCAAGACCCTTAGCAACTTAGCTATACCCTGTTTCAAAATAAAAACTAAAATTGTCCTGGGAGTGTGACTTGGAGGTAGAATTCCTCTAGGTTCCATCCCCAGTACTGAGAAAAAAAAAAAAAAAAAGTCTCTGCACATTCAGCCCATGACTCTGCTTTCAAGATTCCTTCTTGTTCCTTCTTGTGGGTTTATTGGAAAATACTTGTCAGAGTTCATGACAACCAGAGACCAAGTGAGAAGCACAATTGTGACATTTTTAACTGAAGACACGGCATATTCAAACAACACAAAGCTGAGCACTGGATGAGCCAGTTGGTGACTGGGCTGTGGGAAAGCCCCCTGGTTCTTCAGGCCTCAGTTTCTCCAGCTGCACACAGGCAGTGCATGAATTATAAGTAGCATGTGAGTAAATTTTGTGTACACGTGAGAGCAAACAATTGTGCAGAAAGTCAGAATATTTTGTTTTGTTTTTTCAGTACTGGGGATTGGACCCAGGGGTGCTCTACCACTGAACTACATCCCTGGCCCTTTTTATTTTATTTTATTTTATTTTAATTTTGAGACAGGGTCTCCCTAAGTTGCCCAGGCTCGCCTTGAACTTTCAATCTTCCTACCTCAGCCTCCTGAGTAGCTGGGATTACAGGTGTATACCACCAATGCCCAGCAAAGGTCAGATTTCAGATTTCAAAATGCCCAAAGATGATTATCTCAGGTTACAAGTTTGCTTTTGTATTTCAGACCTATGCCTTGACTGGCATTCAACTTGCTATTTGATAATAATTAAATATATTGTCAATGACAGGAGCCTGTTGGGTTTAGCAAGTAAACTAAAATGATTGTCCTGGACAGAATGGTGTTCTCTTTCTTTCAATGCTGGTGATTTCTGGGCCTGCCTTTAGGCATCAGAATCATCAAGAGCAGGTTCCAGCTGGGCGTGGTGGCGCACACTTGTAATCCCAGCATTTGGGAGGCTGAGACTGGAGGATCCGGGTTTGCGGCCAGCCTCAGCTACCTAGTGAGGCCCTCCGCAACTTAGTGAGACTCTGTTTCAAAATAAAGAATAAAAAATAGGGCTGGGGGTGTAGCTCGGAGGTAGAATGTCCCTGGGTTCAATCCCCAGTACCTCAAAAAAAAAAAAAAAAAAAGAATAGTTTCCAGGAAAGGGCGGAGCATCTGGTTAGGTATTTGGTTCTAATTTTAAAGGTTAATATGGTATAGTGGTCACAACACTGGCTTATTTTCTTTCTTCAAACATGTTTCCATATTGTTCAAGGCAAAGGAGTGATAGAATTCACGAGGTGTGATAAAATGTATTTAACATCCTAACAGCAATCCATTATAACCCAATTTTACTTGAACAATAAAAGTATCCTAAAAATGATCAAATGGTGTTATGTACAAAGTTTATTTTAATAAAATTTAAAAATTATTAGAGATGTACAATTTAGGGAGATATTGAGGATTGGACCCAGGGGCATTCTACCTCTGAGCTACATCCCCAGCTCTGTTTTAAAATTCTCTATTTTGAAACAGTATCTCCCTGAGTTGCTGAGAGGCTGGTCTCTGACCTACAATCCTCCCTGACTCCACCTCTCGAGGTCTGAGGTTACACCATATGCCACCATGTACAGGCAGATAGATATGTACAAATTTTAAGTGAGTTTGCCCAAGAGTTATTCCTTAAGGACCAATTTTAAGAAATAATTTTTTTTAAAGAAACAAAACCCTTTGGTTCATCAATCAATTGTGAAATCAACTATATTCGATAAGGCTCTACACTCCAAATCAATAGTTCAAACACAGGTTTCAGAAGTGCTCGAATCCCAGCTTCCCCTGAGTCCCTTAGCTCCCCCTCCGCCCTGGGCCTCCCTCCCTCAGCTGCCCTTCTCTCCCTGGCGACAGCAACAGCAAACCTCTGACAGCAAACCTTGGTGCAGCCACGCGCAGATGTCTACATTCCAAATGAGCCAGGCAGATAAGACTATCTCGTGGCCCCACTTTAAAGGTTTTACAAAGAGAGAGAGATTAATTACACCCAGGCTCTCCTATGTAAGCCCTCTTCTGATGATCAAACAAAAACATGTCAACCATCATATCCCAGGGAGAGAAGAGGCTTCGGGAAAAAGTCAGTTGGTGTTTAGAATCTCACTCCCTGGGAGGAGTGGCCTTCCTTGGACCATCAGCTCTCTGAGTTTGGATACACAATCTTCTCATTAGCTGAGCGAACTTGGGCAAGTTTCTTCACCTCTCTGTGCCTCATTTCTCTCATTTGTGAAAAAAGTCAGGCTGATCATTTTTTCAGGACTCCAGCTTCCTGGGTACTGACGGCTGTAAGGCAGAGGTCAGCAAACTTTTTTCTGGAAAAGACCAGGGAGAGCATTTTTGGCTCTGATGGCCATACACACAGTGTCTGTCGCAACTACTCAACTCTGCTGCCAGAGAGGGTGTGCACACAGTGTGGCAGAGTTCCTGCAAGCCTACAGACACCGGTGGACTCAGATTCGACCCAACTAACTGGAGGGAGCAGAGCAGGAGAAACCAGGGGGAAGGCCAAAGGACCTGAGGGCTCCTTGCCCCAAGCCCGGGCCTGAGGTCCTCAGTTCTCCTGGTCCAGGGCTCGCCCTCCTCCCGGCCCAGTTTCCAGTCTCTGCCTAAGGACCTCTTGCAGCCCAGCCACCTGCACTGCTGGTGCGAGAAGGGACCAGGTGGGCTCCCTCCTCTCTATTCCAGAACAGACTGGGTTCAGCGGGGACGTAGATTGCCTGACTGTGAAGCACCTCTGGCCAGGAGACTGGAGAGAGCTGGGTCTTAGTCCCAGCCCTGTGACTTTGCCTGTGACCTTCTGAGGCTGGCCCTGAAGGAGCTGCAGCGCAGGGCCTCCCCTGCGGGCTCATTCGCCTCCCGCCAGGGGCTGAGTTCTGGGCAGGAGGACTCTGCACCCTGAACTGTGCTTCCCAGCTTTTCCCAGAGCCGAGGGGCACAGCCAGTTTACCCCTCAGGTGCCCTGGGCCAAGACACAGCTCCTTTCCCTGCCACAGACTACAGCCACCCTGGAAAGGAAGGGCCTCTGATGTCGTCTAGTTACGACCCTGAGTGTTGTTGTTGGTGGTGGTAGTGGTTTGGTTTTGGTTTTGATCATTTTGGTCCTGAGGACTGGAGCCAGAGACATTCTACTGAGCTACACCCCCAGCTCTTATCTTTTATTTTGAAACAGGGTCTCACTAAGTTGTTGAGGGTCTCTCTCTAAATTGCTAAGGCTGGCTTCAAACCGGCAGTCCTTCCGTCTCAACCTCCCAAGTACTTGGATTACAGGTGTGCACTACCGTACCTGGCTAGGCCCTTATTTTTTAAATGAGGAAACCAGGACTCAGCCGGGGGAAGAGACTTGTCCAAGGTCTCACAGGCAGCTGTCCTGACAGTCAGCCTGTGCCCGGCCTCCATCCCTGCTTCTGGGCCTGAGGAAGCCCCCATTCCCCAATCTCTATGGAATGCAAACTTCAGGAACTCCGTGGGCCAGGCAGGACCATCACTGGCCCACACGATGCCTTTGTGAGTATTATAAAGAAGCAGCCCTTCTTTGGCCAAACAGAGCCCCACACCAGAGCCCACAGCATGCCAGGCCGACTGGAGGAATTCAGTCCTCATTTGACCCCACAGCCGGGAGCCTTGGGCAGTGAGCAACCTGCACAGCCTTACATGGAGGCCCTGCGCCTGGGCCCAGTAGCAGGGATTGACACTAACATTGGCAAGCTAGATCTCATAGCCCCGTCTGGAGATGCCAGGGAACGCAGCTCCAGGCCCCCATTGCCATGTAGGAGTACGCTCCCGGTGTTACCGGAAATCTGGATTTTCATGTGAAATCTGCAGTTTGTAAATGTTGGCAAGCGACTTCATTTTTTTTTTTTTTTTTTTTTTTTTAACACCATACTAGCCGGTCCTGTGCAGGCCACACAGAACAAATCCATGGGCTGACAGGTTTTGCCATCTGACTTGCTCCAAATCCCCCCAATACAGATGTGAGGTGACAGGGAAGCCAGCTGGTCAAGGTGACACCTGGAGCCAGTGACAGCCGGCCTCCCAGCCCTCCCCAGGGCCTGCCGCCCACACCGCGCCTCCATTTCACAAGTCAGCGTGAATCGCACACACACCTCCCGGCCTGGCCCTGTCCCCAGCTGATATTTTTACCAAATGTCACAGCAGTTTGCAGGAAGGCCCAGGCCCTGGCTCGAGCCAGTAAATTATGATCGCATGCCAGAGAGCTGTAAACAGGATTCTGATTAATGAATTCCTTAATGGTCGGGCCCTGTGTGCAGGCCTGGTGCTCCTGTCACCCGGGCAGATATGTAAGGAGGAGTTGGCCGGGCAGCAGGAAGATTTGTGTCATGTCTTTGCCTGGGAAAGGGAGCCCCAAACCCGCTGGCTCCAGAGCCTAAACAACCGCAGGCTCCGCCGCCCTGCCGGCCTGCATACCGCCGACCTGTGCAGGAGACCAAGACCAGACGTGATTGATTCCTGAATGGATATAGAACTGGCTGGCCTCCACCTCGACCCCAAGAAACTTGAAACATCCTTATCAGAATCTAAACAAAGAGCCCAGGAGCCTTCTCCCCACACCAGCAGCTGAGCCAGAGCAGAAAGCCCTGGAATCTTTACCTGTCTTAGTTGAAGACTGGAAACTCAGGCAGCAGAAGCCAGACACAGTCCTGGGCAGACTCTCCAAGGCTTTGGGAGGAATGGAACCGACCGGGGAAAGGTCATGCTGTGTGACCTTGGGCCAGTCTCCTGACCACTCTGGACCTCATGTCTTCTTCTGTGAAATGAAGGCCTGGGGCATGCTGATTGCTTTATGCTAGCGCAGCTGCTGAGGAGAGCTGCACTAGCAGCTAAGGGCAGAACTGGGGTGGCAAATAAATGGCAAGAGTGGCCCTGCACCCCTCCGGCGCCGGGCAAACTCGGGGCTGATCGAGGCCAGCTCTCTCTGCCATTGAGCTAGGACCTGACCTCACAGCCTTTCTCAGTGGAGGACTTGGGGCAGCCACCACCCATCAATCACAGCTAGCAAGTGTGAGGAAATCGATTCGCCATCAGCCGACTAGAACATTTGTCTTTTCTCCTTTAGTTGGAGAGTGACAGTGTATGTGGAGGAAAGAGCACTGAATTGGGAGTCAGGAGACTGAGATTTCCGTCGGGGCTTCTCTCTGTTTCCTCAAAGGTTTTTCCTGCTCTGAGCTCATGGACTAGTTAGAGCAGAGTCTATTAATTATAGTCACAATGGGCACTTATGTGTCAGGCACCGTGCACAGCACTCTATGGCATCTTCTCACTTAGACATCATCAAACCAGACAAAGAGGAATAGTACTGTGCTATGTTACAGGTGAGAAAATCAGGGCTCAGGTAGGTTACACAAAAAGCCAAGCTGACAGCTTAAGTTATGTCCAAACTGAGAGTTGAACCAAGCATTTAGTGACAGATTAAATATGTCCACAACGTCTTTGGGACTCCTCCCATGAAGCAGTGGAATCTGCCCCTGGCCTTGCAGCTGGGCCCACTGTGACCAACAGCACGTGGCAGGAAGGGTACTGTGCAAGGTCTGCGGACTAGGGCCTCAATAGGCTATCCAGCTTCTGCTCTTGCCCTTGGAATGCTGCCCTGAGGCTGCCATCTGTCCTTCTGGAGGATGAGAGGACACTTGGAAAGGGTCCAAGGTGCTCCAGCTGACAGTCAGCATCAGACATGTGAGTCGGGCCATGATATGGGTGGGCCAGGCCAGCAGATCCTCCAGCTGGGCCTGCCACAGAATGCAGTTGGGCCGGGAAGTCCAGCAGAATCAGCAGAGGCACTGCCCAGCCAGCGGACAGAATTGTGGCTTACTTAAATTTTAGAGTCACTCGTTACGCAGCAAGAGCTAACTAATACGCAATCTCATTCCAGAGTCACACTTTAAATAGTAGGTGTGTACTTGGCCAGAGGCCCTACAGTGTTATGGGTAGAAGTGGGATCTGTGTAGCCAAAGAACCTGGGTTCAAATCCCACCTTTACTAGTGGTGGCCTTAGGCAAGCTATTTTACTTCTTTGTGCCTGGTTTCTTCCTCTGTGAAATGTGGATGATAATGATAGAGTGGCGATATCCTTGGGTTATTGTGAGGACTGAGTTAATGGACATATACGTAAAATGCCTGGCACCAGGGGTTCACTCAATGTGCTCCCTAAAGAAATTTCCAGGCTCCTGAGCAGTCAGTATCATTTTCCCAGTGATGGTTTCTGAAGATGGTGTCAGGAGTGCTGGCCACCTGCTGCCTCTTACATTCTCGGTCTCTTGGGGGTGGGGGGAAACACACACACACACACACACACACACACACACACACACACACACACACCCCAGGCAGCTCAGGGAGCCCCAGCAGGGACACCTGGGTAGCCAGCTCCTCCAGAGCAATACAGCACACAGACTCACACGCCTCCCTGGAGGTAGGTGTTATTGGTTCCACTTTTTCCAGATAAGGAATTCAGAGAAAGAATGAGCCCGAGCCAGCCTCCCAATGCCTGGTCGAGGCCCTCAAGCCCACTGAGCTTCTTCATCCTGGTGCTGATGCAGACAGCAGGGTCCCACCGAGCCCACACCCAGCCTCAGGAGCACCACAGAGCACATCGGGGGCCTCAGCCAGTGTCATGGTCTGAATATAGACTGTCCCCTGGAAGAGCTCAGTGCTGACAATGCAGAAATATCCAGAAGTGAAATGATTGAATCTCCAGGATTCTAATCTCATTGGTGGATAAGTCCATTGATAGGTTAGCAGATTTAGGTAGGTGTGGCTAGAGCAGGGAGGTCCTGGGGGTGTGGCCTTGGGGATTGTGTGTGTGTGTGTGTGTGTGTGTGTGTGTGTGTGTGTCCCTCGCCCCCTCCCCTTACTGTCTCTGCTTCCTGCCACCATGTCCTGAGCTCCACAGATGTGACCTGGCCTACAATGGACTAAAACCTCTGAAACCTGCAGAACGGTGAGCGATACATCTTCCTTCCTCTAAGGTGTGGTCAGCAGGTATTTGGGGTCATAGCAATGAGATTGCTGACTGAATCGGTCCTCCCCAGGCAGCCTGCCTTGGTGTGGCCGAGAGGATGAGTGGGCACAACCAGTCCACGCTGCGGCCTCCTGTAACCGGAAGCCCACAGGAAGGAGGAGGGCAGATTCCAGCAGGGTAGAGAGCCCCAGGCTTATGTCTGGCAAGTGTCTGTGTGTCTGTGTCTGTGTTGGGGGGGCGGGGCTTTACCATCTCTTGGGTGGGCTTCCTCTCCATCTTTCTCCTTCCTCCTTTGTGCCTGGTCACCCCTACCCCCTGCCCTTCCATCTCCATAAGGATGACCCACCCTCTTTCCTTTTTCAGTGAGTCTGAGACACCAGGCCAAGGAAACGAAAACTGGATTTGCTGAACATTCAATATGTGCCTGCCTAGTACAGCGTAAACATTCTCCTCTTTAATTGGTGCAGCAACCCTGAAAGGGATGCCTTGTTACCCCACCATCGCAAACGAGGAAACCAGGGTCCCCAGAGGCTCAGTTACTTACCCGGGAAGGCACGTCTAGCAGGTGTCAGAGCTGGGATTTGAATCCAGACCCTCTGACTTCAGAGCTATGGCTCTTTCCACCGCCCCACCTGGCTTCCCCAGGGGAAGCTGAGAGCCCAGCATGGAAACTCCGGTGTGGAAACAGCCAAGTGGAAACTGCATTAACGAAAGGAGAGAACGAGCCAGGCCGGGCCTCCAGGGCTGGGGCCTCATCAGCCCGAGCCCCAGGAGGAGCTGAGGAGAGATTTTCCCAGCATCCTCAGCAGCTAATTACCAGCTTCACTTTTTCCTTTCCCTCCTTGATGTTTCCAACACCCTCATCAAGGGCTCCAGATCCCGCCCGCAGAGCAGGGCTGCGCCTGAGCACTGGTGGGGCTGGGGGTGCAGGACGAGCTTACAGCGCTCACTCACTGTCCTCTCACGAGCTGCCTGGGGGGATACTCGGGAGAGGAGGGGCCTTCCGCTCCACGTGGAGCTGCATTGTGGTTCTCAACAAAGATCTTCAATTAATAAACTGAAGCCTGGCATGGTGGCACACATTTGTAATCCCAGTACTTGGGAGGCTGAGACAGGAGGATCACAGGTTCAAAGCCAGCCTCGGCAACTTAGTGAGACCCTGTTTCTTTTTTTTTTTTTTTTTTTTTTGCCATACTGGGGATTGAACCCAGGGGCATTCTACCTCCGAGCTCCACCCCCAGCCCTATTTTTTATTCTTTCTTTTGAAACAGGGTCTCACTAAGTTGTGGAGGGCCTCACTAAGTAGCTGAGGCTGATGGCAAACCCTGATCCTCTGGTGTCAGCCTCTCAAGTACTGGAATTACAAACGTGGGCTACCACGCCTGGCTTCGAGACCGTTTAAAAAAAAAAAAGGCTGAGAGTGGTGGCACACGCTTATAATCCTAGTACTTGGGAGGCTGAGACAGGAGGATCGCAGGTTCACAGCCAGCCTCAGCTATTTAGTGAGGACTTCCGCAACTTAGTGAGACTCTGTTTCAAAATAAAGAATAAAAAATAGGACTGGGGGTATAGCTTAGAGGTAGAATACTCCTGGCTTCAATCCCCAGTACTGCAAAACAAAACAAGAAAAAGAAAAAAAAAAGTACTGGAGGTGTGGCTCAGAAGTAGAATGCCCCTGGGTTTGATCCCTAGTATCATAAATAAAAAGTTAGTTAATTAATTAACTAATTAATTGGGCACTCTCAGGCACTGGGTCCTGAGCTCTGATGTTCCCACGGTTCTCCTACAGCTCTTGTGACAATGACAGAATACAGGAATCCTCACTGAGCCCAGCACCTTCCATGGGTGGCCTCCCTTCTGACCAGGACTCCCTGAGAAGGCTCCCCACCTCATGGTGGTATCCAGACAGCAGATGTGGCAAGCAATGCCACAGGGTTCCCCTGGTTAATAGTGGCACCACAGCAGCCAGTGTCCTCGGGCACCCTGATAGAGAAAGCTAAGGCCTGAGCAGAGCTGGCCCGGGCGGGCTGCTTCTGTCCACCTCTCTAAACCCAGCCCATTCTCGTAGCTGTTCCTTCCTACCTCCCAGCCCCACTCAGCAAAGCATTTGGGTCAGAAGGCTCAGGGCCCAACATCAGTTCCCCACTCCAGCGCTGGGGCCTTGGGAAAGATGCTGGTGCCCAGAGCTTTGTTTCCTAATCCCTAAGATGAATCTAAGGAAGCCTGCAGCCAGGGAGGGTCTTGGAATGGCATGTACCCTCTCTGTCCCTCATGCCAGACTCTTAGGGGTCACCTTGCCCCAGGGCCTGAGTGGAGGGATGGAGAAACAGGATTTGTCAGAAGTGGGGGACCTAGATTGTATCAGTGGGTTTTGTTTTGTTTCTTGGTTGGTTGGTTTTTTTTTTTTTTTTTTTTTTTTTTGCGGTACTGGGGATTGAACTCAGGGGCATTCTACCTCCGAGCTACACCCCCCAGACCTATTTTTTATTCTTTATTTTGAAACCGAGTCTCACTAAGTTGCGGAGTGCCTCACTAGGTAGCTGAGGCTGGCCGCGAACCCAGATCCTCCGGTCTCAGCCTCCCGAATGCTGGGATTACAAGCGTGCGCCACCACGCCCGGCAGTTGGTTGGTTTTGTTTTTTGTTTGTTTTAGTTTTGTTTTGGTTTTGGTTTTGGTACTGGGAAGTAAACCCAGGAGCATTCTACCTCTGAGCTACACCCCCAGTCCTATTTTTTACTTTGAAACGAGGTCTTGCTAAAATTGCTCAGGATCTCACTAAGTTGTTGAGGCTGGCTTCCAACCTGTGATCCTCCTGTCTCAGCCTTTCAAGTCCTGGAATTACAGGCATGAGACACCACATCCAGTTTGTCCATATGTTTGAATGAAGAAAATGAGGTTCCAAGAGATGGAATCCCTTGCCTAAAAAGCCTTAAGGCAGCTGTTGTGGTGCATGCCATAGTCCTAGCTACTCAGGAGGCTGAGGCAGGAGGATTGCTTGAGCCCAGGAATTTGAGACCTGCCTGGACAACATAGTAAGTCCTTGTCTCTTCCAAAGAAAATAGAAGACGAAATAGGTGCCCCGTTCTGGTGGTCTGATTTGGGGATCCTTATTTTAAAAGCTCCATGACTAGCTAAGAATTTGGGCATGCATTTGAACTCTCCCTATTCCGGCAGGTACAGAGCCTGTGTCCACCCTTTGTTCCTCCTGTGTAATTTCTGTCACCCATGGGTGCAGGCACCTTGCTGGGCAGAGGATCACTGAGCTGTCTTAAGGCACAGCCCTCCTCTCACAGGTGTCTGGGAGGTGTTTCACTCAGTGCCTCCCGGCATGCAGCTTCTCTGGCGGGACAGCATGGGAGGAAGAAAGAGCCTGGGTGGACAGAGAGGCCAGAGACTGCTGGTAGGTCACTAAAGGACCACCATACCACCCAGGAGCCCCCTCCCTCTGTCCTCCCTGATGCCAGGCATCAGATTAGGATCACATGAGCACACCCATAATTCCAGTACTTGGGAGGCTGAGATAGGAGGATTGCAGATTCAAGGCCACCCTCAGCAATTTAGCAAGACTCTGTTTCAAAATGAAAAGGGCTAGGGGTGTAGCTAGGAGGTAGAATAGCCCTGGGTTCTATCCCTAGTCTAAAAAAAAAAAGAAAAAAGAAAAAAAGGATGAACATAGGAGCCTTGGGCTTGGTCTAGATCCCCTCAATCCATGCCCTTGAGGCCCAGGGCCCGCTCCCTGTGCTGCAACCCTGCACTTGCTCCCCCAGGTCTCCAGCATGGCTGGTGCTGCTCTGAGAAGCCCCACACAGAGCCAAACACAGAAGCAGGCCAGGGCAGGGTCCGAGCCAGGAGGAAGCCCTGAGCAGGTGCCAACATGACGGCAAGATGGGAGGTTTATTTTTAGAGGCGACCTGGTGGGGTAGCCGTCTGTCCCAATGCACGGTGACATGGAGATGCCCTCAGGAGAAGGACAGGAGCTTTGCCAGCCAACACTCAGACTCTTCCAGCCTCCTCAGAACCCCGGAAGAGCCTGCCTCCTCCAGGGAGCCATCCCTGGTTCCTGCAACCTGCCAAGGGCCTCTTCTTAATTTTGTGAAGCAGAAAAGCAGGATGAGCCTAGGAAGTTACTAATGTGGATTGAATGGCTTCTCTGTGCCAGGTGCCTTACAAATATCCTCTCGTATAATCCTCTGAGAAATCCTGAGAGGTAAGTGTTATCCTTCCTTATTTTACAAAGGGGGAAAAAAAAAAGGATACCCAGAGAGGTGAAGTAACTTGCCCAGGGTCACACAACTTGTGAATGGTCATGCTATGATTTTACCCCAGATCTGCCTGATGGCAAATCTTGCCCTCTTTCTACTTCATGGTGGTTCTTGGAAACATGTCCTCTTCCTGTTGCCTGGATGAGCCCCGTAAGGGCTGTGGTCCATCACTCCCACTGTGACTTTCACGCTGGTCCTTCCATGGAGCCTTGCAGACTTCTATGTGAGCCAGTCCCGGGCACACAGCTCTCACTGTGGGTAATAAGCACTTATTAAGCATCTATCCCGTACCAGGCACTAGGCTCGGGTAATCCCCTCAGCAAACCTATGAAGTGGTGAAAAGGACAATCCCCCACACAGAGGGCACCCAATAGACTCCACCCTCTGCACCCTGAGCTGTCGCTTTATTCCATTCAGGTGATCCTGAGAGGTAATGTCAGCAGGGGCTGGAGAGAGCGTGGAGACCATTTGATTTAGGGCCCTGCTTATGTTTGCATTCGTTCACTGGGCAATCATTCCTGCAATCATTCACTGGCTTGTTTTTATCTTGAGCTTGCTGCTTGCAAGAATGCTGTGGGCCTGAAGGATTCTTGGAAACCCCTCTGATTCTATATGTTTAGCCTTACCTTCCAGATTCTGGGTCCTGAGTCAGGGGCCAGTCATCCAACTCTGTCCACTTTGCAGATGAAAAAGGCAAAGTCCAGAGGGGACAAAGCTTTCGGTGAGTTGCATAGCAACAAAGACAGGATGGAAGGATGCTTCTGCCCTGTGTCCTGTGTGCTGCAGCTCTCCAAGATCCCTTGGCCCTGGGCAGAGAAGTCCAGGACACATCACAGGGTGAGGGGTATCCTCTTAGCACCCAGAAACCATGAGCAGAGTGCAGGCCCAGGGAGAGGTTCAGAAAGCGTTAGGAAGAGAAATGCATGTCGGAATGCACAGAAATTCAGCATTTCATCAGGAGCCAAGGTCAGGGGAAGGCCTTGCAGGGGTCGGGGCACAGAGTGTGAAATAGCAGGCAGAACCGAGTCTGGGAGCACAGAGCCCCTTGCACAACCTTGGCCCAGGAGGCTGGGCTCCTCCACCTCTCTAGGCCTCATTCCTCTTGTGGAATGGGGAGGAGTTGCCAGGTGGTCGCTCCAGTTTCCTCTTAGCTCTGTGAAGTAGCAGATAAGGGCCTGCTCTTCTGCTGGAGTGACAGAGGGGTCCCAATGACAAAGCAGCACACTGTTGGAACTCACAGGAAAACGGCCCGAGGTGGGCCACATGGGAGGTGGGGGAGGAGGGGTAGCGGCAGCTTGGGCAGGGGGGAAGGCGTGCCCTTAGCCAGGCTCTTGGAAGGCTGCAGGTGGGAAAGCAGAGAGAGGCAACAGCCCCTCAGCCCATCAAAGAGGCTGCTGTGGAGAGAGGGGGTGATGGAGGGGCTGAGGCTGGGGGTAGATGTGGTCATTTCCTGTTGCTGTTTTAAAGATTCCCACAAACTAGATGCCTTAAAACGATAGATATTCTTTCACAGTTCTGGTATCAGGGGGACTGAGCTGCCTCCAGGGTCTCTGGGGGGATCCAACTCCCTGACTGTCCAGCTCCTGGAAGCCCCGGTGCCCCCTTGACTTGAGGCTGTGTCCCTCCAAGCTTTCCTCCACACTCACACTGCATCTTCTCCTGTCTGTCCTCAACTCCCTCTGCCTTGCCCCTAAGAACACTTCTCATTGGATCTAAGGCCACCCAGATCATCCAGGAGGAGCTGGTCAAGTTACTGAACATCTGTCAAATAAGACAGCATTCCCAGATTTTGGAAACTAGGAAGGACATGGGCATATCTTTCGGGGTCCCCCATTCAACTCTCTAAAGCAAGATCATGTGGAGTGCAGTGGGGAGGTCTCCATACTCACTGGCTCTGGGAGTCTGAGAGGCTTCTGGAAGCTCAGCCCAGCTGGGCGGGAATCCCTGTGAGGTGAGCCTGCCTGGCCCAGCCCAGGGCAGAGGAGTAAGGGCAGAGATGCTCCAGGAGGAAGGAAGGCCTTTTTGCAAAGGAGCCTCCAGCTCTGGGGAGGCAGCAGCCACTGCAAGCCTATCTTCCTGCTCAGAGACAAATTAGCCAGCTAATTTAACTCCATCAACTCAAATGACCAAGCCTGAAGGGGACTCAAGACAATCAAACCCTCTCCATCACCCCTCCCCCCCTTTTTTGCATGGTACTGGGGATTGAACCCAGGGGCCCTCTATCACTGAGCTACATCCTCAGCCCTTTTCTTTAATGTGCTTTTATTGGTGCATTATGGTCTCACATCATAATGTAAATCATGTTGACAATGACATATATGCACATAGCACTCAGTGCCCCCACCTCCCTATCCCCCCCCTTTCCATACAGAGTACTGAGATTGACATTGGTATTTTCACATATATACACATAGTTGATGTTAATATTTCCAATAATGAACGTCAGTCTTCCCCTCCCCTTCCCTTAGACAACTTCCCTGGTTCCACTGAGGTTTCCCCTCCATTATCTGGAATCCCTTTGGCATCCCAGTTACTCCCTAACTGGCCCTTTTTAATTTTGATACAGGGTCTTGCTAAGTTGTCCAAGTTGACCTTGAACTTGTGGTCCTCCTGACTCAGCTTCCAAGTAGCTGGAATTACAGGTGTGTTCCACCATGCCCAGCAGGAGAACATATGGCAAACTCCCCACACAGCTCAAACACACTCCAGGGCGCCCCACCTTGTCCTCCCAGCCCAAAGTGCAGGTCCTCAAGCCCAGGTTTAACAGGTCCGGCCCAGCTCGGGGTACATAAAATCATTATCAGAGTTCTTGCCAAGCATGTCTTCAAATATAGAGTCTTGAAAACGTGTCAGGGACACACAGGGCTCCCCTGCTCCCCTATCATCATCGGAGGTGAGCTCTGAGCTGATCATGGTTTACTGAGTGTCATGGCTGGGTGCTGAAAGAGACAGTGCAGGGACAAAAAGGCACAGGCGGGCATCCCAGGAACCAGAGAGCTATAGTCTGAGTCAAAATTGTGCACACAAAGGGAAGTTACAGTATGTGACCCCGAAGGTCAGGGGACACGGGTAACGATGTGAATGGGAAAGCATTCTGGGTGCTTGAGGGACACCTGGAAGGAGGTTATGTAGCGGGATTAGCTTTGGAATTGGGGCTAGAAGCAGGTGTCCACGGGGCCCCGGAACCATCAAGTGTTGTAACTTACCAGTGACAGTGCCAGCCTGGATTTTAGAAAGATTTAAAAAGACCAATGTGGTGGCCATCCATATGTCACATGAGCCTATATGTAAGGTGCAAGGCAAGAGAGAATAAGACAAAGAGACCAACCTGCCCAGGTGCTGGGAAAGGCAGGGACAGCTCACACGAAGGTGTTGGCTCTGGGGCTGCAGAGAAAAGGATGAGGTGGGGGGGCGTTGAACATCCATTCTGTGCTAGACATTTGGCATGATACCTCTCACCCGCCATCCCACTTAATCTTCTCAGCCGCCACTGTGGCAGGATGACTGGCTTCCCGGGAAATATTGTGTTGTCAAGGGGGAAAAAAAAAATCATGGAAGGAACTTTTGCAATAGGAGAAGGAGAGATTACAGAATGAGGGAAATGGACTCACATTAAAGTTATTTTCTCTGTAGTAATTCCAATAATTAAAATGTCTCCTAGCCAAACTCGTATTCTGTGATCGCAAGCTAAAAATAATGGGACAGCATGTTTCCTACATGTAGGGCGAATTATGTCATCACCCACTGTGATTATGTCATCACCGATACAATCAGTAATGGGTCCCATGTTCCCTAATTAATCAGCCCTACCATTTCCAATTCAAGTCATGGAAACGTGGCGGGGGAGGGGAAGAGTGGAGATGGTGCCTGTGTTTATAATCTCCTCCTCACAGTTGGGGATACAGGTTCCTGGATGTGAACTCACTTAGGGTCACAGAGTTCAGGAGGGCGGAGCAGAGATCTGAAAACAGTATGTCAGCCAAGCACGGCAGTAACCCCAGTGCTTGGGAGACTGAGACAGGAGGATGGCCAGTTGGAGGCCAGCCTCGGCAACTTACCAAGACCCTCAGCAACTTAGCAAGACCCTGTTTCAAAATAAAAAGGGCTGGGGATGTAGCTAGGTGGTAGAATGCGCCTGGCTTCAACCCCCAATTCAATTAAAAAAAAAAAAAAAAAAAGCAGCCTCTTCAATGGAGGTTCTTTCCACTCCAATTTCCAGAATGAGGAATGGCTAGGATTTGGTGACTGATGCCCAGGGACAGCCCAGGAGGAAGGACTGGCACTGGCAAGCTCCAAGCCAGGGACTTAGGTTTGCCTGGCCCACGGAGCAGCAGGCAAGGCAGGGCAATCCCTCTCCCTCTCCCCGCCGGGAGCCTGATTGAGTGCAGCACTTTCAGAGCAGTGAAGGATGAAAATGGAGAAGGAGGAGGAGGAGGCAGGGAGGGAGAGCATCCCACCCAGAGGGCAGGCAGCACCCTATTTAGACCAGACCGAGGGCAGCGCTACCCAGCTATGGCCGGACTCCCTTTTAGCACTTTAATCAAATGCCTTACGAATGGGTTCGTCCAGATGTCAAAAATCCAATCGGATACATTTATTGGCCTGACAACCAATTTTCCTCGATGTATCATCAGGGACTGACAGGCTTTCTCAGCGGCAGGGGAGTTGGTGATAATGGAGCTGGAGAGCCCCTGTGTGCCCTCAATATTGCTTCCGGCTATCAGGGAGGAGAAGAGGCTGAACCCATAGAGGCAGACTGGCAGACAGACAGATGGGCAGGTGGACAGAGAATGTCTTGAGCCTCAGATGCCCGCAGCGGACAAGAGCTGAATGAGAGGAGAGACCAGAGCAGCTGGCGGTCAGACGCAGCCCATGTGGCCAGGGAGGCTGCGCCTGCCTGAGCAGGGCCTTCCCGAGGTCCTCGTTGGCAGAGTGAGAGAGCAAGGTCCTGGCAGGGCTGATGTGAGGAGCACGTGACTCAGAGGGCACTGGCTGGGCCCCCGCCATGTGCAGGGTGCTGAGCCAGGCAGCTCATCAGCAACGTCCTTCTTTCCAGGAGGGCGGGAGAGACCATACGCAAGGGTTGCTTAGAACCACAGACCCCCTCTCATGTTTTTCCAGCTGGCACTAGGGAGTCCTCAGAGTCTCTGGGGACCCCTCATCCCATTGCCAAAAAGCTGAGGACCAGGTCCCCAGCCCCCACCTCAACCACAGAGGCCTCCATGCATCTTCCATGCCTTTTATTTCTTGGGTTTCTGTGTAAGGTTACTCTTGAATGAAGGGATGTATTTCTTTAAAAATAAAAGGCTGAAAGCACCGATATAGCTCAATCCTCTCATTTCACTCATGAGGAAACTGAGGCACAGAGCAGTGAATGGACTCCAAGGCATTCTGGAGGGCTGCTCAGAAGAGGTGACATGTGCCCCAAGCCTTGAAGGATAAGCTCGTGTGGCCGTTCCTCGAGAGGTGATGAGAGAAGGGAAATGCAGCATTCCTCATGCCTGGTCTCATCGCTGGATCGCTGGGCCTCTGCTCAGGGTCCTGTCACCCCGACAGCCCAAGCCTCACCTGCTCGCTGTGCTCCTCCTCTGACAACCGGTTCACGCCACCTCCTCCAGAAAAGATCCCCATTCCGAATGAGTGGTTCCGGCACCCTGGCTCTCCTAATGGTTTACCTGTGAGGCAAGTTAGTCAGCTCCGCCATTATTCTGCCCAGCCCAGGTGACCACACCATCCAGCCCAAGACCACCAAAGGTGGCTGTCCTGCACACCCCAGGGAATAGCGGGGCGGGGCCTCTGGGAGCAGGTGAGACCTGAGGCTTGGGTTTGGGCTGCTGTTGGGTGCCCTGGGGAGGACAGAGGAGGTGGAGCTTTGGAGTGAATGCCTCAGGAAGCAAGAGGGAGTCATTCCATGCCCGGGCATCTTAATGGATCTTATCTCAAAGGAAGGGAGAACAGAGCGAGGCTGCAGCTCTAATCGGGGAGGAAGCAGTAGGCCCTGATATTAGCCAGGATCGGGGATGTTTGGTGATCTCTGTGGTTTGGACAGAGTTCTTGTTTTTGTCTGCAAGCAGACACAATTATGGAGCGGTCTTGTTTTCGTCTTGCCATGGCCTTGTCTGATGTTTCTGTTCTGGGAAATTGCTTGTGTTCTGCAGGAGATCCCCGCAGCCTGGCTGGGAGTGCCAGGCCGCCTCCCGTTCGCTGTCCAGGGCAGTGTCCTCCAGGGCCGGGCTGAGCCCAGCGCTTGGCGCACAGCCGGCACTTAGCAGTGGCTACATTGTCCAAGAGGTTGCAGTCCACGGGGTGGGTCTGAGGAATCTTCGAGGCTGAAATCAGGGTGTGGGGGGGGGGCAGCTGGAGGTCAGGAGTGGATCTCGAATGCCAACTAATCACAGGAGATAACGGAGGGGCCTGCTCTGCAAGGTATAAAGTACAGAATGGTGAGGGATTAGCCTTATCTCAGGCTCCTTCCTCCCTGGACATTGGCCTGGAGGCTCACAAGCTGTTCGGCAATCTCGCCAGCCCCGAGAGACAGGAAGGGAGAGAGAGCACAGCTCAGCAGAAGCCGAGAAACCCATCCCGGGAGGGAGGCGGGAGGAACGCTATTTATCCTGAGGACGCCCCTGACCTTTCCCCACACAACAGGGACAGACGCACGGAGCCCGGCTACATCCTTCTCCTTTAAAACAAGAAATGGAAGCATTACTCACCAAGCCCAGCCATTTATCATGGTCTGGGGACATTAATTTGACAGTGTGTCATTTTCCATTTGGTTTGGGCCCGGTGGAGGCTGCCCTCGAAACACCTTCAATTAAATGCAGCTAATAACACAGAGCTATTTTGAGCAAGGAGGGCCGGCCGCCTCCCCACAAGCTGGGGGGGGGCAATGCTAGGGGGAGGGGTTGCTGCTGGGAGGCTGCACTGCACAGTGATTCCAAGGAGGACTCACAAATCTACACCCTGTTCCCCCTGTAGCCAGAGGTGGAGAGAAGGGGTGAAGTGACCACCTCATCCCTGGGATGAGAAGATTCCAGCAACCAGCCAGGCTGTGCTGCGGCTCCTTCCACAGGAGGATGGAAGAGGAAGCCCTTACCCAAGAAAGAGCACAGGTTTGGGAGTCCACAGACTTGGAGGTAATCTCAGCCATCCTGCACCCTACTGTGTGACTGCAGGCAAGACCTATAACCTCTCCAAACCTCAGTTTCCTCATCTGTAAAATGGAAACAAGAGTTCTTTTTACCCAGCAGTATGATGATTCATATTATTTTATGAGGTCAAACAAAGCAGTATAAGCCTGAGGCTTGTTGATTCATTGGGGATAACTCGTAATAAACATTTTTATTTTCCAAACTTAAAATTTGAGGAAAGGCCATTGAGTCTCCAACATCCAAGACTCTCTCTTCAGTGGGACTGAGAAAATGTCAGAGTGCTTTGGGAAAAGCAGGTGGTCTGCAAAATTGGAAACATCTGGTTTCAAATCTTAGCTCGGCTACCAACTACCTGCGTCATCTGGGACATTTATTTAACCTCTCTGTGCCTTGGTGCCCTCATCTGTAAGGAGGAGATAATCATGTCAGCCCTCCCCCGGATCACTGAGAGGATGAACCAGTGAGTATAAGGTACCTGGCACACAGTCAGTGCACAGGGTGTGATAGCTCACCGACTCTTCCTGGCCAAGCCCTGAGTCTAGAAACACTAACACTGCAGCTTATTTCATTTTTTTTTTTTTTTTTTTTTTTTTTGTGGTACTGGGGATTGAGCTCAGGGGCATTCTACCTCCAAGCTACACCCCCAGCCCTATTTTTTATTCTTTATTTTGAAACCGAGTCTCACTAAGTTTCGGAGTGCCTCACTAAGTAGCTGAGGCTGGCCGCAAACCCGGATCCTCCGGTCTCAGCCTCCCAAATGCTGGGATTACAAGCGTGCGCCACCACGCCCGGCTAGCTTATTTCATTTTAGATGTGTGGTAAGCACTGGGTATGGAGAATCTTATGTTAATCCTCGAAAAGCTATAAAGTGCATGCTACTAGGAGATACTACCATCTGAAATCTTTTGATTCTGTCGGGGAATGTGGGTGAGTATTATTAGTAATTTCACACGTTCAACCTGACATCTTCCTGTTTTCCTTGGGGGTTGGGGACATTGAGGTGCTCAAGGAGCAAGGGCTTCCATGGAGCTGAGATGGTTCCTGAGTTGACACCAGAGCCAGGCTCTGGGGAACAGAGGACAATACCGAAAGGAGTCCTGCCTTCACAGGTCTGTCCCTGATTCAAACCCAAAGGCACCAGAAACACTTGGTCCAACCTAGTTAGAAGCCTGGAAAGCCCAGCGGAAGGGCCAAGCAAGTCTTTCTATGTGAGGAGGGATGCAGCATCACCTGAGGGTCACCATGCTCCCCACCCCTCGACTTTGATATCCAGCCTGCTTCCGGAAGGCCTATGACAGCCATGAATCCCAGAAGCCATGACTCACAGCAGGGCTGGTGCCCAAGGGCTCCCTGTGAAGTGCCATATTGATTCAACTGCCACCACCACGTCTCCTCTGGGGCACTGTGCTGGGGAAAGGCTCATGGGCCCTCTGTGCCACCACGGAGATGCTGCTTGTCATAAACAAGATGCTGACAAACGCCAACCACGAATCAGGCATGCCTGACTCAGAGGGAAGTTACCTGGTGTGGGCAGTACCAAGAGGTCCTGCACCGGCTTGCCACGCCACCCTAGACCAGCACCCTTCCCTCCCTGGACTCTGTCTTCTCATCTGTATAATGGGATCTTGAATGAATGACCTCACCGGAGCCTCCAGCACTGATAGGTCTTCTTGAGCAGGTATCAGAAGGCGGACGGGCCTACTGCTATACTGAGACTCCTTTGTTTCTGGAGAAATGGGGAAAAGAAGATTCTCCTGTTCACTGCCACTGACAATCCAGGCTGGCTCCACTTCATGCTATTTTTTTTTTTTTAAATCTCAAATAACTTTTAAAAAATTATATTTCTAGCCAGGTGTGGTGGCACATGCCTGCAATCCTAGTACTTAGGAGGCTGAAACAGGAAGATCTCAGGTTCAAGGACAACCTCGGCAAGACTTTGAGAGACCCTGTTTCAAAATAAAAAATTAAAATAGGGTTGGGGGTGTAGCTGTGTAGCTTGGAGGTAGAATGCTTCTGGGTTCAACCTTCAGTATCAAAAAAAAAAAAAAAGAAAAGAAAAGAAAAAGGGCTCAGCTACCTAGTGAGGCACTCCGCAACTTAGTGAGACTCGGTTTCAAAATAAAGAATAAAAAGCCGGGCGTGGTGGCGCACGCTTGTAATCCCAGCATTCGGGAGGCTGAGACCGGAGGATCCGGGTTCGCGGCCAGCCTCAGCTACCTAGTGAGGCCCTCTGCAACTTAGTGAGACTCGGTTTCAAAATAAAGAATAAAAAATAGGGCTGGGGGTATAGCTCGGAGGTAGAATGCCCCTGAGTTCAGTCCCCAGTACCGAAAAATAAATAAATAAATAAATAAATAAATAAATAAATAAATAAATAAATAAATAATAAAAAAAAATAGGGCTGGGGGTATAGCTCGGAGGTAGAATGCCCCTGAGTTCAATCCCCAGTACCCCCCCAAAAAAGGGTTTTTTCTTTCTTTCCTGTACTTTTCTCCCCTACACTGAAATAAGACTAGAAAGGAAAAGAAGGGAGTTAGGTAAGTGGTGCGCATTTATAGTCCCAGCTAGTCAAGAGGCTGAGGCAGGAGGATTACTGGAGCCTAGGAGTGAGACCCCATCTCAAAAATAGGTGAAGGGCGGGTGAAGGAATCCACATTCTTTTCTTCACTCACTAGCTTTTCTTTCTTTCTTTCTTTCTTTTCTTTTCTTTTTTTTTTTTTTTTTTTTTTTTTTTTTTTTTTTTTTTTTTTTTTTTTTTTTTTTTTTTTTTTGGTCAGCTTCTACCCTTCCACCAGGCAAACCGCAGGAGACCTAAAGTTTAAACAAGATACCACACATAGCCATCAAGGACCAGGCCAGGCAGTTTGGATAGTCTACTCCTTTCCCTTGCCCACGGGTAAAAAGAGAATAAACATTCTAGAAGGCAGTCTGGCAAAGCTTCTCAGGATTTTAAAAAGGCTCATATCATTTGGAACCTATCCTAAGGAAACAGTCCAAAGTACAGAAAGGGCCACAGGCATAAAAGTATTCATTATATGAAAAAAAATAAAGCAAATTAAATGCCCAGCAATAAGGAATTGGTTAAGTAAATCATTTCTCATCTTCTTGGTGGGATGTAAACTATTATATAGCACTTAAAAAGAAGTTCATAAAATTTATAATTACGTGAAAAATAAAAATGTTTTAACAGTAGGGAAAAAAATCAGGCATCCAATCCAGTTAAACATGGTAGATTCAATGCACTCTGACCTTCTCTTACTAGCAACATTTCATTAAATTGACAGTAAAGGAGGGAGATGTATAAAAATCCCCAAGTCCCAAGTGGTTTGTGACATCAGAAGATAAGAGATTTCAACAACCACCTGGGCTCTGGAAAGCAGAGAGCTGAGTGATAATGACTCAGCAGAGTGGAGAAAGCTACAAACCACAGCACTTGCAGAGGGGAGACCAATGAGGAGCAAATTGATTTGTCTTGAAGAATTCCCGAGAGGCTCAGCGCTTGAAAGCTCCACGTCTGCAAAAATCCATGGTGATGTGCAAAGCTGAAGGCACCGCAGTTAAAAGTCTACAGATGGAGCAACTGCCCTCCCCAGGACCCTTCCACACACCCCCACAGGGTCCACCCGGGGTCTGGAACTGAAGACACAGAAGGCAATGGAAATGTGCCTGCAGGATGCAGACAGGAGCCTCATTTCCAACGCAGAAATCTAGAATCACCCTGCTCATAAATCAGGTGTGAGTGGGATCAGTACACTTCAGACAAGCAAATAAGTGATTCCCCATGCATCTTTTCTGGGGAAGTTACTATAGGATGTGCTTTTAGGCAAACGAGGGACTAAGCCGAGAAATGGGAACACATAGGATATAGGAAATGAAATATCACCCAAGAAATTGGCACAATTTTGCTGTTGTGCAGTGGGTCCAGAACACCCAGAGAAGTTCAGAGAGTCGCCTTACAGAGATCCAAATGAAGGGTAAGGATGGGAAGAGCATGGAGGTAAAACTTACATATTATCCAATACATTGTTGCAGACTTGTAGAAAATATTGATAGGCTTTTGATAGTTTTCTTGGAGCACAGAGAAATGTGCAAATAAAAAAAAGCAGAGATATTAATACCAAGAAAAACAAAATAATATACAAAAACGGGGTTGTAATTTTAGTACCTGTCTTGAATCATGGGGGAAACAGTATTTGACATTATTATGATGTCAACAAAGACCCAAACTGTGATATAACATAGTAGGATAATGAGAGAGGAAATAGGGGTGGGAGTATGTAAATCCTCAATTACCAGAATAAAAAGTCAATAGGTATTAGGAAAAACAGCCTAGCAAAGCATTTAGAAGCATATGAAGATAAAAAACAGAAGCAGGGGCCAAGGGGGTTGAGCTTGCTTCCTCCAGGGAATGAGGGAGGGAGGAGCGGGGAGCTGCTTTGCACTTGAAGCCTTTTAGAGTTATTTGATTTCTTAGAACTATCTGCATATATCACTTTGGGAAAAGTACAAATTATACTTTTCAAAACTGTTTCTCCAATCTGTGATCAAAACGGCCAGCTCCATACATAGTTCCTCAAGCCAAGCCACCCAGCTCCGAATCATGCCCCAGCACATCTGCTAATGCAAATGGCAAAGACTGGCTCCTCTGGTGATTTCAGGCAGTTTCCAAGGCCATGGCTCCCTGTTTGTCCCCAACCTGATTCTCTCATTTTTCTGCCCTTGCCCCATGGCTCTGTGGGATGCCTGCATTTTTTGTCTTTGGTTTCCTGAGGAAGCCATAGATTCCATAGATGCTCTTGACTTGTTTAGACTTGGTATTTTCATTTTGGTTTTTCCTCCATTTTCTTCCTAGGTTCCCATTGCCCAGATGAGAGCTTCCCAGGCCAGCCCCGGGCTCCCAGCAGCCAAGTTTGCACCACATGATCCTATCCTTGAACGCTGATTGGAGCAAGGGTGAGCACCTGACCCCCAGAGGAGCCAATTTGGGAAATCTGTGATTGAGACTGAGAAACAGCCAGACAGCTGGACTGCTTACTTGAATAGTGGAAATGTAAATGCAGGAGCTATGGGCTGGAAGATTTCCAACTCCATGGGCATGAAGGGCAGACAGTCAGTCTGGAGAGAAGGGGGGAGGTATGGGGGGAGAGAGAATGGAGAGAGAGACTGACTCAGACAAGCAGTGGGGAAGTGGTCTCAAGGGCCCATGGAGTGTCAAGTAGAAAGTCAGGCAAGAGAGAAGCTGGGGCTAATGGCCCTCCTTATGGCCTTGAATCCTTCAAGCCCCTCAGTTTCCTTATGAGAAAATCCCTTTCTGATTAAGGGAAGATAGAGTTAGTTTCTGGCCCTCACAACCAGAAGAACTTAAGTAATACCCACCCAGGCCACCACCATAGCCTCAGAACTGGAGAGGCAATGAGAAGCAGACATTTGAATTTTTGAGACCCCAGCATGTATTCCACTCCCCCAACCCCCCCCCCCAGTTTCTTCTCAGCTCATAGCATACACAGGAGGGCTGTGTCTCCCTGGGAAAGGTGAAGGAGCCCCCCAAGCTCCTGTAGCTGGGGCCTTCCTCCACTACTCTGCTTCAGCCAGAGGGCAGACACATGACCCATGAGGCTCACTTCCAGCCCTCTGAACTATGAACAGGGACAAGGGAGAAAGCGGGGTTGAGTGAGCAGCCCTCAGATGGACAGAGTTTCAGGAGCCACGGCACAATTTTTGTCCTTCCCATCTGTGGCTTCCCCCAAATTCTTTCATTAAGCACTTTGTTTGTTAGTTTGTTTGAGTTAGCCCAACTTGCTTCTGCTTGCATGCTGCCCAGGAGCCCTGACCCAGGTAGGAGGACCGACCAAGAGCAGCTGGGCAGCTGTGTGCATAGCCCCTGCAGCTCCAAGGGCTTCCGAGGCTCCAGAGGCCACACCTCTTCTTTGGGAACAGCTGAGGACAGTGCTGACTTCAATAGCAGCAGTGCAGGATCCTTGTTGGGTTCAGCAGACAGTGGAGACTTTGGAAGTAGAGGAACAGAATGACTGATGGTATGTGGCTGCTGGACAGACAGACTCCCAGAGCAGTGGGGCAGATCCTTAAAAGCAGTGGTGCTTGCCTATAATCCCAGTACTTGGGAGGCTGAAACCAGGGAATCACAGGTTTGAGGCTAGCCTCAGGAACTTAGCAAGACTCTCAGCAACTTAGCAAGATCCTGTTTCAAAATGAAAAGGGCTGAGGGTGTAGCTCAGAGGTACAATGCTCCTGGGTTCAATCCCCAGTAAACACACACACACACACACACACACACACACACACACACACACACACACACACACACAGACCCACAGGGCCTGGAGTTAAGGGTTTCCTATAGACTGTGTGATCATGACCTTGTTTTTGCCACCGGGCCGCCATGACCTGGGAAGCATGGATTATATAGCTAGGGATTCGACTGGAGGAAGATTATAGAGTGAAAAAAGACTGGCAGGAAATAAGCAGTCTTCATTTTTCTCCATTTTCTCCTAAGAATTCCCTCTCCCTTTCCTATCACATATTAACATCTCTGTGGCCACTCTCCCTTATTTCTCCTACCTCTTCTCAGGTGGTCCGCGTTAACCTAGTATGTCCTTCCATGTTTATATACACACTAGTATAATCCTATACAGACCTACAGTCACTTATGCATATATATACACAAACACAAAAGCTGTTCTAGTGAGTAATTATTTGCCAAAATGTGGATCATGTTATACACATTTTTCTGCCCCTTGCTTTTCCTTCATAATGTACCTGTTCACCCTAGTCAACTGGTACAGTGCCAATTCACTCTTTTTAATGACTCTCTAGCAGTCCGTGGTTCATGTGCTATCACGTATTCAGGAATTATCTTAGCAGATAGGCTTGCTCTCGTGTGTGTGTGTGTGTGTGTGTGTGTGTGTGTGTGTGTACGTACATGCACACATTTTTGTGTCTGTGCACGCATATTTGGGCACACACACAGATGCACAAGCGCCATTCAAATAATGCTGCAACAAACATCTTTCTACTTATATTTTCACCTAATGGAGCTTTTATCTCCACAGGCTCAATTCCCAGGAGTGAGATTGCTGGGGAAAGGATACATGCATTTTTTAATAGATGTTTCCAGACTGCTTCCTTCAAAGGTTAGGTCACTTTGCGTTTCTCCAAAAACAGAAGAGGTACACTTTTACCATACCCCCAAGACTGGCAGGAAATACTTCAAATCACTAACAGCAGTAATATTTGGATAGTAGAACCATGAGCACTTTTCTCCCCTTCATTTTCTTCTAATTTTATTTCCCAATGTTTTCCCTTTAAAAGAGGAAAATTACAATATGTCTGTTTTAACTATCCCCACCCCACCCATGAAGGCCCTTAAGCATAGGATTCGCAGCAACCTGAAGGCCTCAGGACCCCTGTGCAGCCCCTCCCAGAGCACCAGCCACCCTGACTCCCTCATGGACCTGACATCCCATCCCAGCCAGTGGAGACCCCAGAGGCCTCCATGCACTGTGAGCCATCACGCGTCTTCCCAAGCTGATTCCAAGGTTACCTGCACGGAAGGTACACGGTGCTCTGGTAGAAACACTTCTAGACTCAGACAGATCTGGGATTGAAGCTGTAGCTTTGTCAAGTCACTTAACATCTCTGCACCTCAATTTCCTTGCCTGTAAAATGGGGTAACAAAAACAGCTACATCACAAGACTGGCCATTAAGACCAAAGAGCTTAATATTTATAAATGCCTAGAGAAACGTCTGACACATAGCATAGGTTAGGAGGGTTTGCTAAATAAATCATGTCTGCCTTGTAATGCCACTGTGAGATCACGTGAACCAAGGCGCTTTCCTGCCACACTCGTGAGCATCTGAAGGGCAGAGCAGAGGCCACTGAACTGCCTGTCTGCTGGGCTTGCTGCCCTCCTGCGCTCTCCCCTTGCTCGGAGTCACTGCTGTCCCTATTCTCAGGACGCTGCAGTCACGTCTGCCTTGCTTTTCCTCTCCGCTCTTCTCGTGCTGGGCCAGCTTGGATGGGCTGCTCCTCCCAGGCCCTGCACTAGGTTTAATGTGCTGCTGTCGCCATCTTGAAATTCTTCCACACCGGTCCCGCATGTTGTCCTACCTTGCACAGTGCCGGTGAGAAGGGCTCTAACCAATGTGTGCTAAAATGAAACCATCTAAGTGATAAATGAGGCCTTGCTCCTGCCTTCCAAGTGCTCACGGGGTCATTGAGAAGAAAGTTGCAGAAAAGCTGGAAGCACGAAGACCCCCCCAAACGGCCCCCCAAACACACACACACGGGACATCGTGTGGCCACTGTGAGCCCTGCCTTGGAGTCAGGCAAGCCTGGACTCGGAGCCCAGCGTGGAATGCTGGACAGATTACTTAACCTCCAGGCACCTCAGCTTCCTCAGCTGTAAGCCAGAAGTAAGATTACCAGCTTGATGGGCCTAGAAGGTCTGAGGCTTCCACTATAAGCCTCTAGTGTGTGGGAGGGAGGACCGGAGAGGCTCACCTTGCTGGGTGGTGGTTTGGAGTTGGGCTCGGGCAATAGCAGGCTTTGTCTCGGGTTAGTGAAAGAGTCCCTTGATTCCTTGGGTCTTCTCATCTGCCCTGACATTTCTTTTTTGGAAGAGATTGGGGATTGAACCCAGGGGCATTCTACCTCTGAGCTACACCCCTGGCCCTTTTCATTTTTTGCTTTGAAATAGGGACTTGCTAAGTTGCTAAGGCTGTCCTGGAACCTGCCATCTTCCTGCCTCACCTCCCAAATACTGGTATTACAGGCATGTGCCACTGCAGCTGGCTCTGACGTTTCGTGGTGGGTGCATTCCTAGGGACTCTCATGCAGGTCCCTGCCTGCTGAAATAGGGATTTGCCTTGTGTACAGGGTTACGGCCTTTTCTGCACACAAGAATGTGATTGACATACAGGGGCCACGTGAGCCTAACAGCAAAGATGGAGCACATTAGCAAATCCAGGGTTCCAGCCCACCCTTCCCACCCTGTCCCAGGGCCCTACCCATCCCTGGATTCCAAGGCCAGCCCTTCCCATTCTCTCTCACTATCCTTCCTCCATCTGGGGCTGACCTCTCTCCAGCCTGGCCCCCGAGGCATAGGGCACCTGGCAGTGGGGGTGGCCATGATGGCGAGGAAACAACAGTTTCCAACCTGCCTTCACTCTTGCCAAGAGCACAGGGTCCCTACGTGATTACCAACATTTCAAAACCCTCCTGGGAATCACACATGGGCCTCGACTGCCTCACAGCAGGCTTGCTGGACTCCAAGGGCAAGCCTTGGGTGGAACCCAGCAGACTCAATCTTTCACATTGGGGTGGGTAGTTAAAAATAACAAAGGGGCTCTTGGTGATGTAGAGCTCCGACTAGATTAGCCTGAGCCACCTTACTAAGAAATTAGTATTCAAGCTGGGTGCAGTGACACATGCCTGCTATCATTGTACTTGGAAGGCTGAGACAGGAGGACTGAAGGTTGGAGGCCAGTCTCAGCAACTTGGGAGATCATGTTTAAAAATAAATAAATAAATAAATAAATAAATAAATAAATAAATAAACAAACAAACAAACAGGACTGGGGGTGTAGCTTGGAGGTAGAATGCCCTGGGGTTCAACCCCTAGGGGGTTGAAAAGAAATTAGTATTCAGTTATGACTCCAGGCTTGGGTTCCTCCAGTCTCTGTCCACACCCCCACTGTCCTGTCCCTGCCTCCCCCACGTTCCTCTTGGGCTAAGTCTTCTCCCTGAACCCTGCCCTAGGCAGGCACTTGTGCGTCCTCAGGGCCATTTTCATGGGATTTCCCCATGGGAGAGGAGGGATTTTATGCAAGTTCTGCCTAAAAGTTGCACGGGCTTTCCAGCCCCCTGTCCCTCCCACCCACGAATCTTCCCACAGGGTCACCCCAGGGACAAACAATTTACAAACTCAGGAGAGAGCAGGGAACTCACATCCCAGGTACCATCGAAATTTATGAGTCATGGATATCATGGCCCCTGCTTTCGTTTGCCTTCTTCACCGCTTCCTCCCTGCACGTTAATTTCTCCCAGCAGCCCACTTATCTTCTTCTTGGAGCCCTGCCCACCCTCGCTCTCCCGATATGGCGTATCTCTAACAGGCGAAGCACTCAGCGCTGTGATTGCAGAGGCGCTGGCTTGCTCCGGCACTCACAAGTTAGTCTCTGTGGCTAATCAAAACGTCAAAACAACCTTGCCCAGTGGTTTGGAGGAGCTTGGTGACAGGAAGACATTGGCCACTGAGCCATCGGGTGCAGACACGTCTGTTTGGTGGTAGGCAGAGATACCAGTTTCTATCAAGTTACATTCCTGGTGGCAGCCAGCTGTTGGATTTTCCTGAGAAACAACTGCTTTGTGGTTGGTAGAGTTTAGCGGGCCTCCTTCTCCTCTTCCTCCTCCTTCTCCGCCTCTTCCTCCTCCTCCTCTTTTGAAGGTAAAGAGATGCTCCAGCCCAAAGGTCAGCTGAATGGGGTTAAATTTGGTTTTTTGGCAAAATGTTACAAAGATTCTGAATCATAGCAGCAATAGCAACGGTTAAAGGAGAGAGTTGGTCTCAGTTCTGCCACAAGAGAACCCTGGACAAGTCACAGCCACTCTGAACTTCTGTTTCCTCTTCTGGAATATGAGAAAATTGGGTAAAAGGGTCCCTTGGGTCCGAAGTCCTGTCCCTTACAGTCTAAACAACACTTCTGCGCTTGTTACTTCATTTGACATTCACATTAACCCAAGAATGAACTGGGAGGGGGTAATTACCTCGTTCTATAGCAGTGAAGTGATTTGCTCATGCTTACACATCCTGCACCTGATGGATCTGAGCCTTGGTCATGGGCTGGTCTCTTCCTCCTTAGTGCTGGCAGCACAGAATTCATGATGCAATACCCCCGTCCCCCATTCAGCTCCACACGGGAGCTTATGTTGGAGCCAGAATTCAAGGATCACCCTGCCCACCTCAGTTTCTGCTGAAAAACAGCCCCATTGAGGGAGTGAAAGGGCCTCCTCAAGCTCACCCTGCAAAGTATTGGTTCTGACATGACCCATCAGATATCCCCTGCATCGTTCCCGTTGTTTCTATAAGGACCAGAACACTTGTACACCTACCCATGCCAAGGACCGGTGCATCTGAGATACTACTACTGTGGCACCACTACCCATACTGCCTGCCATGTGGCCTTGAAAAATGTCACCACGGTCCTCTGGGGGGTTCATGCAACAAGAGAGGTCACAACAGTGTGACCAGTATCCTCTCCACGCCCCTCCTGCTGCACATCTCCCTGACCCTCCAGGACCGCAGTGGCCCAGCTCATCCTCAGAGCTCCAGAGGTCCTCAGGTACTGCAGAGGCCCCACCCTATTTCATCCCCTTTCAGAGCTCAGAGTGAGTAGTTCACTCCATGCAGCCTGTGCACACCTTGCAGTCACCACAAACCCAGCTGGCCTGCAATGCCCTCTGTCCCATCTACCTGGCGTGTGCCAACACCTTCCTCCAGACTTCTTCAGGGGGCCCCTCCTCTGCCCCCGCAGAAGTGAGCACTGCTTTTCCTCTCCTAGTGCCCTCTGAAAACTCTCAATGGCAACCTCCAGCCCGGGGACTGCCCTCCTCACCCACCGGCAGGGGTTGTATTTTATTCCTCCCAGTATCTTTGGTGCCTGGACCGTGGCTAGACAGGGTGACTCTGGAGGGAGGGAGAGCAGGCAGGCAGGAGGGAGGACCAGTTTTACATATTGTGGAGCAGAGATCCCGTGGAGCACAGACTGAGCTGCACTGACACCCAGCTCTGCCATTTACCGGAGACTCGGCTTTATCATCTAAGAAATAGGAACTGTAGTCCTGCAATCTCATCAGGATTCCAGGGGATAAACCTGAAAAGACTTCAGCCCATCACAGACAGTAATCCAAGGACCATCAGCTATTATTATTAATATTATTATTCTGGGGGAATTCCCCAAAGGTTCCTCCTGAGCTCATGAGAAAGCCCCCGGGTATCACAGGGTTTGCAGGAAGCGCCCAGGGGAGTTGGCAGCTCCCTCGCTCTGCCCTCCTCCAGTACCAGTTGGAAAACCCCTTTGTCAGGCTGCCCTAGCCCAGCCGGGTTGTTTTCCTTCCCTTGTTGACACAGGGAAGACCTGGCGGCAGCAGGCAGAGCCCAGGGGCCTCCTACTTCAGAAGTGCAAACCCTGCGCTGTGTGTTTGGGTCCCCCGCAGAGCCACTTCTGGGGAAAGACCAGGTTCTGAAACACTTCACTCCTTGTTTGCACTGGGAAGCCCAGGCATGCTCCAGTCTCTTCAGGCCGGGGCTGGGGAAGGCTAGAGGACCGCCCTCTGCTCCTGGGGAGGAGCCCCGCCCCCTCAGCCACAAGGAGCCCAGGCAGGAGAGCAGATGAGAGAACGGCACAGCTCAGGGAGCCAGAGGCAGAGCCAGCTGAGGGGGAGGGAAGAGTCAGGGCCTGGAGGCCAGGTTCCAGAGCTCCCACCAAACCTGGTGCTTTTCCCTCAGGGGTATGTAAACTTCTCCTCTGCCCAGAGATGAGCAGAGAGGAATGGATGCTTTTACCTGAGCCACATTACTCTAAGAAAGGAGCTATCCGGGCCTGGAGCAGAGCTAGTGGGGTCAGCTGGGGAGGCAGGGCCGGCCCGAGGGAGCCCCAGGCTTAGAGGTAGCTTGGTCCTCTAGGAGGACCAGCGCAAGGCCTGGGCGATGGTCTGGGTGCTTTCCAGGCCCCGGGCTGCTCTAAGCTTCAGTAGGTGGGTGGGCCCAGTCCAGGCCATAGCTGAAGGACCAGGATGCTAGGGAAGGCCTTGAGGACAGAGCCTGGTGAGGCTCATCTGCCCCTCTTGTAGTTGCTCTGGGGACCTCCCTCAGATGCAGAGGCTCTTAGGAAGTGTTCCTGGAGGAAGGGGCGGGGCTTGCAGAGAAGCTGGCACAGAGGCATCCCGGTGAGAAGGGGATGCTGGATGCTGGAGATAAGTTTGGAGGCTGAGGCTGTAAGAAGCCCAGTTTGACAGAGGGGGCGAGGATGAGGACAAATCAGCATGAGAGCTGACTGTAGATGGGACTCCATCCCCCCTTCAGTGTCACAGGGTGCTCGACCAGTGGCCATCTGCAAAACAGCAAATCTTGATGGACACCTTGAGTGTCCTGGTACCTGGGATGCCCCAAGGAATGAACAGAAGGCAGAGATGTGAACTGACCTATAGCCCAGAGGGCTCAGGAGTCCTATGCAATTACAACAGATTTCCAAAGCTCACACACGAGGCCCACATGGCTCCCCACAGGAAGGGCCATCTACTGCTTACTCTTAGCTTACAAATAGTTCCAACAACCTGAGTGACCAGGATTGCCAGTTCCAGGCTACCTAGAAACACAGTTAGAAGCAGACATATTGGCATCAGGGGAAAGATGTTATTAGAAACCAACCCTGAAGAATAAGATGGAACAAGCAAAGCAGGGCAGGGGGCGCCCTAAATGTAGACATGGCTAGAGCTGTCTTATATGACCTAAGCGAGGGTGGGCAAGTTGCTGATGTGCTCAGACTCAGTTTCCCCATCTTAAAGGCAGGCCTAAGGTCACCAGATAATGGTAGGGATTACAGGAAATAGGACACATGGGCTATGTGGCTATGGTCTGACTCAGGGACAGTCACTCGGATCCTGGTTGCTGTGGTAGATACTGCTTTTGGTTATTGCAAGAAATTCAGCACTCCTTAGCACAGTAGTTCTCAAACTTGCCTACACATTAACATCACCTAGGGAGCTTTAATAAACACTCAGACCTGGGTCTGCCTCACAGAGATTCTGACTTAAATGGCCTGAGGTTGACACAGGCAGGCATTAGACTCATTTATTTATTTATTTTCATACTGAAGGCTGAACTCGGGGGCATACTACCTTCGAGCTACACCCCCAGCCCTTTTATTTTGAAATGGGGTCTCACTGAGTTGCTGAAGGTTTTGCTAAGTTGCTGAGGCTGGCCTTGACCCTGTGATCTTCCTGTCTCTGCCTTCCAAGTGCTGGGATTACAGGTGTACGCGCCACCATGCCTGGAGCATTGGAATTCTTTTTAAAAGCCTTCAAGATGATTTTAACATGCAGCCAGGGCTCAGAACTATCACCCTAGAAGCGATTGTAACTCAACCCAACCCAGAAACAGATGTTGGGAGTCTTACCAGGGTCGCTGAGAAAAGCCCAGACCTCTGTTTGGACACCCAGCGTCTGGAAGCAGCAGTGTGCATTAGGGAGCCTTCTGTCAAAGTGGCTCATTTCTTTTAAGCTTTGGTTCTTAAGGGAATAAAGTTCAATTATCTGGAAAACTCACTTATGTGGAACTCCTCATTCCCTAATGACACTGGCTAAATGAGGTGTTACGATTCTACAGATTCTCAAATTGGAGTCTTTGTGATTCTTCACCCAGGAAAAAAGAAAATCCAAAGACTTGTACTTGAAGTACACCCTGTCTGCCCTAACTCCTGCACAGCTGGGCTCTGGTGAAAGCTTGTTTTTAGGGACAGGCTCCCTGGTGCTGTGGGAAGATTTTGGCTTCAAGCCCTAGCCAGCTAAAGTGGCATGCCTACTCCCATGAAGTCCCAGTCCTCGAGGCCGTGTGGCCTATTTGCAATGAAACAGCAAGTGTCCCCTTCTCCCACAACCAGTAACCACATCCTGTCACCCTGCGACATTGCCCTCATCACCATCCTGCAGAGAGCACGGCTACCAGTGGGTATATATATTTTTTAATATGTAAAGAATAAGTCAGGTATGTTGGTACACACCTATAATCCTAGTACTTGGGAAGTTGAGACAGGACAATTGCAGGTTCAAGGCCAGCTTCAGCCACTTAGTGAGACCCTCAGCAGCTCAGTGAGATCCTGTTTTGAAATAAAAAATAAAGAGGAGTGGGAGTGTAACTCGGAGGTAGAATGTGCCTAGGTTCAATCTCCAGTACCAATACCTGTCTGTCTGTCTGTCTGTCTGTATAAAGAATAAAAATAGCCTGGTGTTGTGGTACACACCAGTAATCCCAGTACTTGGGAGGCCAAGACAGGAGGACTGCAAATTCAAGACTACCTTCAACAATTTAGCCAGGCTCTTGGCAACTTAGAGAGACCCTGTTTCAAAGTTTAAAAAAGAGCTGAGTGTGTAGATCAGAGGTAGAATGTCCCTAGGTTCAACCCCCAGTACCACACACACACACACACACACACACACACACACACACAAATTAATTAATTAATAAAAAATAAAAATAAAGGAGTCGGGCATGGTGGTGCAGGCTTGTAATCCCAGTATTTGGGAGGCTGAGACAGGAGGATCTCAGGTTCGCAGCCAGCCTCAGCAACTTATTGAGGCACTCTGCAACTTAGTGAGACCCTGTTTCAAAATAAAAGAATAAAATTGGGTTGGGGGTGTAGCTCAGAGGTAGAATGCCCCTGAGTTCCATCCTCAGTACCACAAAAAAATAAAATAAATAAAAGATTTGTTTTATTAGCCCATTTTTTTAAATCAGAAAAAACAAAAGCTCCTTTGATTATTTAAAATCTCATTTTGTTCTTAAGGACCTACATAAACAAAACTCAGACATGAGACATTTAATCCATGACTTTTCATGATTCATATAATTGAAGGAGAAGGGAAAGAAGGGGCCAGGCCCTGGACCTTCACCACCATCATCGCTAGACAGGCTCTTGTTTATCTACAGATTGCCTGTCCCCTACTAGAAAAGAAGCTCTTGTTTAATGCTGTTTCTCCTAGGCCTACAACAGCTCCTTGCCAGTAATAAGCATGCAACAAGTAAGTGTAGAATACAAACGGTAGTTGAACTCTGTCTCAAGTGAAAGTCCTAGGATGTGCTTGTTATTGCTGCAGGTGTTTGCCAGGGTTGCTGTAACAAAGGATCACAAGCTGAGTAGCTCTAACCACAGAAACGTGCTCTCTCAGGTCTGGAGGCTGGGAGTCAGATCAAGGTGTGGCAGGGTTGGTCCTTTATGAGGACTGGAATGGAGGGTCTGCTCCAGGCCTCTCCCCTAGCATCCAGGGGTTGCTACCCTGTAGAAACCTTGCCCTGATCTCTGTCTTCATCCTCACATGGCCTTCTCCCTGTGTGTGGATCTGTGTCTAAAACCCCAGTTTGATAAAGGCCCCAGCCATAAAGGGTTATGATTCTACCAACTTGATTTCTTCTGTAAAGACCCTATCTCCAAGTAAGATTACATTCTGAGACACTAAGTGTTAGGGTTCCAACATATGAACTTTTGGTGAACACAACTCAACCCACAAGCCCTGCTAATTAATCATCCATCCATTTAATCCTCTCTTTCTTTCTTTCTTTATTTTTTTACAGTACTGGGAATTGAACTCAGGGATATTCTACCACTAAGCACACCCCCAGCTCTTTTTTTATTTTTTGTTTTGAAACAGGGCTCTCTAAGTTGCTAAAGGCCTTGCTAAGTTTCTGAGGCTGGCCTCAAACCTGCAATCCTCCTGCCTCAGCCTCCCAAGTGCTGGAAGTACAGACGCAACGTGTACCATCAGGACCAGCTCAATCCTTTCTCATCTCAACCTGTAGTAGGTACCTCTACCTACTAGGTACTTTGTTAAATAATGGGAGACTAAGATGGGTGGGTCCCCATTGTTTCATTGGGGAGCTTTGAAGTCATACAAACTAGCCAAGGCCCATTCCAGAGTAGCCTGATCCACCTAGGTGGGAAGAGGGATCAGCACTGAGTTTTTTTAAAAAACAGTGGCTCTCAAACTTGGTGCCACCTTGGAATCACCTGTAACAGTTCAAAAAAGGATTGATGCTCTGGTGCTGTGCCCAGAGATTCTGATTCAGTTCGTCTAGGTAAGGCCTGGGTGTTGAGAAGTTTAAATGCTCCCCAAAGAAGGCTAAGGCATAGCCAGGGCCAAGCACGCTGCTCTGTGAGGCAGATGGTGGAAAGGACCCAGAAAGGAGCAAGGTCAGCTGGTGAGGAGAGCCAGGTGCACTGTGGGGAGACTAGCAGGGGTAGGTGTCGGGAGGCAGTTCGGCAGTGGTGTGCTCATGACAACCATTTGTGCTCATCTCTTTCCCAGCTCTGTATTCAGGGGCTTGAAATTAGCCATGGTGAGAAGATGGGTACCACTAAAATCAGTGATGCTACCAATCAGGATACTCAAATCAGCTTTCTCCCAGAGGACCAGTTGTTAAGCACTTAGCAGCACACCACTGTCTTCAGGCTTGGCTACCAGCTGGGCCTAGGCTGCAGGACTGGGACCAGTGGTGGGAAAGGAAGCCAGGCTGTAGTCTTGCTTCCACTGCAAGACTTCCAAACACAAAGGCAGCCTTGGCTGGGGACAAGAAATCACCATCTGAGGTCAGAGTCTTACTCCATGTGTCTTCCATTCCAGGACAGGCTCCAGGAATGATTTCCAGACTGGAAATATGGCTCCCCTGCTACCAGCCCCAGGTCTTTGTTCTTCCTCATCCTCTATGTCTCAGTCCCCTTTGCAGACCAGAGCTGCAAACACTGGCTGGCCCCTGCTGTGAGCAGGCCCAGGAGGGACCACAGAGACTCTAAAACCTGACCTGGTGCTCAAGGCCCCCACCTCACTGGAGAGATGCTGAGACAAAAGGTAAATGACCACAGAAGAAGTGGATGGCAGATTGAGGTAAAAATGTAAGGACAGCACAGCCTGGAATTATCATATGGATGTGCTAGCAACACGCGCTACGAGTGGCCGCCTGAGAAAGGGGTCGTCTTTGCTGAGGGGCGCTCAGCATTGCCAGTGGGTGGGAAGCAGTGACAGCTGCTCAGTGGTCCATGAGTGGACACCACAGATGGGAAGGACTAGGCGCTGCAGAATTTTATTCCCCAAAGCCTTTCTGAAGTTGATTGCTGCTAATTCTCCAGGACTTTTTTGCATTTCCCTAGAATCCCCATTAGAAGCTCCTGCTGAACCTTCTAGGAGACTTGGTCGTAGCAGAGAGATGGCCTCCTCAGAGAGTCTCTGATGACCCCTGCCCAGTCCTACCCAAATCTCCCCTCTCTGTCTCCTACACCTGTTCAGCCTTCATGAGCTACCTCCCGTCCTTGCAAACTCTGGGCTGGGCCACTGTGGATGGGCTCATTGGGCCAGCTCCAGAGGGCCCCCACAGGGGTCTTACAAAGCACTAGCACGGGAAAATAAAGATTGGCCCCACTTTCAAGGGACATTTTAATAAACTGGAGTGGGTCCAGAGGCCAGTGACCAAGCTCTACCCCAAAGCCAGGCCATGGGAGGAGGCCCAGGGCCAGGTATCACTCAGTCAGGTGAGATTCTGACCTGAGGAAGTTACTTTGGAAGCTGGAGAGGCCACCACATGGGTGTGGAACGCGTCTTCTCATTGAAGGGCCAAGCTTGGCCAAAGAGGAGAGTATCCATGAGGCAGACACTGCTCAGAACCAGAGGGTGCTTCAGAGCTGCCTGGCTGTCGCCTGCTGAGGCCGCCGACATTGGCGGAAGCAAGGCCAG
Organism: Graphiurus murinus; assembly: GCA_004027655.1. Classification (NCBI taxonomy): domain Eukaryota; kingdom Metazoa; phylum Chordata; class Mammalia; order Rodentia; family Gliridae; genus Graphiurus; species Graphiurus murinus. The sequence goes on along the minus strand of PVLC010000027.1, from coordinate 83,663 downwards.
ACTGTGCAGGATGGACACTAGTTAAAGGGGGTCACCTCTGAAAATCACCACTGCCGACACATGGGGAAGTGCCCCTCTAGCTCCCACCACCCTGGCCCCGGCATCTCCCAGGATAAAGACCTCGAGAGGTGGAGCGAAGGGCACACTTTCTTGCTGTTATTGTTGTTGGGATGGAATCCAGGCCTTCATGCATGCTAGGCACATACTGACCACTGGAGTCACATCCTCAGCCCCAAAGGCAGCCCTGGATATATGTTCACCTCCTGTGATGCCAGCACCTGATGGTACTTCTCCCTCCCTGCAGATGCTCAGATCCAACCCATCTACAACTAGCCCAGGACGAGATGTAAATCACCAATAACAGGGAGACCCTCTCTATAGCTAGGACTGGGAAGGAATATTAACCTGGACCAATATCTTAAGCTAAAGAGAAAAGCTTCCTAGCTGTAATAGCAGGCACTGCCAAACCAGATATGTGGACTGGTGATTTCAGGCCTCAGTGCCAAAGTCCTGTGCTGGGGGCGGGTCTCTCCTATCTCATTTAATATTCCTTCTCAAACCTCCCTGGAGACTGGATCGGGCCCGCTGTGGAAGGGGGAAGGCGAATCTTTTAAATATACATGTCTTGACTCTCCCCTTTGTGGAACAGCATTTTACATTATTAAACAGAATACTATCACACCGGAGCAGATATTGCAGGCAGATAAAATAGAGGGTGAACTCAGCCCCATCACCAAAGGATCCGGAGTGCAGGAACACCGAGGCCGCAGGTAGCGGCTTCTCCAGTGTTGGTTTTCAGATCATTAAATACTTAACAGAGGGAGCTACTGAAAGCCCAAGTGTTCCAAACCACTGCTAATGAAGTATCAATCAGAAATTAAGATGGAACAAGTGTGAAATTATAATAATCCTTTTTAAGAACAGGTCCCTGTCCACTTAATGACTTTTTAAAAAAACTTTTCCTGGCAGGAAATTAAGCAACTGAGGCACATGCTTAAATACAGGACACTTGGCAAGCTTGGCTCACGAGGTATCACTCTCCTTGTCTTACAGGTGAGAAACCTAGTGCACTCAGAGCGTGCAAGAGCCCCAGAGTCACACAGCTCCAGAGTACAAGTGCGTGGAGGGCCGAGGTTAGATCCCAGGAGGGAACTGACTCTGTGCAGGAAGCGCCACCCTTGCTGCCCTCGATCATACCTCGCCGACACAGACGGAGGGGTCACATTAAAATCCTGTCCTCTCATTTCGCTGGCAGAGACCTGGGCTCTGGTTGTTAGAGTGCCAATGGGTTCCAGGGCAGTGACAATGCAACTCACACTTACTGAGCTCTGCACCACATATGTCTGCCCATGTCGCTGTCACGGTCACCAAGCAAAGTAGATACCATTAGGAACCCCACTATGCTGATAAGAACACTGACCCCTGGACAAGTCGAGTAACCTATACAAAACATCTGCGTGATAAACACTAGACTCAAACTGGGAACCCAAACTGTGATTCCAGGATCCCTAGGCTTGAACTCTGGGTGGACAGCCAGGTCTTCTCCTGGCTACAGGCTGTACCCCAGGCCTCTCTGACTTCCCAGATCCTGCCCTGAAGATGAGGAGATGAGCCAGACATGGTGGCACATGCCTGTAATCTCAATACTTGGGAGGCTGAGACAGGAGGACCCCAGGTTTGAGGCCAACCTCTGCAACTTGGTGAGACCCCCATTAATTTAGTGGGACCGTGTTTCAAAATTAAAAAATAAAAAGGGCTGAGAGTATAGCTCAGAGGTAGAATTCCCATAGGTCAATCCAGTATATATATAAAGGATGAGAAGATACTTGGTACTGCCCCTTTCTAATTGGCTCCAAGAGGAACTGCGTTCCTTTGTGATCTAGAATTCAAGGGTTAACTGGACTGACTTCCTGCCCCTTCAAAGGAAATGAAGCCAAGGCCTGATTTGGGGATAGGCCCTATGCCTGAGTCACTTTGGTACTTAATTGCCTATTATTTAATTGCTGTATTGGGGAGCACCAAGTGATCTACTGCAAAGTTATTAGCAAATTCCAGTTTTAGGGAAATAATTACTGAATTCTCCCTCCCTGGGTTGAGTAATTCCTTCCAAGATGTTCAGTGACATTAAGCATTTTCACTAGGGCTGCTAGCAGCTCTGTAATATGCAAATAAAGTAACTCTGTAATTACCAATAAAATGCTTACTGAAGTGACAAATTTTTACTCAGCAGCGAGTTGGGGGAAAAAATGGCATCATTTGTTTTTTAAGGATCCTTTAACCTTGTTAGTTGGCATTCATTTCCATGTCGTTTTATGGTCATTTGAAAAGACAAGGGAACCAACAGACCTCCCTCAATGGGGAGAAGGCCCTCCTGGGAGCTCCCTCTCCCAACCAGCCTTGCTCGTTCTTTGGAGGTATGGACCAGAGTGTTCCGTGGAGGACGCGTCCTGTGGAGGCATGGATGAGCCTCTTGGGCTAAATGTGGAAGACCTGTGCTCAAAGTCTCCATATGTGCTGGGAGTTTTGCTTTAAGTGAGCTTCAGGACTGATCTTTCCAGAGGGACTAACAGAGATTGACCTCTCAGTCAAAAGCTGCTGCCAGAATGATCCTTCTGAAAGCCCAAGTATAAATAACTGTGTTGCCTCTGGTTTTAAACTCTTCTCTTGTACTCCAGAGTTAACGACACAAAGTCCAGTCATTCACCAGGTTCTCAAGGTCTTTCCCAATCAGATGGTCTTTCTAGATATTGGGTATTATAAGGGCTCCAATTGCCTCTTCTCCAAAGTTACCCTGGCCTCCCCATGCAACCTCAATTTCTTCATCTGTAAAATGGTGTGTTAGTCAGTATAGTCTAGCTGATGCAGCAGTAACAAGCAAGTCCAGAATCTCAGTGCCGTAAAACAATTAAAATATACTTATTGCTCATAAGTGTACTTCATGGGTCAGGAGGCACTTCTGCTCATTGTACTCACTCAGCAGAAAGCAAGCTAAAGAAGCAGCTACCTTCTCAAACGCTGCTGACCTGTCACTATGCTGAAGGGAACATGAAACTTTCTTCATCCTGAAACAACATGCTACTTCCTCTCACAAGCCATTGGCCCAAAGAGTTTCCATGGCCCCACCCAACCACATAGGAGTCATGAGGTGAAATTCTGCTTTGTACCCAGAGGGAGAAGAACCGGAGCTGTAGGACAACAGCACTAATGACCCCCATAAATGCAGGTCTTTGGGTGGTATAAGAATAGGCTCCTTCACAGGGATGCTGTGGGAACTGAGTGCACACATGTTAGTAGAGCAGAGTGCCTGGCACACAGTGAGCGCTGATCCAGTGTTGGCTACTATAGGTGCTCAGTGCACCCTCGTCAGATGAACATGTAACTCTGTGTTGTCTCCTTAGAACAAGACCCCTCTCTCCTCTCTCCCTCTCTCTCTCTGTCTTTCCTGTTCTCCTTGGATCCCTATAAAGTATGGTGACCAAAGAAAGCCTTCAAAGAAAGGGTAACCTTTCTTTGGTGATTGGACCAAGTGTGTGTGATGCTGCGAGGACAGATGGCACCCTAGAAGGAGGAAAGGTATGGGCACAGGTAGACAGGCAATGGGAGATGGTCTGCATTGGCCGATGGTCTTTCAGGGATAGTATTTATATTCAATAGAGTAATATTGAATGAGCAAAGAGGCCTCGTTCTGAATCTTAACAGAACTCAGAATTGTTTCTGAGTTAATAGAAACGTTCACCAATCAGGAAAATTTGATGTGCCCTGCATCTAATTCTCGGCTTGGAAAATGTCACTGGGAAATAAAGTTGGAGTTAAGTGAACAGAAACCTTGCTCCAGAGCCCAACTCCCCACTGAGACCAGAGGCCTCCTGACTCCAAGTCCAGAGGTCTCTCTGCAGCCCCAGGAACATCTCCACAGCGCCTGACCTCGTTTTCTCTCCTCATTGCCAAAGGCTCCACTCTGGTTGCCCACATTTGCCCCTGGGATAAGTCTTTTCCCTTCTATTTGCATTAGTAACTGCGCAAAGTCCCAAGAGGCCTTGGAACCACGCCAGCCACATCCTCTCACACTAGCCTGATTGTTTGTGGCAAATGCCTTGCTTTTGAACTCTGGACCTTCTGGAGGAAACAGTTTCAATAGGAATGACTCCGAACTCTCCCCGGCCTTGCCATCTGGGCGTCTGGAATGGAGCTTCCAGGATATATGGCTCTTTTGAAGGAAACAAATTCAATTGGTGATTGTGTTCCCATTTACTATGCCTAAGGAGTGGTCTTGTACTCTTGCCAGTACATTTTTTTCATTCAACAAACACTTATTGATCTCTTACTGTGAATTAGACACTGGGTTGGGAGAGATGGGAAGAGTGGACACTTTAAGAAAATGATTTTGAGCTGGATGCAGTGGTGCACGCCTGTAATCCCAGGACTTGGGAGGCTGAGATGGGAGATCACAGCTTTGAGGCCAGTCTTGGCAACTTAGCAAGACCCTCAACAACTGTGGGAGACCCTGTTTCAATAAAAAGGGCTGGGGACGTAACTTGAAGTAAAATTCCCCTAGGTTCAATCCCCAATACCAGAAAAAAGAAAAAAGAAAGAAAATGACTTTGACCTTATCTAACAAGAAGGAGCATAATAAGAATGAGACAAAGAACTATGAGAGAGTGATGGGCAATTGTACCTGGGCCAGTCAAGAGGGTTCAGAAATAGGGACCAAGGCTGCAGACAGAAAAGAAAATAGGTACACAAGAACACCTACTCCAAAGAGGAGGATCACAGCATCCTTGGGCAAGTTTAGGATGGACACAGCAACATGCTTCCGCTGGGTGGGCATTCTAATATGGGCATACTGCTTGCCAGGCACAGAGTTAAATGACCAAGGGATCCAAAAAAGAGCAAGGCAAGCTCCCTGACCTCAAATTGCTTATGGTCCAGTTGGAGAAATTAAGGCTGGAGCACAGACTATGGTACACACAGCCCAAAGGAGGCATTACATTGCCCTAGAAACCCCATGAAAGTCCTTCCATAGGGGAAGAGCAAAATATTCCCAGGGACAGGGAGATCCCAGGGAAGGCTTCCTGGAGGGGGCAGCCGAATGGGGTTTTTGAAGGATAGGTAGAATTCAGAAGGATGGAGTGATGGGCAGCAGGTAGCACAGGGCCGTGGCACAAACAGGCATGGTGACCAGTGGGTTCAGTCACAGCCACAGCCACATGTGTCCACACGGGAATGAGGAGGTCTGTCTGAGTAGTGGGGGCGGAGCTGGGATGTGGATCTGAGATCACCAAAGTTGTCAACATCAGAGGACTTTTATTCCATTTTCTCTAAGGATCTCATCTCTTAGCAAGTTTTCTCTACAGAATATGTCACATCTATTAAACAAGAATCCATGCATTTCCCCACAGTATAGCCAATATTGGTTTGGCCAAGATTATTCTGGCTAAAGAGAAAAAGATAACTTTTCTGAATATACCACTGGCGCTCCAGACTCTTCGATGGCTCCCCATTACCCTCAAGATAAAGGCCAGCACGCAAGGCCCTTCACCTTTCTGTAGGCCTTACAGAAGTTCTTCCAAGCTGCAGATTCCCCCTTCTGGACAGAGCGCACTGTTCCTCTACATGGAAGCCTTTCACTCATCCTGCCTCCTGTCTGGTCTCAAACTTGGATGCTTCCTCTAGCACACTGCCTGACCCCAGGTCTAGGTGAGTCTGCTCACTCTGGGTGGGAGCAGGAATTCCATATCCAGCCCCCAGTGGGCAGCACTATGGAATGCAGTAGCATCCACTCATTCATTCTTTCACTCCTAACGATCACCATTCTGCACTAGACACTTGGTCACCCAGTGCTCACTTAGATCCCTTACTATCCGTGTTTTACATAGGAGAGGCTTAGAGGAGTTCAAGGTTGTGCAATTAGTTGGGGCTGAGATTCTAACTTGGGGCTGTCTGCTGCTGGACTGTCCTTGAGACGCTTCCTGCAGGAGGGCCCTCAGTTATTCCACTGTCTTAGCAAGAAAGGAGGAGCCCAGGAGCTCAGTATCTGTGAGCAGAAGATTCCAGAACCCAGGGCTGCTCCACTTCCCCCTCAGACTTTTGCTCAGCCCCACACTCCTGAGGGAAGTCCCTGGCCTCCCTTGGGTTCCCCCTCCCCAGTCGAGAATACTTATCTCCATCACCCCGGGCAGGCGAGAGAGGACTAATTAACAGTCTGTTGAGGGCTTTGAAGATGAAAAGCAGCCTTCAAGTGGCAGCCTATTATCCCTAAGCATCACATGCAAATAATGAAATTCCAGGTTCCAAATGAAGAGCAAAACTCCTTTAACAAGGTGATGAAGGGAGGCTTGGAGAGCCAGGGTGGAGGTTAGAAGGTCCTATTCCCCTCCACCTTCCCCTGCAGACTCCAAGGGTGTGGAGCTGAAAGCTCCTCGTGACCTGGGTCAGTGGCTGCTCCTAGTCGGGGCCAGAGGATCCAGAGGCAGCTGGAAAAGTTGAAAGGGCGGAGCTGGGCCCTGCAGCCTGCAGCCCCGCTGTCTAGTCCTGGCTCTGCCTCCACCTCTTTGCTAACCCTACAAAGGTCCCAACTTCTCCAGGCTAGGTTTAGCTTAAGAACTGACCTCCATGTCCCACCCCACCCCCACACAGAGATGTCCCTTGAGGATAGGGGCTTCACCTCCTCCGCTGAGTCCCCACATCAAGCACTGCGTCTGGCACCCCTGCAAGTGACCAATGACTACCTGGGGACTGAGCAGCTGATGGGAGTGCTGATTTTCTGGGGTTCTAGGTCTGTCCCAAATTAGCCCAGCTTGCAAGGAATGGCCCTCCCAGGCCCTCTGGGAGTTCTGCCACCCAGGGTGGGGAGCTAAGAATCACACACTCACACACACACACACACACACACACACACACACACACACACACTGGGCAGGGTCCTGGGGCAGCTGGAGCTCTGAAGAGAGACTTCTCCTCTGTCCCCTCCTGCTCTCTTGGCTGCCCCCATCCTAGGCAGGAATCAACCCCACTCACCCCGGCCCTCCAGCACCTGCCACGGAGGCACAGCCACACTCTGACACAAACTCCTGGTTTTAGCAATCCAATAAATACCCGGGATATTGAACTGGCAATGTTATTAGATTGAGACAATGTGGGGAAAGTCCCACCAAAAATTAACACTTGAAGTCAGGGCTTGGTGGCACAGGCCAATAATCCCAGTACTCAGGAGGCTGAGACAGGAGGATCATAGGCTTCAGGCCAACCTCAGCAACTTAGTGAGGCCCTCAGCAACTCAGCGAGATCCTGTTTCAAAATAAAAAAAGTAAAAAGGGCTGAGAGTGCAGCTTGGAGGTAAAATGTCCCTGGGTTCAATCCCCAGCAACACACACACACACACACACACACACACACACACACACACACACACACAATTAACACTTGATTTCATCTCTGCTATTGGACAAGTTGACCTCTGTTTTCTTACCTGTAAAATAGGGATCATGATAGTACCTATGTAAGCAGGTGTTCTGAGAAGTTAATTGCTATAAAGACCTGAGAACAGCATCTGACATGGTACTGAATATCGGCCATTAGCTATTATTACTTGGTTATTATTGCCATTTTCATTAGTTACTACTCTCCTCACCTCTTTGTTTTTTGTTTTGTTTTTGTGGTACTGGGGATTAAACCCAGAGGCATTCTACCTCTGAGCTATAATCCTAGCTCTATTTTTTATTTATGTTTTGAAACAGGGTCTTGCTAGGTTGATGAGAGTCTCACTACTTGCCAAGGCTGGCCTGGAACCTGAGATCCAGGAGTTTCAGCCTCCCATGTACTGGGATTACAGGCGTGCACCACCACACTCAGCTCACCTCCTTCTTTGCTGCCACCTGGAGTCCTTTTAACCCCTTCACTGCACACAGGAGGGGAGGGAGCAGAGAGGGAAGACACCATTTGGACGGTCATGGTGACTAATACTCCCTAGCATTTGGCAGGCATTCAGAACTCCCACCAGGCATCACGTTTGAGCCTTAGGACAAGCTTGAAATCCAGAAAGGCAGGTGCTGTTATCCCCATTTACAGAGGACAATACCAAGGCCCAGGGAGCAGGGGAGCTGTCTCGGGTGAGCCAGCCGGCCAGGGCAGCAGTGCAGATCTGACCATGGGTCGGCAGTCATTTGTGCAGTCCAGAAATATGTCCTGGGCACCGATGGGGCAGGCACCAGGGAAGAGAGTGGAGGAGACAGACGTGTCTCGCCTTCGAGAACTAACATTCTAGTAAACAGACAACAAGCCAGAAGGTAAATAAATAAAGAAATATCACAATTTGTGTTCAGGGCTACGAAGAAAGTAGACAATGTTCAATCATCATAAATAAAGAAGTTATCCCAAGAACACTTCTAACTGACGAGGTTTGAGCTAAGCCCTAAAAGATGAACAGAAACCAGTGCCTTTCCATTGCTTCTGGCTGCCTTACCAGAATTCTTCCTGAGGTGTCCATATCCCACTGCAGGGCTAAACCAGGAAGCAAGGTTTGCAAGTGGGCGGGAAGAAAGACTCCGAGGAGAGGACACTGTGGAAGCTATAAGGGAGAAGGGGAATGAACGGAGGAGCTCGGGAAGCCGAGGGTGGGAAGCCGAGGGCGGGAAGCCTAGGGCTCCGAAAGGCAGCACAGACTTACAGAAATAAGGATGTGGGTTGCGACTTCTGAGGGCTTTGCTAAAAACAAAAGGCCAGGCTTGGAGGTCCGAGAAGATACTCGCCTTGACTTAAGAGGAAGGGCGAGTGCCAGAGACCTCAGAGACAGACAGTGATTTGAAGCTATCCGGGCTAAAAATAAAAATCATCTGTCCCTGGGAGGAGGAATGCAGGAAAAAGACATCATTCTTTTTATTTTGCTTTGTTTTATTTTGTTGCAGTACGGTGCCTCGGGCAAGTGCCCTACCACTGAGCTAATTCCCTAGCCTGAGGCATTATTCTTAACCAGAGAGAAGAGGGAGTTCTGTACCAGGTCCCAGAGAAGGGTGTTTTCTGCTCCTTCTCACAACTGCCAAGCCTTAGCTGCTCCCTGGACTCCTTAGAGTCCCTTCTACGCACCACTCAGCCCTGAGACACTAGAAACAGCCGGGAACCATGGGTGTGAGCAGGCCAGGGGAAGCAGAAGGCCTCTCTGAGGAAGCCCCGTGCAAACTCAAACATTTAAAAAAAAAAAGAGGGAAGCGTGTTCCTGGCAGAAGGAGCACAGCGGTCTGCTGGTAAATTCCCGAAACCTGGCTCTGGGCGTGGGGTGGGGCAGCAGCTGACGGTGGCACTAGCCCATCACTGTGGTGTACATACTCTCACGGTGGCGTGATGTCATTGAACACGGACCACCCCTCGGGGAGGCTGAGGCGAGCCAACAGCAGGAACAGGGCTAGTTGAAGGAACAGAGGGGCCTTGTGATTCGAGTCCAGTGTGGGGCACCCACGGGGACACAGTGAGGTTTCCAGAACCTGGTGGCCTTAGAGGGAGGTGGGCTTTAGCAGGCAAGTGGCATACAGGAGGGCTGTGACCGGTCTCTGCTTCATCTCCCTGTTCCCCTCAGAGCCCAGCAAGGGTACATCCCAGCCCAGAGCTGCTGGTGTGAAGTTACAAGGAAAGAAAGAATTAAGTAGATCATCAGTGGCTTCTTATCTGGTGAAAGGGGGCAGGTGTTCCATAACCATAGGCAGGACCCCCACAGAACCTCTGGACCCCTCTCCATGGCAGACCACAGAGCAGCTGCTCCCCACCACCCTGCCTGGGGCGGCCCAGTGGGGCTGCCTGTGGACATCTGGAAATGGAAAAGTCCCTACCCTTCTTTGTGCTTCTTCAAAAGGCCTGGTCCTGAGTGCTCTTGGGGGTATCGCTTCCTTCCCTTTGTAGAGAAGGCTCCACCAAGAGAGAGGGGGGCCCGGGGAGGAGAGGTTGGTGGCCCCCAGTCCCAGCCCCCAGGAAGATCAGCCACTCACAGGAAGGATGAGGCAGAGGCAGCCAGGACAGGACAGAGCTACTGTTTGGCATGGAAGATGCCCCATCCTCCAGCACCCTCATCCTGGGCCTGATACCCTGCGTCTAGGCCATCCCAATCCTCAGGAAGGGTTGCAGAGTGGAGAGAACCCTGAACCTGGAGCTCAGTACTTGGGAGGCTGAGACAGGAGGATCGCAGCAACTTAGCAAGACTATTTCAAAGTAAAAAATAAAAAGGGCTGGGGGTACAGCTCAGAGGTAGAAACCCCAGTACCCACTCCTCCACACACACACCAAAGAAAAAGTCCTTTGCCAGATATGAACCCCCACTTTGGGAGTCCAAACGTGCTGCTCCTAGAGGTTCGGGGACAGGGACCAGATTGGGTTCAGCCAAGGCCTCTCTGACCTCAGTCAGGTAGGTCCCTTTCCCACCCAGGGCCTTGGTGTTCCCCTATGAAACAAGCACAGGGGTTGGACTAGCAGACCTCCAAGTTCCTTCAAATAAAGCTGTTCTAGGAATCCCGGCCAAGGAGCCTCCCACCCATTCCCACACCGGTTGGGGAAGACCAAGGCGGAGAAGGCGGTGCCTGGAAAGAAGGCCAGGTCTCTCTCACCTAAGGTCCCACTCACAGAGGCCCTGAAACAGGAAGGAAGAGGGCAGGGGTGTCCTCCCCCTTCCTGGGGATGCCCCCTCTACTTGTCATCTTTGCTTTAGCATATTAATCAAAGCACGGCCACTGAGCACTTACCACTGCCTGGCGCTGGGCTAAGTGTTCCTAATGGATTGACTTAACCTTGAGCAGCCCCAGGATACAGGCACTGCTGCCATTCACACTTAGAGATTCAGTTTAACCCACAAATATTCATCCAGTGCCTCCTGCATGCTCGGGCGCTGGGTGAGGGCCACAGAAGTGGGTGAGACAGAGCCCCTGGCCTCATGGAGTTGACAATCCAGGGCAGGAGAGACAGCAAGCATTCAGCACAAGTGAGTTTTATGGTTGTTTGAAGGTAAAAGTGCTTTTGAAGAAGGGAAAAGCTGCAGGGTGCAGTGGTGCACCCCTGTAATTCCAGCGACTCTGGAGGCTGAGGCAGGAGGATGACAAGTCCCAGGTCAGCTGAGCAACTTGGTGCTTGGTGGAGAGCCTGTCTCAAAATCAACTCAACTCAAAAGACTGAGGATACATATAGCTCAGTGGTAGAGGGGCCCTGGGTGATGATGATGATGATGATGATGATGATGATGATGAGCTGACTGGGCTGGGGGGCTATCAGGCACAGAGCGAAGACAGCAAGATAGGGAGGGCAGAGGACATGACGGTCCCTGGAGGTCCACTTAAGGACTTGGGTTTTCTTAGCACCGGGGAGCTAGGGCAGGACTTAGAGCAGTAGTGACATGACCATCCTGACTTCTGTTAAGGGTTGACTGAGATGGGCTGGAGGAGAGAAACACAGACCTGGTAGGGGCTGCTGTGGTCATCCAGCAGAGTCTCAAAGGTGACGGAGACCTGCTGGTTGCAGTGGGTGACGAGAGGTGGGGCTTGGGATCTGCTTGGATGTGGCCATCAAGATTCCTTGAGAAAATGGTGCTCGCTTTAGAGTCATTGGGGTTACAGGGGTGCACCACTGCGCTGGGCTGTACAGGAGTACTTTCACTTTCAACAAACCATAAAACTCACTTGTGCGGACCGTTTGTTGACTCTTCTACTTGGGACTGTCAACTCCATGAAGCCAGGGACGCTCTCCTTCACTACGGTGGTCCTCAAATGGCACTGGAGCAGGTGGGAGGCACTCAGTAAACACTTGTGGGTTGAGCCCCTTGTGGGTTGGTCTAGGGACAGCGGATGGCTGCCGTCCTTGGATCGTGGGGCTGTGTAAGGTTAAGGGTGGGAGCCTGCCTGGGCCCTGTCCTCAGGGCAGCCCTGCTGTGGTAAGTGGCCAGGGGAAACAGCAGATTCCGGGTCTGCTTCTTTCTCAGGGAGGCCCGTGATCCTCGGCCACCAGAGATGGAAAGCACCCCCCCACACACACACACATACCTCCTTCTCTCTGCTGCCTGCATGGGCCTCCATTCCAGTTCTGCTTAGCATTACTGACAATGGCACAATGATGGTGGCTTCCTATTGCTCTCCCCTGAATCTGACCTCCCAGTCACCCAGCCCAGCATTCCAGTTAAAGAGGAAGCAGGCAGAACCAGAAGCGGAACCACTGCCCAAGCCTGCCTAGCGCCAGCGGAGCTGGGCAGCCACGGGCTGGGGTGGGGGTGGGGGGAGCCTTCTTGAAATAGTGAGTGTCTGGCCAGTGAGCAAGGTGGCGTTCCCATAAGCGGCCCCGAGGGCAGCCTTTCCTGGAATCAGCATTGGAGTTCACTCAGGAGATCTGGGGAACTGAATCCTGTTCTGCAATTCTCAGCTACAACCAGGAGGATCTTCCGGGGCCTCTGTTGCCTCATTTCTAAAATGGGCACAGTGGTGGCTATCCAAGGGAGCTACAGGGGAGTGAGAGTGAGAACCACTGCATATTCTTACTGAAAAATGCCGCACTGGGCTCGGATGCGCGTCACAGGTTGGAGGAGCAACCACATGCACCATCTACACAGGGTGGGAGGGAGGGCATCAGACACGGGTCAGGTTGCTGGGGAGCCCAGAGGGAGCAGGAAGTAGAGGAACGGGTGGGGACAGCAAAGGCTTCGCAGAAAAACCGAGTCTTGAAGAATGGGTGGGATTTCATTAGCACTAAGTGAGGGACAAGGGTATTCCGGGGGGAGGGAAGGGCCCTGGGCAAAGGTGCCCACGTGTAACTACAGGGTCTATGGCTACAGGGAGCTATGGGAGGGCATTGAGCAGGGGAGTAGTAGAACCTATTTGCTTAGTGGTCACCCGGGCTGGGATGTGTGAAATTGCTAGGGCCCTGCTGAGCCAGGCTGAAGCCTGAGTCGGAGTCTGCAGCATTCCCCAGAGGAGAGAGGCAGATGGAAGTGGGCAGCTAGTAAGGGTGGGAGCCCAGGCCAGGCCCAGCCAGCTGGCTGCCCACTCCCCCGCCCCAGAGCCTTCCTCCGCCCCAGTCCCTGGGAGCTTGGAGACCTGTTTGTTTTCCGTGTAAAGAGGGAGCCCTGCCCTTTGTGAGATTTCTGCTTGGGAAGGAGCGAAATGTCTACTTGTGCTGCTGCCTGGATTTCCAGCTATTGACACAGACTCTGACAATGAAAGCAAAGGCCAAGAGAGGCAGAGACAGGGTGGCTGATTAAAATGTTCTTCCAGGGGGTTGTGCAGCCCTACCCTGGGAAGGCTGCCTGCAAAACCCGGGCTGGAGCCCTTCTCCCTGGAGCTGAAAGCCCAGTTAGTTACAGGTGGTGCTTTGAAAATGCTCCAGGAGTTTCTGCATCCCACCCCCACTGCCCACCCCCATCCAACCTTCAAATCCACTGACATTGTTTCAATCCTTAATAGTCAAGGTGCAAGCCTGTAATCCCAGTACTTGGGAGACTAAGGCAGGAGGAACGTAGGTTCCTTCAAGGAAAGCCTCAGCAATTTAGCAAGACCCTCAGCAACTTAGTAAGACCTTGTTTCAAAATAAAAAGGGCTGTAGAATGCACCTGGGTTCAATCTCCTGTACCAAAAAAAAAATTATATGACCAGACCTTACCTTTGAAGCTCAGTTTTATGTTTCTATAATGGGGGCAATGGTGGTACCTACTCCATGGGGTTTATTATAGGTCAGATTCCCCAAAGGACAGATTTGGAGATGGAGCAGGATTGCTAGATAAATATAGGACATCCGGTTAAATCTGAATTTCAGATAAACAGTGAGTGATTTTTTTTAATCTAGTATGTCCTAGGCAATATTTGGAATATAGTGAACTAAAAAAAAAAAAAAATTCATTGCTTAAATACAATTCAAATTTAACTGGATGTCTTATATTTTTATTTGCTAAATCTGGCAACCATAAAGTAGAGAATGTTCACACACAGGAGATTTTGTGAGGGTGTTCTCAGTGTCAACCCCTGTTGGGAAGCAGGACAGGCAGAGGGAGAGCTAGAGCTTGAAGAAGTCACACAGAGGCCTCCTGGCTGGCTACGTGGGGAGCTCCGGAACCAGGCTGGCCTTTCAGAGGGGCCCTGAGCTAAGGTAAGGGCACCAGGCTTCCATTCCCCACACATCTGGCCCACTGCTGGATGCTGGCTTTCCTGGGGCAGCCTGACCTGGGGCAAGACTGCTGTCCTCTGCAGAGGGCAGCTCTTGGAGAGGCTCGGTGTTATGGCTTCCAATCTTCCCTGGGAGCTTTAGTTTTAGGGGGGCTGAGCAGAACACACCACAGCAATCTTGACCCTACTGCCCTTCTACGGTTTGATGAGATCATTGTGTAAGCGGCTCAGCATGAGTCTGACGCCTAGTGATCATTGATTTCAGTATACCCTGAATACAGGCCTGGTCACCGCCCAGGGCCAGGTCATCTGCTGATTTCCTTCAGCTCCTTTTGGGGAGCCCTTTCTAAACTCAGGAATATTGAATTATCACCTAGAAAGGGGGTCCATGTCCACAGTCTCCTGTGAGTTGATGGCCCTATATGTTGATTCTCTCCAGTTGTTTTAGTCTACTTTCTTGTTGCTGTGACCAAAATACCTGACACACAGAGGAGGGAAGGTTTATTTTGGGCTCGCGATTTCAGAGGTACAGTCCAGAGTTGGCTGACTCCAAGGCAGATGTATGGCGGCATGGCAGGTGGCAGAGGATAGCAGCAGCTCATGTCATGGTAGCAGGAAGGCAGAGAGAGCGACAGGAAGTAACCACAGATGGATACAGTCCCAAGGCCACACCTCCAGTGACCTCCTCCAGCCATGACCCACCGGCCTAAGTTACCACCCAGTAAATCCATTCAAATGATCAATCCTCAGTGGATTTACCCATGATGAAATTAGAGCCCTGATTCAACATTTTGTTTCTGGATATTGTTGCAGTGGGACATGCTTTCAGCACACAAACCCTTTGGGGGGCATTCTGAACTCAACCCATTAATGGCACCCTTCCATCCTATGGATCTCAACCAACAGCATCACTGGGTTCTTCTAGGACTCAGCCTGAAGCTCAGACCACAGACTGGAGGGTGGGGAGCTGCATTCTTCCTGTGTTTCTGGCCTCCTTGCCCTCTGGGTTTGGAGGCCACAGCCCATGGTCCATTAGGCCAGAGAGGACCTTCTAATGGCTGCATGCCACTCATGGAGGCAGCCTGGTTCTGGCTCCCAGTCCATCTGGATGTGGCCTCTGCATGGAGGAAGGGTGGGCAGGAGCTGCTTCCACATTTGGCTCTCCATGGCTCTGGACAGCAAGTCCCCACCCTCTCACCCTGCCCCCAACACACACACACACACCTATGTCCTGCTAAAAACGTACACACCTGCACACTGCTTTTTCCAGAGCTCCAAGGGCCCTCTGATCTGCACTTACTTGCAGATTTGAGCCTCAGAGAACCTAGTGTCCCTTCTTTCTAAGTCTCCTGTTAGTTAATGTGAGACATACTTCAGTTCTGAGAGCAGAGACTCTGACTCTAGCTAGAAGAGCACCCACACTTGGATTTAGATGGAGGCTGAGGGGCCCAAGCACATTGACACAAACAGCACATCGAGACAAAGCGGGTGATGTGTACTCATTCATCCAGAATCACTGGTGGTCACGGAATCTGCTGCTGGCTCACGCTGGCCTGCTTCATTCTCACGTAGATTCTGTAAGAGGGCACTATCATTGTCCCCATTTTACAGATGAGGAAGCTGAGGTTTAGAAAACAAAAAACAAGTGTCTCACCCAATGTCCCTCAGCAAAAAGTCGGATCGTCAGGCTTCCAACCCATGCCCGTCTACCAGTAGCACTGAGCTCGGAATGACCTTGTGTCCTCTGCTAGGGAGCATGGGTTCATCTTCTAGGCGCATCTCGGGGGACCAGGTGTCATCAATATCACTATGACTAAGAACCAGGTAGACATCAAGGAAGGACAAATATCCCAGCAGACACAGTCACAGGCTGAGATCAGCATGGTAGGGGCTTCTGGAAGAAGCAGCAATCCAGGTTTCAGTGCTGGGAACAGGGCCTGTCCTGTTTGATACAAACTGTTTAATAGAAGGAACTGGTGTCTTAGACTGGAGGAGAGGGCTAGATCCAGACTTCTGTAGCTTGCTTCACTCTGTAGACGATTTGTGGTCTGTTAGTTGTCAAATAATAAGATGGATCTGTAGGCTTCCCAAACCATTTTTGCAGTATTAAAGTCTACAGCTATATAAATCATCTAAAGTTATATTAATTAATCTATAGTCATGTTAAAATCTATAGTTACCTATTTGCCTTATTTCCTCCTTTCTTGCATCGGAAGCCCTTTCCCCCCTTTTCTTGCCCCCATCTCTCCATGTTCTCCTCCCTTCAGGGTCCACCTGCAGCCTGGAACCTCAGAGTCATTCTCTTTACTTTGCCCCCCACTCCTGTTCCAGCTCACCCTTCTCTACTGCCCCAGTCTCCCTCCTGTACAACCTCAACTCCAAGAAAGGAACGCCTAAAGAAATAAGGAACACCCCCTTACTAGGCCATCCCTCCCCGCCAGACTCGATACCACCTAATTCTATTTCGCCTTCCTCCCTGACATCTTCCAGAGCTTGGCCAATAGCAACTGCTATGACTGTTTTCCAGTGCAATACAGACAGCTGGAAGGCCCCGGCCTGTTTTTTCTGCTTATAGGAGCTGCCAGGGTACCCCAGGACTTATCTAGAGTCATCCCTCATCAGAGAATCTTATTGAAATAACTAAAAAATTGCTGATTTGTAGAGCAATCTTTAAAGTGGCTGAAACTACACACGGTAAGACCCCAGACGGGTTGGTTTGAATTACTTTCTAATAGAGAGGTTGCTGAAGATAGAGAAAAGAGAGTGGGCTTTGAGGGACAGAAAGGCCTGGGTTCAACAATCAGTTTCTTCCTTCTCTGTACATGTGACACTTTACTTTTTGTGTGTCAGTTGACTTATTCACAAAATGGGAACACAGAGCACTCGCTACCCTACTTGTAAGACTAGATAATATAGTATATGTCAGAATCTCTCAACTCTAGCACTGTTGGCATAGATAATTCTTTGTTGGGGGGGCTGTTCTGAGCATTGAAGGATGTATAGAGGCATCCCTGGCCTGTACTCACTACATAGATGCCAGGAGTAGTTGACTTGTGACAACCAAAAATGTCTTCAGATATTGCCTGATGTCCCAGAGGGAGCAAAATCATCCTTAGCTGAGAAGCATTAGTATGTATCAGCACACCTGATAAGCTCACCACTATTACTGCATACATATGATGAACGCATTTATAAGTTCATTTAATAAGAGGATATAAAGCTGAGAGCAGATTTGGAAGTGAAAAATCAAAGCTGTCAGGCGAATAACCTCTCCTCGCTCCTCCTACCCAACTTGGAACCACCATCAAAGACCAGGTGTGCTTAGCGAGAGTCTTGCCCTAATCATCCAGGCCGACCCCCAGCGCTCCCCTCCACTGGCCTGGATAATTCTTTCGGCATGGGCCTCCACCCTTGTGAAGTCAGATGCATTAATACCAGCAAACTATTTCTTAATCTCCTAAGCCTCAGCTTTGAATCCTTAAAAAGGAAATAAAGAAGCAGCACAAATCTCTTAATTAGGACGCCCAATCACTTCAATAAATATTTACCTGGTTCTGGAATAAGACATGGAAACCCTGTGCCATTAGTCAATAGAGGTCAGCCAAGTGCACCTCAGGGTCACAGCACAGGATTCACCTTGGCTTTGGAGGAGGTGGAGGGAGAACATTTCCAGTCTTACGCTTCTGCTAAAGACAGGTGAACAAACACATTCTGAGTCTACTCTGCACACCTGCCCCCCAAGAAGTCCCAGGTTGTAAGTCATCACTTGGTAGCCTGGCTACCGTAGCTTTCTGGAAAGAGGTGGTGGTTTCCTTTGCCTGTTGGGCCACCAAGAAAATCAAATAGCCCAGCGTTCTCTGGAGTGTCCTAGCTGGACCCCTTTGCTTTTGTCTGGAATTCTCTTTCCTGTTGTTCCTCTACTCTCAGCCATACCAGGGGCCATACTCTACAAGCAACTTCTCTATCATCCTCTACCCTTCTACTCAGCTTTACTTTCCTGCAGACTCCAATATTTAGGGCCTGCATACAGCCTATAATTGGAGCAGTCTGGCCATATGTATGTCCCAAGGGCAAGGCCTTCCTTGCCTTAGATTTTTGCACTTCCAATGAAGTCTTGCATAGAATAGGCTTTCTGTATACTCTTGCCAGGTAAGCAATCAGGGGCCATTATTCCCGTTTTACAGATGTGGAAACTGAGATCCTCAGCTGGGCATGGTGGCACATGCTTGTAATCACAGTACTTGGGAGGCTGAGATAGGAGGATCACAGATTCGAAGCCAGTGAGATCCTGTTTCCAAATAAGAAATAAAATCAGGCTGGGGGTATAGCTCAGCGGTAGAATGCCTCTGGGTTCAATCCCCAGTGACGCAAAACAAACAACAGCAACGACAAAACCCGAGACCCTCCCCAAGAGTTTTGAGGTCCTACCCCAAATCTTGCAGATCCTCAGGCTTCCTGATGCCTAGGCTGGTGTTGCTGTATAGCACTGATGAATGGATTCATTCACTCTTTCTTACTCTAGTAGCCTTCAGGGATATCCTTCATGAAAGCCTGAGACAGAAGAGGGGGTGAGGGAAGGGTCTGAGAGAAGCAAGATTTTAACCCCCTTCCGTAGGGATCAAATAACACCTCATCAAGAGGCAAAACAAAGAAAGGCTCCAAGGAAGATAAACTACCCTGGTAGGCTGAGAGGTACAGGTACGGTTTTGTTAGAAGTACTTGCTCATCCTGGCCTCTCTGCCTGATGGAACTTCTGTTTATCCTTTGTGCTGATCTCAAGCTCCACCCTCCCAGGAAATCCTCTGAGAACCTCCTCACAACCTTTGTTCACCTTCAGAACAAGATTATATACCCCTCTGGGGTTAGCTTTGAATTGCCCCCCCCCCATTCTTTCCTTCCCCAGGGGCAGTAGGACTATCCAAGGTCATGTGAGGGTAATGGTCAAGGATGAGAAGTCTGGAGAAGAAGGGGAGGTCCTATGACCTCTGCAGTACCTTTCTGAGAGCTCAGAGGGCGTTGGGTGTCTTCACCTGGGCTTGGCTACACGTGGGGCTGGCACACTGGACCTTCCTCCCTCTAAATGCACTCAAGAAAACGTTGGAGAAGTTGCACCTGCCAGCTGGTTCTATATCACCATCATGGCCACCAGGGCTAACTGTTATTGATGACTTAATGTCACAGGCATTATCTCCTACGATCCTCAGAACAATCCTCAGAGGTAGACAGGATTGTTATCTCCACTTTACAGATGAGGAAATGGAGGCTTAGCAAGATTAAATAAGTTACCTAAGGTCACACAGCTTAAACCAGCCAGAGAGTTGGAAGAGGAGGAGTTGGGAGACTCTGGGAAGTCCCTGCACCTCCATGAGTCTCAGTCCCCTTCCCTGAAATGAAATGGGTCCAGCGTGAGCTCTTTAGGCACTTCCTCCAGGACTTCTGAGGGTCCTCCAGAAACCTCTAGTCCATCCTGCAGCCTGGCCTGCATTCCCAGGAAAGTCAACTTTGTAGAGGCAGCAAGGTGTGGTTAGCTAAGAGTGTGGACTCTGGAGCTGAATCTTTTGTGCTGGAGTCCATTGGCCACTGAAGTGACCTTGGGAAGATCATTGTACCACTGTATCTGTAAAATGGGAAGTGATACTCAGGGCAGCCACTTCATTCTTTGTGTGAGGATTAAATGGGCTAATATTTGTTAAAGGCTTAGAACAGCATCTGCCACAGAGTGAGCACTACCTTTGTTAAATAAATACAAAGGCCCCTTCCTCTTGCTCTATGGTGAGGTGTTGGCTAGTGGAGGGAGGTCTGGGAGGACTGGTGGATAGAAGGGATGAGGGAGAGGACAAGATTACCCTAGTAACAAAAATAAAACCCAAGGATCAGAGGAACCTTATAGAATCAACCAAACAGTGGTGGTGAGAGAGATTTCGCTTTCCTTTGGGCAATTCCATCAAGAGGTCCCCCCCGCCCCCCGAAAAAAAATCAAAGCCAGTGGACACTCTAGGGAAAGGGATGACAGAGAAAGATTTACAACCCCACCCAAGGCTGTGATCAGTTCCTCAAATAGGAGGCGACAGCCTGGTGACTGGCCAGAGCCAGACTCTGGAGAAGGGGTGGCATATATTAACATTCATCTCAAGTGTTCCACACTTATTTTTAAAGAACCAGAGGAGCAGCTCTTGGGTCTAGCAGTAGTTGTCCACTAATCATCCTGCACCCCAAATGAGGGTCTAGAGAACCTCTACCCTGCAAATCCGGGCCAGGCTTTCTGTATCACTCTGTGACTTTTTTTTTTTTTTTTTAATGTGCCAGGAATTCCTCTCCCACGTGGGGTGGACTCAGAGGTACTCAATTAAGCAGCCAATGAAAAGTCAGCTCTCCGGTAGCAAATGACCCTGACACTTCTTGTAACATAAACAGTTGAAACGTTTCCAATTAGAACTGGAGACAGAGACGTTTGAACTCTTTCTCTCCACTCCCCTCCTTCTTTAAAATAATTGTCAAGCGCTTTGGACTGGGTGTTGTATACATGGTTTTTTTTTTTTTTAATGTTTCTTTTCTCTTTCTCCAGCATAAAAAGATATTTTTTCTTCTTGTTTTTCCTAATGTGCGGGGTGCCATGGGAGTCGGGGTAGAGAGGTGGCGAGCTTAAAGGGGTGCTGGCCTGGTAATTAGCTCCCTAGTCCCTTCCTGCTCAAGGTCGGAGCTGTGGCGGAGCCAGGAAAGACACAGGGTGCGAGGCAGGTGGGAGCCAGAGGTAGGAGAGCTACCTCCACAGCCAGGCCTCAGAAAGGTCTGGTGGTGAATGTCTTTCCTTAAGCAAATGTTCGCACAGGTCCTGAGGTTGGCAGCCGAGCTTGGCTGCCTGAGATTCCAATTCTCACCCCTCTGCCAGGCTTGGGGCAAAGTACTAAGCTTTCTCAGCCTCCCTTTCTACTCCACTAGCAGACTGGCCTCTTCTCTTGGAAGTGAATTGAGGATGAATAGAAGTGGTGTCTGGGTAGCCGGCCTGCCTTGCACCTATTAAGCGCGGAGGGCTTACTGCTTGGCGTGCCCGCGCAGCGGCTCTGCGGTGGGGGCGGCGCTCTGTAAACAGCGTCCCTCCTCCCGCGTGCCAATCGCGGCTCCGGCGCTGGGGCTCACAGGTGAACTCGACGCGGGTCTTCCCCGCCGGAGTGCGCTGGCTAGTGGGGTCCCCGGAACGCTGTGGTCGGGCAGGAGAGACCGCATGAACTGACACTGACCTGCTATACTTTTCTCTACCCAGCATAGACCCGATCGGGGGGCCTAGGGGCTCCCTCGGCTGGCAGCGAGCGGGCGCGAGACCTAGAGAGGGAGACCCGGCGAGGCGCCGCTTCCCGGGCATCTTGAAGGCATTGTGTTTAATAAATCTAGGCAAGATGCGCGCCCCCTCTCCCCCCTCTCACCTCTTGGCTTCCAAATCGAGACCTTCTGTAGGACCCCCAGTCAACGGGGTCTTAACCCTCCCCCCACTTTGATTAACAGCTTCAAAGAGCTCCCTTTAAAGTTCGCCCTGCTCCCCGCCCCGCCTTCGCTCCCCCTTTACAAGCCGCCCTACCCCCTTACTTCCAGACGGAGGACAACAACAAAACACTAAATGCAAGTTTAAGGGGAGGGGGAGTGGAGTGGGAAGTCTTCAGGCTTCCTTCTGAACGTGGGCCGTAGAAATTACCTATTTCAGTCGTGCGCAAGAGTTGGAATACCGTGGAGTTTGGGTTTTCTCTTTCTTCCTCTCTCTCTCTCTTTTGTCTTTCTTTTTTTATCCCCTCTTTTTTCTTTTTTTTTGTTCCGGGTTTGTGTGTGTGTTTTTACCTTTTATTATTTAAATTGATACGTTTCATTACTAGGGAGAAAAATAAAATATTCCTTTGATACACAAAATCAAATTGATATTTAGCCTCTGCTTACTTTTTTATGCATGGCTCCTTTATACCACATGGTAGTGACAGATTGTTTGAGCTGGAAGGAAAAGCCATTCAAAGCTAATTAAGCAGCCATTCCAAGCACTATTTGCAAGCGGGAGGCTCAGAAGCCTCGGCATTTGTCAGCGCTCCCCCACCCCGCGTGGTTTTGACTGACAGCTTTGGTCACAGATTGACAGTTCCCGGAAGATTCACCAATCATCTATGTAGTGCCCCTCTGGCTATCTGTGATTGGTCGTTTGGGCTTGCTCTGGGGCGTGGCCAGCGTCCCCCACGTGGGACCAGAGCGAGAAAGGGGCGGGGCGAGTAGAAAGCGGGTGCGCCCACCCGTGACGTAAGGGGGAGGGCAGAGAAGGGGGAGGGGAAAAGGAAGCTCCAAAGAGGAGCCATTTTGTGTCTAATGAATGCTGCGGCCAGATGCTCGCATCTGTCGAGCCGGGCTTCTCCCTCCCCTCCCCCCCTCTTTCAGTGTGCACCTCACACGATTTATGTTTTTATTTAGGAGAATAAATAAATGAAGAGAGTAGTGCGGCTCGGGGCCGGCGGCCGGAGCGGGCGCGGGGAGGTTCAATTCCGAGGCGGGCGCTCACGTGTAACTCCCTGCGCACCGGCCTCCGAGCGCCGGCTCGCCCTCAGCTCCTCATTAAGATGCAAAAGCGAACCTCTGGCTCCTAATGAGGGGAAAATATAGATCCGGGGGCGCGCGGTTGGTTTGTGCGCACCCGCCGCCGCCCCGAGGTGCGTGTGGGCTCGTGGAGAGGCCGGGGAGGGATCCCGGGGCCACCTGGGCCGCCCACCCGGCGGGGCCGGCTCCAAGGTTTCACGAGCCTCGGACCGGTCTGCCCTGATGTCACCCGGAGCGCAGGAGAGGGGCATATGGGTTTTTCGGGCCAACTGGCCCCGGAGCCGAGTGACCTGAGAGACAGCGCAGGGAGCTTATGAGGCGCGCGCGGGAGGCGGGGAGCGCGGCGCCCCCCAGGGTGTCCAGGTTGGCGCTGGGGATACCGAAGGCTCGCGCACACGCTGCGCCACGAACTGCTGCCAACCTGTGATACTGCCGCGAGTAGGCCGAGGCCACCGGGTCGCCACCGGGAGGGCCCTCACCCCATTTTCTACTTCATGCCCTCGGACCGCGAGCGCGGCAAGGAACGCGCCAGGCAAGGCTGCGGCCAGGACCTGGCTGTCCTCATGGGGAAAGGATCCCGAGTGGGGCCGGCCGCGAGCTGAGCCTGTTGTCTGTGGGTAGCCAGGCCCTTCCATCTGCGCTGCCCGCCAAGCCAGAGTTCCCCAGACTTCTCGCCGGCAGCCGCCGCACATCAGAGGCGCTGTTTATTTGGCTTTCTGAAAAGAAGGGCGAAGGAACAAAGAAGGAAAGCTGGGGGCTAATGGGGAGGGAGAAGAGAAAGGGCGAAGAAAGGGAAACCCTTAGTTCCGAGCAAAATTTTAAAGGTCGGAGACAACTTTTGGGAGCCATCATTTTATCGGTCCTAAATCTTGTGAAGTGAAAACATTAAAGTGACACAGTGATTCTGTTTGTTTTATAGTATCTAATTGGGCTGCTTTGCAGACCTAATGAGATTAGAGGGAGAATCGCTCGTCGCCACTGCAGTATAAACTGATACATTACTACTAGCCACAGGTTTTGAGGGTTGTACAGCTTGTCGTTTCTTCTTTTGTTGTTATTCCTCTGTTTTCTCTCTTTCTCCCTCCCGGTAAATAATTATTTGTTGGCAGATCATGGGAAAAAAGGAGGGAAAGTCCTAGCAGCCCAGAACTATAATATATATCTATTTATTATATGTCTTTCGGTTAATTCCTGATCTGAGGAGCGCTGTTTTTCACTCCCATGCGAAAGTCACCAGCGGGTAGGGCCTGATTGCTACTTTTCATGCATAGTTTTAGACACAAGAGGGCATTGTGACGTCGCGCCCGGCGGCGCCCAGTCGCAGGCCGAGTCCGGCAGCCCCACGTGGGGATCCTGCTTTCCCATTGGCCAGCGCCCGGCGAAGCTGCCACATTATTTTGTTACTTTTCAGTCCCTATTTGGAACTGCTCTCGCGGCAGTTCAGACCTCGTGCTCGTCCCCCTTGCCTGTCTGTGTGTGGTATCCGCAGGTCCGAGGCACTTTTTTTTTTTTTTTTGGTGTGTGTATGTGTGTGTGTTGAGTGTGTGTGTTCGGGGGTTTTTCGGGGCGCGGAGAGGAGAGCCGGGCCGAGGGGAAGGAAGGAAGCCGCAGAGCTCTCCGGTCTGGTCTCGGGCTGCGTCTCCCTTCCAGCGCTCTCTTGCCTTTGCGCTCCGAGGCGGCAGCGGCGGTGGCGCCGAGCGCTCCAGTCTGGGGACGCGGCGCTCGACCTGGGAGCAGCGAGGACCCCTTTTGCCGAGGCTTCCGGTGCCCGCTGGAGTAGGATGCCAAGGCAGTTGATTTGTACCAACTGAGCCCAGAGTTCCTCCTCGGCCCCGGGAAGGGCTTGCGGCGGCGGCGGCGGCGGCGGCGGCGGCGGCAGGAGCAGACAGAACAGCAGGCTCTGCTCTCCGAGGGGGGGCGTCGAAGCGCCCGCGCCCCGCTCCAACCTTTACCTCCCGCGTTCTTGCGGCCCGAGGTCTCCACCTCGGTGCCTGCCTCCTTCCTCTTCTCACCGCGAGTCCACCGCCCGGCTGCCTCTGGAATCGGACCCGCGCGTCCCGGACGCTTGGGGCTGCCCCGGCGCGCCCCCCTCCAGGCTCAACGCGCTGAGTGATCCCGAGCGAACCCGCGTTCGCCCCAGGAGGGGCTCCGGGCGTCGGGACCTCGCGCTGGACCCGCCAGGGAGCCGATGATGTGCGCGCAGCCCCAGGCTCTGACGCTCTTCGCGCAGCCGGGGGAAGGCGGCCGGCCGCAGCCCGCCGAGCCGTAGGCGCACAAAGCCCGCGCCCGCCGCCGGGCCTCGGCGCCCGCCGACGACTTTGCCGCCTGCTCCGCGGCTCTTTGTCTCCGCTTGGGGCGGGCGCCCGACTCTGGGATTTCGCTGCGAGAGCGGGCTGGGGGGGCCGGGGGCGAGCTCTCGGTTCCCCGGCCGCCCCGCGCTCGGGCTCGGCTCCCCCCTCCCCCGCACCTCTCCGGCCCGGGCTCTCGGCGCGTCCACCCTCGCGGAATCACGACCCCTCCCTGCCATGTATCCGCAAGGCAGACATCCGGTGAGTAATTGCAACTCGGTTTATTTAAGCATCTATCATGGCAGGGTAAACGAGGCAGTTTATCGGGCACCTCCATTTTGCTTGTTGCTACCTTTATGGTGCGTGTGTGTGTGTGTGTGTGTGTGTGTGTGTGTGTGTGTGTTTGTGTGTGTGCGCGTTCGCACACAAAGAGGCTGGGGCTGGGGGGGCGCCGTTGAGACCCGAGGGTAATTCCTCCTGAGTGGCGTTGGGGGGCTGCGGGCCCTCGAGGGGGAGCTGTGGGCGCTGCCCCCGCCCCCTCTCCGAAGTCTCCCAACTGACGGGGCGTCTCCCCGCCCCCGCCTTACTTGGGAATGGGAGCCCGCTGAGGGTAGGGAGGCTGGCGTGCCCCCTCCCCCGCCCCGTCGGGGGCTGAGAAACTTGCTGGGAAGGTTCTGGGCCGCGAGGGTGGCCTCTCGGGCTGGGCCGGCGGGGAGGGGCCGGGCCGCTCTGAGCCCTGTCTGATGCCGCCGCCCCTCCCCTGTCTCGTCCTCGCCGGCTCCAGGCTCCCCATCAGCCCGGGCAGCCGGGATTTAAATTCACGGTGGCTGAGTCTTGTGACAGGATCAAAGACGAATTCCAGTTCCTGCAAGCTCAATATCACAGGTAAGGCGGTGGGGGCGGCTCCTGCCACCCCCCGTGGGGGCCGTGGGGCTGCAGACCTCGGGGCGGCGGGGCCTCTGCCTTTTGTTTCCCCTTTCCAAGCGCGCCGCCTTAACCCTTGGCTGCCCGCAGCCTCCCGGCTCCCGGCGCCGCCCCCGGTGAGGGTCGGGGTCGTCGGCGGATTTGCTCTGGGTTCTGGGGGTCGCGAGCCAGTGTCAGGGCCGCCCCCCCCCCCCCCCCGCAGCCAGGAGGAGTCCCGCTCGCCCGGCGGTGGGAAGTTTCGAGTTGTTTCGGTCCCCTCTTCCGGTGGCGGGTACCTAGACCCCCTGCGTCCCGGGACCGCGGGATAACGGGATACCCCCGGGATGTCAGGGAAGTGGAGAAGTGGCCCGCGGAGGCCCTTGGGTTGGGGGCACCGGAGGAGGCTGTGCAGGCGTCAGGCCTGAGCGGCTCCTCCTGCCCTCGCAGCCTCAAAGTGGAGTACGACAAGCTGGCGAACGAGAAGACGGAGATGCAGCGCCATTATGTGATGGTGAGAAGCAGTCCCGGGAGGGGAGCGGAGGGCAGGGCGCGGACCCCGCCAGGCTGCAGTTGGAATCTGCGGAGACCAGAGCCAGGTCCCCGAGGCAGGGCAGCCCCGGGAGCTGTGTAATCTGAATGTGCCCTGTGCCTCCTCACCAGCTTCTGTTAGCTGGGCCATTTGGAGGAGGGTGGGCAGAGGAGGGACAGAAGGAGAAACCCAGGTTCTAGGCCGGGGACCTCTGTGCTACCTTTGAGTGCTCTCTTTACTTTTTATTCTAAAGGTTTCTCAGAGCGCTGGTTGCCATGACTTGGCTAGTAAGATAGGATTGGATCGGCTGGTGTCCGGGTTGAATAAAAATCTCTTTTGGAGACCTCCTGGGGAATGTTTGGAAACTTTTCTGCTTTGCAGCCTTGGGATGCAGCCAGAGTGGGACAGAAGCTCCCTCCTTCCCCAGGGTTTCCTGAGAAGTGGTAGAGCCTTTGAGAGCCATCTGCCTCCACTTCCCTCCTAGGGATCCCCTAGCTAAGTCTTGTGGGCCCTGGGATCATAGGTGGACGCTGGCTCCTTCACCCTGCGTGTTTCTAGTGAGTTTTCATCTTCAATGTATGTGAGGGTATGGGAGGCACTTAAGCATGTGCCACGGAAGAGGCCTTCCATACTGTGCTAAATAACTCTCAGAGGACAAGAGGGACCCAGTGTACACACCATTCCCTGTTGAACCCTACCTTGTATAAACAGGATATATGGTGCATGTGGTGCCTGTGGGAGGACGGGCCTGCTCTTCTTACTACTGTGTATGTAATGTTCTGTTGAGATGAGAGGAACACTCGCCCACTCGCCCGATGTCAGCTCTTAAACTCTATAGGCTGGCTTTGGGTTGGATTTACACTTCGTGCAGCCAGTGTATCATAAAAGTATGATTTGGCCAAAACCTTCCTAAGAAAAACCCGATTTTGAAAAATGAAGAGATTTCTATGTTTGTTAATGGCAATTATTTTTACTTTTAGTACTATGAGATGTCCTATGGCTTGAACATTGAAATGCACAAGCAGGTAAGTGCCTTTTCTCCTTAAGAGATATATTTTGGGTTTTAAAACTAATATATGTGGGTTTCTGTGTCCCTACTTGTTTGAAAATGAGCCTGGTTCTTCCATTCCTCCCATTTCTCCTTGAAAAGTGGATGGATCCAGTCCTTGAAATGTAAGGTGCTGAGGCTTTGCAGATTTCTTGAATGTGTTGAGCTTTTTAGCATTGGAGCTTGTGAAATTAGTCTTGGTGGAAGATAAAGGACCAAAGAGAAAGTTGTACCTCCAGGATCTGCTTTACAAACTCCTGAGAACCTAGTGATGGTTGGCTGCTTTTATCCGTTTAATGTAAAATTCTCAAGAGGAAATGCAGTAGGTTTTTTTTTTTTTTAACTCCCTTTCTGTTTTTTTTTTTTTTTCTTGCAAAAATGTGATGTTCTGCCTTGATAAGATTAAACTTCAAGAGCCTTAAAAGCCAGGCTGATCTGTCGAAATTTAAGGGAATGAAGCCACTAACGGCTTAAAAACATAAGGCCAGAATGAAATATAGCTCTTAACGCCTTACGTTTAGGAGGCGACTTTCTCATCTCTATCTTAATTTGAAGGCAGCTGCCTTCCCATTTTCCAGAGAAGGAAGCTAAAGACTTGGGGTGAAGTAATTTGCCCAGGGGCAGCCAAGCCAGGCCTTTTGAGATGGCTGGGGGTTGAGCTCAGCTTTGAAATTCTGAAGTCAAACCAGTTTAGCTAGTGTGGAGTCCTTTGATGGATATGTAAACTACCTCGTATTGTCACTCTTCTAATAACACTAGACCTCAAACTGAGCAAATACAAACACCCTTTATCTCGGTGCATATCAGTAACTAGTCCTGTGCTAGGCCGGGCTGTGGGAGAGGCCTGTTTATGTATTTGTGTTCTGAGGAGAGGCTGCCTGTAATTTGGCTTGGCCCAAGATTGGAGTTGACTTGGCACATATAAATGGTGCAGGCCGGTTGTTCTTTTTAACAATTGGTGTTCTTGAAATCTCAGAAGGCTGTTGACTCATTCTAGCCTTTGGTGACCGTGACTTGAATGGATTTTCTGCTCTAAATTAACAGTCGTTTACAAGGTTTAAATTTTGCTCTTTAAAGCAGGCAAGACCCAGGGTAAGTGAGAAGGGCAGGTGACTCCATGAAAGGGTGCATTTTCCTGTCGGCTTCCTATAGAGCCTTTTGAATCTGTAGTTTCCTTCCCCCTCCTGGAAGGAGCCCTGATGTTGGGTGAAACACAGCCAGAAAGGGGCCTGAGTTTATCGAGCAGTGTGGGAAGCCAGTTTGTGGCTTCCGAGGGATTAATTCCCTAGGGAGGGACATAAAGGCTACAATGACGTTTTCACTTCTTGGTCCGTAGATATAATAAACAGACCCTGCTTTATATATCAAGTTCTCCTTAGAAGAATAAACTAGAGAGAGATTCTGCCTCACTTTAGGTGGAACTGACCAGGTCTGACTGGCCCAGAAAGAGTGCCTGCAGTGAACCCCCGGGTCCCAGGTGTTTCAAGGACCTTGGGGTGTTACGCAAGGTGCTACTTCCTTGCTTTCTCCACCTCCTTTCTCTCTTTTTCTTTCTCAGTGCTTTAGTATTTTGGGTGTGTTTAAAGAGGGTAATTGCACCCAGGTTTAAAATTTATAGCAGCAGTTATTCTAAGAGCTTCGTAATTAACGTGTAATATGTCCTTGCATGTTTGAGGTCTGCTTGGGTGGTGTTCCCTGCATCTGTTGAGTGGATGCTTCTTTGGCACAAAGAAGCCACCTTGGCTGGCAGAGCAAAGATGTTCTCTGAGTCCTGGGGACACACTCTGAACCCAGAAGAGTTAAACATTTTAACGTGTTTGGTGGTGGGGTTTGTATAAAGAGCAGCTGTGTACATCTGGGATTTCTGGCCTGTTCCCCAAACAGGGTTCTTAGGGGGAGAATGCCTGAGGTTTGGCTACATTGTCTCCTTTAATCCTCTCAGCTGCCAGTGGTGGCTGAGGGTTCTCTGGCCTCTTTTTATAGATGGGGAAACCGAGGCTTCAGGGAGGCCAGGAGGGCAGAGCTGGACTGAAATCAGAGCCTCTGGATTCTGCAGCTGGGCACTTTGCCCTACTTGCCTCTCACCTTTGCCTTCCAGCCCTTTCCCAGCGTGAACGTGTGCACCCTGAATGCCTTGTCCCTGCTGGCTATGGCAGTCTCTACGTTGGGTGAAATCACTCTGTGTAGGAACAAAGAGGCAAGGAGGTGAAGAAACCCTGCACTGAGAAATGCAACCCTAAACTAATGGCGCTGGCCACTCCCTAGGTCTGGAGGGTTGTGCAGAAGAAAGCCCTGCCACTAATTGTAGTGTGGGTCTTGGGTACATTTGGCGGATGGTGGTTAGGCCTGAGCAAACAAGTTTATCAGCTGACCTGTTTAGCGGTTGACTGGTGTTTTATCTGCACACACAATCAAGTGACTGGAGTGCTTGAATTATTCATGCAGTGTCCTGCCCTCTAGACTTGACTGTTCGTGTGATTACATCTGCCTGGAACAAACAGGCTGGATTCTTCATCTTTAAGCGCAGGGGTGGGGGTGGGGACTGTCTGTACTTTTATATAATAGATGATCTACAGAGCAAGCACCTTGGGAAGTGTGGCAGTCCTCAGCCTTCTCCCTAGAGCGTCTATACACACACACACACACACACACACACACACACACACACACACCACACCACCCCACCACCACGTATTTTTTTTTTTTAAAGCTCTTCTTCACTGGCTCTATGAGAAATGCCAATTAGCTGGGAACCTCGAGTTCTGCCAGATGGGCCCGAGTATTGATAGAGGGCAGCTGATGAGGTGCGTCCAGCTCGTTTTTTGTTTTACTGAGAGGTTAAACTCACTGTGGCTGGCTTCTTCCCTGACTGTTTGTCTCCCTCCCTCCCTCCCTCCTTCCAAGCTGTCAAATCCCAGAGAGGTAATAAATGGTTTCTCCTCCTACTCTTCTGCCTCCCTCCCTAATTATGGTAAAGCAAAGATTACAGAATCACAGGCCTGGCCTGGGACTTCAAGAGGTCACCCACCTCCTCCAAGCTTCTGCTTCCAGGCAGAACGTCCAGGGTGATTCAGCAAGGCCAGGGAGGCGAGGATGACTGACCAGCTAGCTCATCAGTTCCCATCTTGTTCCTGCAGAGGCTTTCCAGTGTCAGAGACAAACGAGCAAAGCCAGCTTAGAGGCAGGGGCTCCAGAGCCACTGAGGTGCTTTGGCTTTGAGGCACTGACGCTGGGAGAGGCTGCATCTGGCTGGCCTGTCACCCTCTGCTGGTGAGCACAGATGTTTTGAAAGTGAACTTGAAGCATTTTGATGTGGGGGCAGTGTCTTGCTGACACTATGTGGCCACTTTTTTTCTGTAAACCAAACAACCCTGCCTTTAAGTCTCTTTTGGAGTCCTGGAACTGAAAGAGCCCTTTTGCTTTTCATCTAGACCTTGTGCCTTACCCATAAGGAAACTGAGGCCCAGAGAGAAGAGCTGGCGTATCCAGACTCTCACGGCCTCATGGTAGGGCTTCCGCCATGCAGGCCACTGCAGGCCTCCTCAGCCCCAGTTCTGTCTGTCTGTCTGTCTTGCCCTCTCTTTTCAAGACTCAAGAATGAAGAGTGCTCTCTTACTAACTACTAACACTCCATCTTTAATTAACTATTGCTTCTCTCTGCATTATTATCAGAAGAGGCTTAGGCTATAAACCTGGCTTCACCAGAGTCCAAAGTACCCCATTTTGGGTTGTATAACTGTATCAGCTGAACCCTCTTTATCCACACTCTTGATTCCGAATTGCCAGCTATTTGCACGACTAGTGATTTAATGTGTGCAGTAATAACATAACGCATAATCTAGCAATCCAGGAGGGAAAGTTCATAGGTGGTAAAACCTATGAACTTTTCACCCGAGCCACACAGTGGCCATAAACACAGGGCTGAAATGGACATGGGATATTTCTGTTTGTCACTTCCTTCTCCTCTCTGCTTCTTCTAAGTAATAGAGGCCCTGGGCTAGAAGACTTTGAGGCAAAACAGCTTGAAGTTTTGTGACTGTGGTCATGGTGCAGGTGACCAGACAGCAGGATTGCAAAAGACCCTGCCAAAGAGTTGAATTTACCTTGGTAGTAAGGGTGAAAGGGACATATGTCCTTATACGAGGTCAGTATGTGTTTATGTGGCACCCGGGTTGAACTATGGAAATTCGTTTTTTGCCAGAGTGCTGGCAGCCAAGAGCCCTTCCACATTCTGGTTTCCATCTGACCGTTCCTGCCTTATCTCTCCTCCCTGGAATAGACACCACTAATCACACAGCTTGTGTCATCTCACTAACTGCGATCCTGCCTTGCCCAGCTTTGGGGGCTGCTGAGCCCAAAGCTCCCTTCAGCCTGTCCTGTCCACCAGTCATGACTGCCTTCTACTCCAGCTTCTGTGACTCCCTGTTTTCCAGTTGCTGATGGAGTTGTACAGGGTGGGGGTTTCTGTGCTTCTCTGGGTCTTTTCCTACACGAACATGGACATGACCTTAGGAGATAGGCAAGTGGTTTCTTGTCCTTAACTTACCAAAGAGACAGCCTGGGTGAGAACCTGGCTTCTAATTCCACTCATTTCATGAATTCTCTTGGACCCAGGATCCTTGGAAGGCCTGAGTTCCTCCTTTATTCTTGGACTCTGCCCTCCCTTGGGTGCTGGAAGGGTCTAGTTTACCAAGGCCCATTCGTTTCCATTTTGTTTTGTTGAAGGAGTCAGTCAGTCAAGGAAGAAAATTCCCTTTCCTCTCTGCATAGGAGAATAATTTTCTATCTTACTGTTTGTACAAAATACTGGGACCCCAGGGGCCAAAAGGTGATAAGGGCTTACTCCCAGCAGGGCTTTCCCCTGTGGCCGGCACCTTGTCCCATATTTTTTGTTTTGGCAGCAGACAGCCCCTCCACTGAGGTCTCTGTAGCACTTGTATGTAATGCAGTAGGTGCTCAGTGAACATGTTGGGGTTTCTTCACTCAATCACTCAGGTTGTCCGAGGGCGGAGTTCTGATTCGCTGAGCCTTGTGCGTCGGAAGTGGAGGTTTTAATTGCGGGCTGGCTGCTGGCTCTGCAGGCTCCTTTCTGTGGCTCAGCATCCAGTTTCTTCATCAGTAAAATGAGGGGGTTGGATTCGTTCCCAAAACGGTTATTAGGGGCCTGGGATGTGCTGGGTGTGGGCTGGGGTTGGTTACACAGGCGAATAAGACACCATTGCCTTGGCATCTAAATAAGTAATCATGGTGCTGGGACTAAGTGCCAGCATGGCCCACTGTGACACAGCTGGCGGTCGTTCTTCTTGGAGAAGGGGAGTCGGGTGAAAAGACTTTGCCCCCCAAGCATTGTTACTTGTGGCGAATCTTAAGGGGAGGGCAAGGGCTGGCTGGTGCTCCTCCAGGGTGGCAGCAGCTCCTGAGCAGGCTGTGAGACAGGTCCAGGAAGCCACAAGTCTTTGGAATGGTGTGTGTGTGTGTGTGGGGGGATTGCACTGGGGAAGTGAGGCGAGGTGGTGACATTTTGCAGCAAAGCAGTCTCCAAGGCCTTTCTGCCCTCACATTCACCACTCACGACTCGATGGCTCCCCTTGTCCACATATGGCTCTCCAGAGCTGGCTCCAGACCATCTGCCTCGGGCGGGGGTGGGGGACGCTCTGGGCTGTCCACCGCCTCCCCGGCCCTCGCCTCCACGTAATGTGCTGGTTTGAACTTTATTCCCCAAAGTGGCATTGTCTCCTGCCTCGTATTGGTAATTCCGTAATGACTGGTTATGACCCGCCCCCTCCCCCATATTTAATTCTCATCAGCCTGGCTCTCCACTTTGCTATTAATGATAGCAGCCAGCAAAATAGCTTTCAACATGCCATTGACAGTCTGGTTTAAGAGTGCACTTGAAGTAGTGCTAGACAGCTGAAAGCACCCATAATTGTGTACCAGAGTGAGAACTGCATGCTCAAGGGCCTTGTTTTTATATGCTTAAAGGGACAATATCTTGTTTTCAACAAATGCTCTCTGAGACACATGCAAGATGCTTTCTCCCTTTCTCTTTTTCCTCTCGTCTCTGGGCTTTTTTGTCTTTTCTTTCTCTTGCTTTTCAAAATAAGCATTCCCCTCAACTTGGGGCTAAGAGAAACTTTAGGGAATGTCTGCCTCCACAAAATTAAGGAGTGTTTGGCAAGAGTGTTGCTTTGAAGAATCATCCATTCCAAACAGCAAACTGTTGGTCCTCTCCCCACTGAGGGTCCCTAGAACCCTGCATTTTCAAGGAGTAAATGGGGAGTTGGTCCTCATGACACTGAGTTTGATTTTTTTTTTTGCTAAGGGTCTTGCACAGTTAGCTCAAGGATGGGGAATTTGAGCTTCTGAGCTGTCACTGAATTCTCAGGCAGAGACGACGACCTCCTCCTCCTCCTCCTCCTCCTCCTCCTCCTCCTCCTCCTCTTTCTGTGGTACTGGAGATTGAATCCAGGAGCATTCTACCTCTGAGCTACATTCCCAGCCCTTTTTATTTTTCTGTTTCAAAACAGGGTCTCCCTGGGTTGCTGAGAGTCTCACTGCATTCTGAGGCTGGCCTCAAACCTTTAATCCTCCTGTTTTAGCCTCCCAAGTACTGAGATTATAGCCGTGTGCCACCATGCCCAGCTCAGAGGCTACCTTTATATGGGGATAGGAGGGACTGGTCGGCCCGTTGGAAAGTCATACTGGGACACTAAGCCCCTTTCTGATCAGATTCCAAGAGGCTGTTTGTTCTGTTGAGATCCTGGGCCCAAGAGGCCCATCTGGAGAGCAAGAAGGTAGGAGGGGCAGGGGTGTGTTCTTAAGCGGAGGGGAGGCTCTTAGGGATTTAGGGGCTGGTCAGAGGCCTTGTCTAGTCAACCCTGAAGCTCTTCCCTGAGAACAAATCCTCTCCTTCGCCTTAGCCCACTTCACCACTGGCTTCCCCTGTTCGCTTGTTTCCTTTGAAGGGTGAAGGCCAGGAGTGAGGGCTGAAAGGCCAGGGAACCATCTTGGGGTTTGGAGCCTCTGGCTGCGGCCATGTCCTGTTCTCTCCCAGGCTGGCTGTTCCTGGCAAGGGATAGGAGCGTGAGTGGGCTTGGCTGGAATGTTCAGGAATGACTCCTTTGTTGGGTAGGGGAGGGCACATACAGGGTTCTCGACAACTGCTACTGCTGCCAGCTAATCAGCAGGAAAAGGACGAAGTGGTTTGGAAAATCTGATCTTCCAAATATTATAGATTATAATAATATGGCTCCTTTATATTTCTGTAGCACTAGATTGCAACAGAGATTAGCCATTGTCATCTTTAAAAAAAAAGGGCATTGCTTCAGGGACAGTCACCAGGACAAAAGCATCAGCACATGCTCGAAGGCCTGGGCTGTGGAGATGACCTGTGGACGTCCTGGGAAATGGAGGGCTGCGTACCCCATTGAGATGGGGGAAGAGGGGTGCAGAATGGTGAGGCTCTGCAGTTCCTGGACAGCAGACCGGATCGTTTTGTATGTACTGGTTCCTGAGTCCTGCGTGGTATTTGGCCAGTACTGAGCAACAGTGTGTGTTTTGCGGGGGACTTGAGGGACTTCTAGTTTAAGGTTCCCCGGATCCTGTGAAGCATTATGGCCTTTCCAGGAAGGACATGGGCTTTCTCCTCAGGGTTTTGAGAGATTGGCAGGCTGCAGAAGCTGTGTTTGTAGAAAGGGTTGTTAAAGTGTCATGCACATTTTATTTTATTTTATTTATTTTTTTGTACTGGGGATTGAATCCAGAGGCATTCTACCTCCAAGCTACACTTGCAGCCCTTTTTTTTTTTTGCGGTACTGGAGATTGAACTCAGGGGCATTCTACCTCTGAGCTACACCCCCAGCCCTATTTTTTATTCTTTATTTTGA
This sequence comes from Graphiurus murinus, assembly GCA_004027655.1. Taxonomy (NCBI): domain Eukaryota; kingdom Metazoa; phylum Chordata; class Mammalia; order Rodentia; family Gliridae; genus Graphiurus; species Graphiurus murinus. The sequence continues at coordinate 48,333 of PVLC010000027.1, read as the reverse complement.
AACCGAGTCTCACTAAGTTGCGGAGTGCCTCACTAGGTAGCTGAGGCTGGCCGCGAACCCGGATCCTCCGGTCTCAGCCCCTTTTTATTTTTATTTTTATTTTTATTTTTATTTTATTTTGAAACGGGCTCGCTCAGTTGCTGAAGGTCTTCCTAAGTTGTTGAGGCTGGCCTCGAATCTGTATCCACCTGTCTCAGCCTCCCAAGTACTGGAATTACAGGCTTGTGCCACAGTGCCCAGCACACCTTTATTTTAAAGTGTCTTTACTGTGTCTGTAGCATTTTTTTTTTCTTCTGGATCTATGGTCAGTTTTAAGTACAAAAGGGGAAGAAGAGGAGATGAGGATAAATGAGAGAGAGACAGAAAGAGAGAGAGGGAATAAAACAGAGATAATGGGGGGGGGGGTTGGAATGAGGAAGAGACAGGTCAAACATGCCAAATTTGGATTATGAGGAGGAACTGAGCAGTAAGTTAGTAAACTCAGCTCCTCCTGCCCTGGCGCTTTGGAAGTGGAGTTTCAATGTTAAGGCCTTATCTCATTTGCTTTCTAAATCCCTGATAAGCTATTGTTCACAGCTCTTCTACTGTTTTTGTTTTTTTAATTCTGGGTGAAAACTACACTAGCCCAGTAGGAGAAAATCCTTTGCAGTGCACACTGGAAGGCTACTCATCCCTCAAGTGGAGACCAGTTGGTCCTGTAGCACTGGGAAGACCCAGAGCACCTTGGGGGCCAGGGAGAGACCCCCCTTCCTGGTTGGCAGGGAAGGCTTTGGGCTTGGATTCCACCCCACCCAGCCAGCTATGTGACCAGAAGGTTTGAGGGAGGAGGCCTTTGACCCACTCCCCAAGTACTTCCCTAGGGAGAGCCCCAACAGTCTTTGCTGACCTTGGGCCCTAGACCAAGAATATCCATTTTACTGGCAGGAGTGTGCTTCAGGAACCCCAGATCCTTTGGGAACCAGTGGTGATTTCTGCTGGGGAAAGTGGAAGAGGAAGGCAGTTCAGTGTAGACCCTGCCTAGCTGGGGTAGGAGGGGACACTGGGTACAGGAACTATCCTCCTCTGACCAGGAAGAAGTAGCAGGACACTCAGTGGGCTCCAGGGTCCTTCTGGAAGGGGGCTAAGGGACCAGGTGCAGTGGAGGAGGCAAGCCAGGCGGGACCCATAGTCGCAGGTGCTGTAGTTCATCTTTACATCCTCCCTGCTCTTTCTCCTAGAAGGGGGCTGCTTCCTCTGCTCTCCCTCTCCAGGGAGAAGGCTACAGTCCAGTCTTACCCCCCTTTGCCTAGGAGCAGAAGGCCGAGGGAAAGTCAGGAGGAATGGCCGTGGTGACATCTCACCCCAGTCCCCAATCCTCAATCTTTGGGATCTTATACTCTTTCCCAAGGAAGGATGTACTCCATGAAGCCACACTTGGAATGGAGAAGTAGCTTTGTTTTAGAGTTCCAAAGAGCTGCGCTGCCACTCCCAGGGGGAGATCAACCTCCCCCTGTTGACTTGAATACTGTCCTCTGTGTCACCTGATAGTACCTAGCAGCCCGCCTACAGCTCTTAAGAGAGCTTTCTAGAGACTCCTGTCCTGCATCTGCACTTAGTGTTGTGTGACTTTGGGCAACTGCTTGACCTCTGTGAGCGCCAATTTGTGATGGGGATGATGATACCCACCCACGAGTGCAGAGTTGTCCAGTAGAACTTTGTGCCATGATACAAATGTTGTGTTTGAGCTGTTTGACATGACTGCCATCCGCTACATGAGGCTGTTGAGCATTTGCAGGTGGCTTCTGTGACTGAGGGACTGAATGTTAAATTAGCTGGCCACACATGGCTGATGTCTTCATTACTGGATGGTGCAGGTATAGGGAGTGTCAGGAGAATCACATGAGACGATGTGAACGAACTACTTAGCGCAGTACTGACAAGCACCAGCAAGGTGGTTGTTTTTTTTGGTTTTTTTTCAGTACTGGGGATTGAATTCAGGGGTATTCTACCTCTGAGCTACACCCCCAGTACTATTTTTTATTCTTTAGTTTGAAACAGGGTCTCACTAAGTAGCTGAGGCTGGCTGCGAACCCAGATCCTCCTGTCTCAGCCTCTCAAGTACTGGGATTACAAGCATGCACCACCATACCCAACTTGCCAGCAGGGTATTTTTACAGCAGAACAGAGTTCCAAACTGCCAAGACCTGGAAGAGAGAGGACAGAATCCTGGTTTTTTGTGTATTGTAATGACTTCCCAGAGCCTGTCTTCTGTTACTGGTTCACTCCATGTGCCAGTCCCACGGCTTCCCAGTCCTGTCACAGGAACCCTGGCCTTTAAAGAGGTTGAGTGCTAGGCGTGGTGGCTCATCCCTGTAATTCCAGTACTTGGGAGGTTGGAGGCCAGCCTCAGTAATTTAGTGAAACCCTTAACAATTTAGGGAGACTCTGTTTCAAAAAATAAAAAATAAAAAGGGCTGGGGGTGTGACTTAGAGATAGAATGCCCCGGGGTTCAATCCCCAGTGCCAAAATACTGCTCATGTTGAATGACTTGCTCATGTCTCCCAGTGGACCCAGCGGAAAGGTCAGAAGTAGAATGTCGTCTGTTTCACCTCAGGATCGTGCCTTCTAATTCATGTCGGGGTGTGGTCTTCCCACTGTCCACCTCAGACCCAGGTCAGGGCTTCGAGTCTAACACTGGGAAGCCCCCCTTACAAAACCTTTAAGAATGCAGTAAAACACGGGCGTGGGGAAGATCAGGATTTCTCAGTCCCACCATTGACATTTGGGGCTGGATAATTCTTGTGATAGGGCGATCCTGTGCACTATAGGGCATTTAGCAGTGTTGTCGGCAGCACTGCCCCAATTGTGACACTCTAAAATGTCTCCAGACATTACCAGGGGTGTGTGTGTGTGTGTGTGTGTGTGTGTGTGTGTGTGTGTGTGTGTGTCTGTATAAAATCACCACCAGCCGGGCGTGGTGGCCCACGCTTGTAATCCCAGCATTCAGGAGGCTGAGACCGGAGGATCCGGGTTCGCGGCCAGTCTCAGCTACCTAGTAAGGCACTCCACAACTTAGTGAGACTCGGTTTCAAAATAAAGGATAAAAAGTAGGGCTGGGGGTATAGCTCGAAGGTAGAATGCCCCTGAGTTCAATCCCCAGTACCGCAAAAAAAAAAAAAAAAAAAAAAAACACCACCAATTGGGGACCCTGGGTGTTGAGGGAAGAATTGTGGCTCTGGGGCTGGGAGACTTGGTTTACCTTGGTCTTATTGTTGTGATCTAGTCTCCTGTTGTGATCAGAGTCTCCCTAAATTGCCAGTCTTACTCCTTACCCTCTCGGAGCCTCATTTGATCAGTAAAACGAGAAGTTGAATGTGGAGGGTGGTTTGAGATGGAGCAGATGTTATGAGACCCGTTTCTAAACAACTGATTTTGTCACAGCCCATGAAATGCTACCACGCTTGCCAGTCTTTATTTGGGAGAAAAGGACCCTCTGACCCTTTTAGTTTTAATTTAAGGAGGGGATGTGCTTTTTGGTTGTGAACTTAGGGTGGGTGGATAGAATGGGGGTCTCTGCCCACGGTCAGTCTGTCCCACACCACTACCACTTTACTTTCCCTTCGAGCCACCTAAAGAGTCCTTGTCCTCAGAAAATGTCATAGCCCTAATTTCATTTGTAGCCCTGACCTGTTGGGGAGACCCCAAAATTTAATGAGCTGCTTCTGCAAGGGTAATGTGACTTTTACAGCCTGTTGAGGGGCAAGGGGAGATTTGCATAATGTTCCTAAGGGGATTAGGTGGCTGGGGGTTGCCATGGTAACCCCACAGAGATGAATTGAGAATTTTTCCTCCTGGCGGGTGTTGGCCAATGGAGTCTGAGAGGGTGGGGGAGGGGCAGGGGGTTATCTGAGGGTAGGGAGGGAGGGGGGAGGGGTGGCGCCTGGGATGAATGGGCAGTGTTGGGGGAAGGTGTAATCTCAAAAAGCTTTCCCTGTTCTGTCTGTACAAGCAAGCTCTTTGAGAGCCATCCCCCCAAGTGGGGGTGGGAGGCAAGCAGAGTTTAATGTGTTTAGGAACCAAGAAATTAAAGTGAACAAATATTTAAAGATTATTGGATCTTGTTAACGGGAAGCTGGGTGGATGGAAACTGAGAGTCTGAGAAATGAAAGCCTTAGCTTCTTAGAGCCCGGATGGAACGGGCTGTCATCAGGCCCAGCTCCCCCTCCTGGAGTGGTGCCTGCCTCCACGTCCCTGGGAATACTCCCAAGGGCAGAGCGCTCACATGCACACAGAGCCTGATTCATTTTTGAGCGCTCTGATGATTATACTGCACCCAAACCTGCTTCCTTTGTGCCATAGAAATGGAGGCTCCGGTGCAGGCACCCAGGCTGGGAATGCTGGCTCTAGACGGGTGTTGCCAACTCCTCCCAGGGTGGGGGGCCTGGAAGTCGCTGCACTGCACCCGGCCTCATGGGCCCCAGGTCTCTTACACCTCTGGGAGGAAAAGGGAAGGTGAATTCCTTTGGGGAAGTGCATGGAAGGGCAGGTCAACAGCCCAGGACCTCAGCAGGGGGCGGGTGGTCATGCTCTCTCCTGGGCCCTGCTCTCCACTGTCCTCCCATTCTGGTGGGAGGGGCACAGGGCTTGGTGCACTTGCTGGCCACTCCCTCCTCCTGGAGACATCCTCAGGGTCGGGCTGAGGGCTGGGCCTTCCACGTACCAAGTCCTCCCAGCATAAAGAATTCAGCAGGCTTCCTCGGAAGGCATAAATATTTAATGACGTTGTAGTTATATATAATTTGATCAATATGTCAGTGCTAAGAGGGCCTTTAAGGAGGCTCACCTATCACTGAGTGATCTGTGATGTAAACCAGCCCCTGCAGGAGCAGGGGCATTATCTCCTGAGGCTGCTAAGTGGGTCATTTATTTATCCTTTTCTTATACCACAGCAGAGCCTGTGGCATGGATGGAGTGGGGCCTGGAAACCCCACCCCAGCTTTTGTTGGCGATCTCCCCCCTTCCCTCTCCTGGATTTTCCTTCCGATGTTGATAAATACCCACTGGTTCAGCCCAAGGAGAGACTTCCTGGCAAGGAGTATCATCTTTTAGTCAATAATTGAGGGGCTATCAATTTAGAATTGCCTAGGAAACCCAGACACATTGTTTTGGAGTCTTCCACTATTTGATTTCTGGGTGATTGTGGCGCCTGGCTGCTGGCAACGTTGGGTGGACCACCTCCTGCAGTGTCTACCCCCGCTCCACCCCATGCCTCTGAATTGTGTTCAAAATGAAGCAGACTCACCCCAGGTTTTACCTGGTTCCACCTGATGAACCCCAGTGCTGACTGAGACCCCACCCCAAATGTACAGAGTTCTAGGGGATCAGCCTGAGGCCTGGAGACCAAGGCCTACCTTTTCCAGAGCTCAGCCTGTCCACGTGGCTTGGGGGTATAGTTTGCCCTCATCTCGCCTTTCTTACACACATCGATAACCGGGTCTTCTCACACGCTATAGGGCCCTTTCCAAGACGTTGCCCTAATTCTCTGAGGAAGAAATCCTTATTTTAGAGATGTCACCAGGAGCCTAATAGCATTGGACGGCCACTTGCCTGCCCAAGAGACATGGAATTACTTTCCACTAAATGAAACTTCTGCACAAACCCTTGCCTAGCTGTCTCAGGCTCACCAATCAGGCTTCCATGTGCATCTGAGTCTGGGACCTTAGATGCTTAACACTTAGAAATGTGACATTGCCCTTGCCCGAGGCTCTGTGACTGCTTTGTGTGGTTCCTGCTCTGAAGACAGGACCTCAGGACCTGGCCTCAGCCAGCCTGGCCCACTGCCTGGCACCCATCCACTCCTCACGGTGGCGCGGCTCCTCCCTGCTTGTTCTGTAAATGTAGGAGATGCTCCCTTTACAAGGCTGAGTGGAGGAAGTGATATGTCACCGAGCAGTTCTGAAGGGTGGAATGTTCTAAAGCTCCCGGATCTGACAGGTTATCTAGGTGGGCATTCCATCCTCCTGCTTTGCAGACAACAACATCGAAGCTCAGAGGAGGGAAGCGATTTGCCTAAAGCCAGATGGCTAGATAGAGGCAGAGCTGGGAGCAGGAGCCAGGTCATTTCCGTGTGGCTTTGGAGCAAAGCATGCTCTTTAAAGTGGCAGGTTTCTCCCTGGCCTTGTTTTTGTTTGGCTGAGGTTAAAATGAAGTGTATACTCAGAGTCTGCAGGTGCAGGCGACAAGGCGATTTAAAACTGACTAGCAGAGTGACTGTCAGCCATGTGTTGAGCATGGTCACCTAAAGGAAGTGGAGTGACCAAGGGTTGGCTGGGCGCTGAAGGGCCAGCATTGAGCAGCCACACACGGATGAGAACCAAGGGCAGGCTCTGTTCCCCTTCACTTAGTGTCGAGGGTCCAGGGCCGGGGATGGTCTGAAGTCATGCAAATGTGGATTCCGGACCATGGTTAGAGAAATGCACTTTGAGAATGCTCCACTACCCTCAGCTAGAGCAGGATGCTCGGAGGTCCTGTGTTAATGAGGAGACCAGCATGCAAATGGGAGCTGCTAAGGCTCATGGAACAGATTGCCGTTTGGGAAATTACACTTGCCCCCCACTACCTCATTTTCTGTCATTTATTTGTCTAACAATCTCTACAGAGACGCAGGACAGATGTTACTCCCAGCGCCCAGTTGGTAGCACAGATTCCGAATGTGGTGGGACCTCTGTGCCCGCTCGTCTGAACTGCTTCTGTCTGCATCTAGTAGATTAGTTACTTCTGAGGAGCTCTGTTTTTCTACCAGCAAAGCCTCCTCCTTTGAACCATACTTGAAAAGCAGCTTTCAAAGGCCGTGCCAGCCTCCTGAAACACCTTTTTCCAGAGTGTTCCAAAGAAGCCACCCTCCCTTCCCAGCACCTAGAAGGTGCTTCTGAAGCCCTGGCTCACGGTGGGTGGGGGTTGGGGGGACGCCTTCCATCCCCAAGGTGGTGAGGAAGACGAGGTGAGCCTCCTGGAACTCAGCTGCTGGGTTGGTAACAGCCTGCCCCAGTTGCCAGCAGGACTTTTCCCACATATGATCTGGTTCCAGTTTGTGATTTGTGACCTGTCCCAATTGTTGAAGTCACACGCCTTGATTCTCTTTTTCCCTTTTTTGGAGCTGATGCTTAGAGGTTGTTTGAGTTGGATCAAATGCTGTTTGGACAGCTGTTCTAATCGGAAATGCTGTCAATCATTAACCCTGACGGTCGTTTTTCCTTTCAAAAATATTTCTCTGCGCTCTCCCAAAATGCTGAAATTTGGCTTCTTGGCAGGAAATTATTTAGTGAAGTCGCTCAATTGCTGAGCATCGGTTTCCCTGTCTGAAAAATGGAGATTTTAATAAGAGCCTTCCTTCTAGGGTTATCGAAGCTCACACATGTAAAATCTTCATAGTGGTTGACTCATGGATGTTGGTCATTATTATTTTCATTTTTGTTAAAAGTGGCTGTGTCGAGCCAACTTCCTATTTCCAGTTGCTTCCTTTCCCTCAAACGCCAATAAGCATATATATAAAATTTAGTAAAGTTTTCTTGTTCATCCTTTGACTCACCCAAGAGTGTGGACCCCATACTCAGGGCGGGGCGGCCTGTGTACAGATGGGAAAGGTTCAGTTCCTGCTACTGCTGTTGGGGAGTGTAATATTCAGTAGCAGATGATGGCAAAATTGCAGCTGGAAGGAATGGGATTTTCATGCTTTCACTACACCACTCCCCCCAAAAAAGGTAGGACCCAAGGATAGGGAAACCCTGGTTTATTGTAAAAATTCTCCAAATGTAAAACACCTCTGCCCACCCCTCCCTGTGCAGTACTGTTAGAATCCTTCCTGCCTTTCCATTGAGTTTGGGCCCCAGGAAAGATAGCCTGAATTTCCGTACCCCAGGCTTCTGGGACGCTTTTGTTTTGATGGTTTTGGTTGACGTTTGTTTGTGGTGTTGAGAGGCAGGCGAAGAAAGCTCGAACTACAGTCAGTGGTGGAAGGGCGACACTGGGTTGGGGACTCGCTCTGAGCCACCCGCAAGGCTTCTGAGCAGTCCTGTTTGTGGTCACTCGGTGGTCTGGGTGCCAAAGCTTGAACTGGGATTGGCTGTGTGAAATCCCAGGGGGTCCCTTTTACTCAAAACCAGAGGATGCTGGGCTCTGGCTCAGGCTCTGTGGGGAGACCCCATCTGCAGGCTTCGCTGCGGCCACATGTTTGTTAAAGGTGTAGGGAAGGGGAAGGCCAGCTACTTTTTTATTTCTTTATCAAGACCCTGATTCTTGTTCCATTTGCTAGAGGAAGTAGGCAATAGTCAGGATCTCCCTCGTCTTTTTTTTTTTTTTTTTTTTTTTTTATACTGGAGATTGAACCCAGGGGCATTCTACCTCTCAGCTACATCCCCAGCCCTTTTTATTGTTTATTTTGAAACAGGGTCTCGCTAAGTTGCTGAGGGGCTTGTTAGGTTCCTGAGGCTGGCCTTGAACCTGCAATCCTCCTGTGTCAGTTTCCCAAGTACTGGGATTACAGGTATGCAGCACCATGCCTGGTGCCAGGAACCTTTTTAAATTGCTCAGGCATTGAGTTGGAATTGCTGAGTAGGCCATTGACTGGCAAGATTCAGAGCCTGCGCCTACCTTCCTGGCTATGGGAAAGGGGCAGCAGCCAGAGGCCCACAGAGTTTGCTTAAAATGGTCTGGCCTGACTATACCACCTTGGTGGCAAAGGGCCTGGACCACTGCCTGCCCCACCTACCAGTGTATGTCAATGCTTTGTCTACCTTTACCCCTCCCACAGTTGCCGCATCTGCTGGGGCAGGCCCAGAAGCCAGGCATCGCTCTGCAATATGCAGTCTCAAAAAATAAATGCAGACAGACTGCCAGTATTACTCTTTTGGCCAAACATTTATTAAAATAAGCACATACTATATTCTAATCATTGCTCTCCTAATCATTTGAGGCAAGGGGTCTCCAGTGAGCTTCCTAAGCAACAAAGCTGGTTTGTTTTTTGTTTTAATTCATCTTTCTGTTCTTATTTGGCACATAAACATGTGACAGGTGAGTGAACTTGTTGCTCTCTGCAGGTTTGGATTGAGATGCAGGCTGGCTGACTGTTTCTAGAACACATGCCATATACAACCCTGACTTACACTTCATCCCCCTTCCCCATTCTCAATGGATTTGGGGGGTGGATGAAAAAGTAAACAGAAGCAAGAAAGGACCCTGTTTTGGAGTACAGTTCCTTCTGTTTCACCTAGATTAGTTTATACAATCATGACTTAGTAATCTTCCCAGGCTTCTTATCATATAAATGATAGCTATCCCTGAGTAGAGGCCAGGTATGCTGTTAACAATGCACACAATAGACTTGCACAACAAAGAATTACCACCCCAAATAGCAGCATTGAGGCTGAGAAGCCTTGATGTGTGGTAGGTATCCCTGTGAATGTGTGGCAACAGTGTCCTCCCTCCCCTCCAGGGAATTTGGAAGTAGGGAGTATGACTGACAGTTGGTCTAGGTATGAGGGACAGCCCTTTACAACAAAGAATTGTTCTACTCCAAATGCCAGAGTGGTGCCTGCTGGGAAACACTGGCTGTGTTCCTGAGGCTCTGAGGTTCCAAGCAGAGAGCTGCCAGCAGCGATCCCTGTTCCTACCCAGAAGTCCTGCTGCAGCGGGCAGGCTCTCTAGGTTGGAGACCCTGGCCACCCAGGCTGTGGCCACAGCCCCGGACACAGGGCTGCAAAAGCTCATCAGGTTCTTTAGTCCAAGGCCTGTTCTCTCCACAGACCAGAGGCCTGTTGTGTAGTGGATGGGCTACCTTGGAGGTGGTGGTGGTGGGATTGTGTGTGTGTGTGTGTGTGGGGGGTGTTCTCCTGAGGTCCAGGGTCTGTTGTGAAGCTTCACACAGCATTGTTTTTATTTTAAGTGCACATGGATTTCTCATCCAGAATCATTTGACATGCAGATGATCACAGATTTTTAAAGGCTGTTGTCATGGTTTTGTCTCTGAAAGATTGCTATGTGCTGATGAAAGCTTTGAAGCCAGCTCTGGGACCTCAGTCCTGGCGGCTCAGGATTCTCAATGAGATAAGAAAAGCAATTCAGAGAGTTGTCTGTCAGTGGTTCTAGGCCTTCTTGTCTGAATTCAGTTAACCATTTAGCACCACTCTTGATCTGAGATCTAGGGGTTACAAAGGACCCTGGTGGAAATAGTTGATGTTTTTCTAAATGCAGTCTGTTCTGGAGGTTGGTAGTGATACCAATAACTGATCTGCTTTTCTGTGCTCGACCTGGATGAAAGGGCAGGGAATGAATGGGTTACCTCTCTGAGTAGCTTCTTAGACAAGGCAATGCTGTGCCCTAAAAAATAAAGAGTTAATGGTGGGATTTCAGGCTGGGTGGCACGTATGTTGGGGAGGGATTGGTTTGCACGGGGGGAGAGGCAGCAGTGGAAAGGGGGGAGTGAGGGGGACCCAGTAAGCTGTTATATCACCACACGTGAGGCTGGCCTCTGGGAACTCTTTGTCCCATGCTGCCTAGCGGATTCCTTCAACACCCCCCTCCCCCAATTTGTGGACATCATTGAGCAGAGCATTTCCTTCCTCAGCAAACTGTGCTTCACTCTTGTAATGAGTTTTTATGGACTGTGTCTGTGTGTGGGGGGGTGCTTTGCTTTGATTTAATTAGGGATCCCATCCAGAGGATGCCAGCTATGATCTGAACTACACACATAAACCACCTTTGATAGGAAATGGCTGCTCCCCCAAACATAGGCAGCCCAGCTGCCTGGGAGTTGGGAGAGATTTGTCTCCGTGTGAGGAGGTGGGATGGATCCCAGGGGAGGGGCCGTGGTATGGGGGGAGCTTGCACTCCACTTGCCAGTATTTCGGTGACTTGGTCTGTTTGCTGGAGCCTCATGTGGCCTCTTTTCCTTTGTAGACAGAGATTGCGAAGAGACTGAACACAATTTTAGCCCAGATCATGCCTTTCCTGTCACAAGAGGTAAGGCCTTCTTTCACTGTTTCTTCCTGTTCTTTGCACGCCTGTTCAGTGGCCAGCTGGGTCTCATTGCAGCTCAAGCCCCTCCCTGCCTTGTGCATTCCTACAGACCCAGCTATCACCTGGGGGATTTATGGAGGCTTCTCTTGTTGATCCAGGGACAAAGGGCCACATCAGAAGGACCATTTGCTCCTTTTTCTGGTAGAAACTGTCCTCTGGCACTGCCTGAGTCCAGGGAAGTGGGTTCTGGCCTGTGACTACAACAGCGATGGGCAGTGTGTTCTCTGTCCTATCCAGACAGCATCCCAGCTTCTGTTTTTCTGTGTTCCATCCCCACATCTAGGATCAAGCAAGGCTGGTCATTCAGTGCCAAGGGCCAGACCATGTGTGGGGAACCAACACCCAAAGGGGATCTTGGCCCACAGGTACAGAGTGCCCTTGCTAGAGGCAGGACCAGTAGGTCACTTCAGCTTATAAGCACACCTTTCAAGGACCCCCACAGAAGCAGGGGCAGGGATAAAGGGCTTAGTCAAGTAGGCTTCTTGGTGTAGGGCAGACAGCACAGTTTCACTCCAGCTGGGGCAGGGCTCCCCCTCAGTGGCTGGGGCTATGTTACTCCTTTATGGAGACTGGGGCCTCTAAGGCAGTGTGGTAGCCAAAAATGATTGGACTAATATAAGAATCAGATGTGACAACGCCCTGGGAGAGTGCAGCACAGGAGGGAAGATAGCTGTGCTTGTGGCTGACACTACCCCGAGGCCATGGGAAATAAATGAAACAATTGTTTTAATAATAGACTTTATTTTTTTAAGAGCAGTTTTAGGTTTAACAAAATTGAGTGGAAAGTACAGAAATATCCCATAGCTTCCCCCACACCAGAGTGGTTCATTTGTTACAATTCATGAATCTACCATCAACACATCATTACCACTCAAATCCATCATTTAAGCTGGGTGTGGTGACGCACGCTTGTAATTCTAGTACTTGGGAGACTGAGACAGGAGGATCACAGGTTCGAGGACAGCCTCAGCAGGTAGTGAGACTCTTAACCACCTAGCAAGACCCTGTTTCAAAAATATTTTAAAAAATAGGGCTGGGGGTGTAGTAGAATGCCCCTGGGTTCAATCCCCAGTACCATACACACACACACACACACACACACACACACGGAAAAAAAAAAAAAAAAAAAAAGAAATCCATGGTTTACATTCTACTAGGCACATACTTTATGTTCTCTCTATATGATAGCAATGGATTGGGTACATCAAAATACACTTTTTTTCCTGAGCCCTTTGAATGTAAATTGTACCCATCCTAACAATTACCACTAACTACTATAACTCAATGTCCTAAAATGGGGACATGATTGCTGCGCTGTGTTTAGTACATTACTAATTATTCTGTAATATGTAATATCCAGTGCACACTCAAAATGCATGAAACAAAGGTTTTTATATGTGTTGCTAAAGGGAGATGGTTGGCTAGTACCCATCTTTTGGCATGCATCTCTATTTAAAGCAATTAAAAGGAAGTTTTGATTATAAAAACAATACATGCTCATTTGAAAGGTTTAAAGAACAAAGTAATATCCCCCTTACCTTCCTTCCATGCCCTGGGCCAGTTTGTGGGTCTCTCGTTTCTAGGGGGACGTGACCTGCGAGGCTGCTCCTGGGGTCTGCAGTCCACTCACGGCCTCTCTGCCAGGAAGGATGGCCACATTTAACCACATCTCTTCTCTCCAGCACCAGCAGCAGGTGGCTCAGGCAGTGGAGCGTGCCAAGCAGGTCACCATGACGGAGCTGAACGCCATCATCGGGGTACGTGGACTCCCCAATCTGCCTCTCACCGTGTGTATAGCCCTTTTATTCCTCTCATTTACCATAACCAGAGGTGGACCCTGACCTTAGCTGGCCTCAAAGAATGGCGGCCCCAGGGCTCCGGCTTCCCCAAGTATCCCACGGGTTTGGATCTCTCCCCAGTGGCTTCCCGATTCCTTCCAGTCTCTAAATTAAAGGCATGCCAGACACGCCTCATATCCACTCCTGAACTCATTGGCCTCATGTTCCCCTGGCTTCTAGTGCCCCTGCCGTGGAGGAGGGTGGGGGCCTGGATCACCCTTCAGTGCCCCGCCACCACCTCCTGCCTCCCCAGGGCCCGCCTGCCTCCTAGCAGAGGTCTGCCTTTCTTTGGCCACCTGGGGTCAGAACTGTCTCTGCTGAACTATTGATGTGCACCGTGCTGTGGAATTTGGTTTGGGTCTTGCTGTGCCATATGCTGAGCTGCATGGCTGAGCATTCTTCATGTGCCTTTGTGAATTCCATCTGGGGCACCTAGACAGGTCTTCCTGACCATCTAGAAGCCCCTTCTCACCTAGACGTGGGAGAATACATCCAAAAGTGCTCTGTGACGTCCGATCACTCTGGAAAGGGAAGCTGGATCTCTCCCCTGTAGCAGCCCTACCTGGCTCACATCTTTAGTGCATTTCTTGGATGCAAATAGCATCTTCCGCCTGCCTGTTTCTTTGGTGTGAGGCTGAGGATATTTTAAGATAAACACCTGAGGAACAACAGTTCTTTTAGTGTGACTTTGGGTGTATCTGTCTACCTTTTGTCCCCTAAAATGAAAGGGGGTAGGTGGGACCACTGTCCTCTACCTGTAGACAGCTCAGTTGGCATCCCCTAGGAAGCTTCTGGAAAACACAGATTCCAAGGCACTTGCCCCAGAGTTCTTTTCTGTAGGTCTGGGAGTGGGGGTGGGAATATGTGCTCTTGAAATTTTCCAGATCATTCTAAAGCATAGTCAGGCTGGAGAAGCAGTGGGCTGCTTGGCTGAGGTCCCTTCAATCTTAGCATTTTCTGGGACACTGGTCTTCGTTAAACTCTTTCTGTTCTTATGGGAAGTTATTATTTCAAGGTAGAACAGAAGGCCCTGGGATTTCCTTCTGCTTAGTAGGATAAATGGTGACTCTCGGCTTTTCATTGTGGGGCAGAAACCTGGAGGCCTGTGTTTTAGTCATGGTTCTTCATTACATGACCTTGAGTAGGCCCCTTCTCTTCCTGGAGTCTCAGTTCTGTATCTGTAAAAGGAGAAGTTGGACCAGCTCATCTCTCTGCGCCTCCCCAGCTCCTACCAGGACTGTTGGGAGGTCAGAGTCAGCGTGACAGGGTGATACTGACTCCCCTGTCTTGAAGCAGCGGGGACCCTTGCTGGCCACAGAGACCTTTGATGAAGCTGCCCTTGGAGAAGCTGCTGATGCTGTGAGAGGTGGGGGGAGATAGAAGCAGGATCCTGCTTTGAATCCTGGTGGTGTTGAGGGAGCATAGAAGACCCTTACCCACTGTATGGTAGGGGCAAAGAGGAGTGTGGAAACAGGAACTTGAGGAAGAGTTTGATACTGGAAGGCAGCATACCCCAGAGAGGAAATCATAGTATTTTAAAGTTTGAAATACCTTCAGTGATCATTTAGCCCAAGGTTCTTCGACCTCAACACTGTTAAAATTTGGAACCAGATAAGTCTTTGTTGTCCTGTGCATTGTAAGATGCTGAGCAGCATCCCAGGCCTGTACCCACTAGGTATGCATAGCGCCCCAACACACACGCTTGTGACCCTCAGAAATGTCTTTAGACTTTGCTGTTGTCTATGGGGGCAGAAGGGCCCCTGGTTGAGAACCACTGACCTAGCCCCATGACCTTGTTTTGTAGAGATGTTTAGTAGCCAGGCCAGGTCCCAAACCCATGGCTCTTCCACCTACCCATGCAGCCCTGGTGTGTGGGAGAAGGGTGCAGGGGTGGGATGGGCCCCGTGAGTTCTCTTCTCTGAAATTCCTCTGCTCCTGGCTCCTCATCCTCACTCCCTTCCAGTCTTCTCCTTGAGGTTTCTAGGCTGAACTCTTCCATCTCTACAGTGGGGTCCCTGCTCCCCCTCTGCCTCCGGAGCTCTTTGGAATTAAAATCCTCTTATGAAAATCATTTTTTTTTTTTTTTTTTTAAGTTTTAAGAAAGGGCTAAAGTTGGGGACGAAGCATGAGTTGGATTAGCTCCACTTCCTTTAAGTAGTATTTAGGAAGCTACAAGTTAGGTCAAGGCAGCTCCAGGCAGATATTGGAATTCAATTAAAGCCGACGAGTGGGGCCTGTGACCCCCATTTTCAAGGTAATTGCTTCTCAGGCTCTGAGTGAATGCAGCCGTCGCCCTGTCATTAAGCAGGCAGCCGTCTAATCGCTGTGCCTGACAGAGCCTCACAGGCAGGAATTACGGACAGCTGAGGCACGCTCGCGCTGGGAGCCGTGCTTGACTGCACTCCAGCGAAGGAGGTGGCTAATCTAGTCAGGGCGTCTTTTATCTCCTCCTGGAGGAGAGAGGAAAGTAGGCCTGCAGCTGAGCTGCCTCTGGAAAGTGAGGTGGAAAAGCCTGGCGGGGGGCCGAGGGCAGCAGAGGGCAGACAGCAGAAGGGCAGGCGCCCAGCCACCAGGGTTCTGGGCAGCAACCGGTGGCTACCCGTAGGCACTGTGGGCTTTGTCCATCCAGAAGGAGAAGCAGCCTGGCAACCTGGTCTGAGTTGGCAGGGCTTCGGGCGGGTTACTCTGTTCCTCCAGGCCTCAGTTTCCCCACTTGTGAAAAGATGGAGAAGGACTTAGGCAGGTTTCCTAGGGCAAGTCTGCTCCAGTCAGTTGTTCCTCCAGGCCTTCTTGGGCATGGAGTTGAAGGAGTCTGAGGTCATAGCTCAGCTCAAAAAGAAATGAGTTAGATACATGTAGCCTGGCGTGGATCCAGCCAGTATCATATTTAGCGGGATTAGAGACTTGCTGGATCCAAGGTCAGGGGCTGTGTGTGTGGAGAGGAGAGGGAAGGACAGATGGAGGGAGCCAGACTTGCTGGCCAAGCAGGTGGGCTCACCCACTCCCCTGCTGGTCCACAAGGAACTCGTGTCCACATGGAGGAAGGTAGGCCCAAAGGTTGTCTCTCTTCTATTTGGGGCTTGGCAAGACTCCACTGTAGACCTGTTACCGTCACATGCCCTCCTTCTGGGGTCCACGTTATGGGATGATCCTTAGAAGGACAGGATTCCTCAGCATGAGGAGGGAGTGTGACACTTGGTCAGAAGTTTGTGGAAGGCAGCAGTCCCAGATCCTGTGAGCTAATGTGTCAACCACATCCAGAACCCTCTTTTTACAGTGCTCTGTGATGGACCAAGGTCTTTTGCACTGGGAAGTGGAGGAGCTCTTGCCCCCTTGCCCAATGACAATTTGATCTGCATTCTCTGGGGAATTATTAGTGGAAGAGATATTGTAAAGCATTGACTTGATTAGTGGGAGGGAAGGGAGGAAGAGGGAGGCAGTAGCTTGTCACAAACTACACAAGTCACCATGAAGCCATACCTGAGGTCTTTGCATCCATGGCAGGGTGCTGATGAGCTGGAGTCAGTTGGTTGAGTTTTACAGGAGGGGACTGGATGGTTAGGAGACTGTGCTTAAATCTACCAGTTTCTTCTGGCCAGGGAGCCATGGTACAGGGAAGTAAGGTGGGTTTGGGTCCTAACTTTGGTTGCTGCTGGCTTAATGAAGCCAGCCCCTGGAGCCTGTTTGCCCCTCTCTGAAGTAGAGATAACAAGGGTTGTTGTGAGCCCTAAAACCTGTTAACCAAACCTGAAAGCTCAATTCCATGTGCGGCTGTGGTACCCACCAAGCTATATGAAAGAGAAGAACAGTGAGAGGCCTGAGCTGTTCCGCCTTCCTAAAGGGTCAAAGGTGTTCACTTTTTTGCATTAGGACCCTGTCTTTGCTTCCTTTGGTGGGAGTCCTAGGCCAATTTGGCTCTGGAAATGAAGTGGTTAGACAACTTCACTGAGTTTAACCTAAATCACAGACCTCAGAAATGAAGCATTAAATCAGCTATCAAAGGCATAAAGTATGAGGTGTTTAATCCAGTTACACACAGTCTGCAGGCAAGATGGTCCCCCTCAGCCTTTCCTGTGAGCAGCCACGCCCAGGCATAGGTGCAGAGGATTCATATATGTTCCGGGAGGCACGATTTCCAAGGAGTTTGTGTTCTCATGTGACATGTCCAAGGAGGGAGGAGGGAGGAGGGAGACCCAGAAGTGGTCTTGGTTGCAGGCTCCTAGCCCCTCTTTTGTGGTTAGGGATAGAAGTGGAGGCAGGAGGGCTCAGCCTGTGTAATCAATGCCATCTCTCTGTCGTGGAGAAAGGTCCCAGCCCCAAACAGTGTTGCCTTCCCACTCAGCTATCACTGTGACATCCTGCTCTAAAGCCAGAGGACAAATACAGCTTGAGGATGGTTCTGCCCTACTGCCTTCCGGGCTAGGACTGACAGAGATGGAGGGTCAGGCAGATCATTACCAGCTGCCCCTGCCCCACCCCATCAGGGGGACAACTTGCTTCATCTTGTATTGCAACTGGGAGACCATTGTTGGAGGATCTCTGTCGAATAAGCCCTGGCAGCTGCTCTCGCCTCCAGGAAGAAGCCTTGCAGCTTGGCTCTTCTGACCCTGCATCCCAGAGTGTGCTGGGCAGTCCTGACCGTTTCTGCTGACCACCCCAGGGAGCCCATGAGGAGTTCTGGCTGTGCAGGATAGGTTGCCTTGAAGATGAGAAACTCTTCAGTTGTGCACGGAAGATTCTTTTCCTCTGCTGCAAAGAGGTAGTCGCTCCCCGAGACACAGAGGCAGAAAAATAACCGTCTCATTCTCAGAAGCTCAGCAGCTTTGAAAGCCACTATTTGCTGAAAGCTCCTGCTGCCTTTGTTCCAGGTTTCTGGTGGTGGTTCGCTGGTTTATGTTTTGGGGAAGCAGGACACCCCACCAGCCTGCGGATACTTTCTGTTCCAACTGCCTCTCATTGGACCTCAGGAGGCACGGATCTGGGAGGCCATCAGTCACCTTTGCAAAGTGCTTCTGCTGACTTCTCAGCCTTTTCCATTTATACCTTTTCCAACATTTCACTTGTTCACACAGAAACTATGTACAGGAATCCTGCCAGACACTGCTAGAGTACTTGGGTGGATTAAGACAAGGGCCAAGGGCCACATCATCCTGGAACCTACAAGTTGCCAGTCATGCATAAAGATGAAAAGGGATGGTTGTGTCTGTGATCCATTCATCAAGTCTGCTAACATTGCTCGAGCACTTGTTTCTGCATGTAGTAATGTACATGATCCTTGCACAACTCAAAGAGATGAGCCCCACTTTGATGTCCATTTTGCAGATGAGGAAGCTGGGCCTAGAGAGATCAGCTGACTCAACCAAGAACTCATCGCTGATAAAAGATAAAACTGGAAGTCCACCTCAGACTGTCTGGCTCCAGAGTCTGGACTCCTGGAACTCTGAGGAGGGAGAGATCTGTTGTGACCAGGAGGATGGGGAGGGTGTCCAGAGGAAGTGTCATTTGACTGGGCAAAGTTGAGTTGGAACTGTTTACCTACTGGATCTTTCCCTGGGTACAACTCTTCAGTAAGGCTGGCTCTACACACAGTCATGGAAGGCGTTGGTTGTGTCCACAGGCAGCAAGCAAAGCTGCTCATCTCTTCCTCAAGGGGTCTTTTTGGTCTGCAGTATGAAAAGTGGATTAAATGTCTACCCTTGCTTTCTGGGATTTACGAAGTGATTATCACTAGCAGAGTGGTTATCTCCCAGCAGCAGGTTCAAAACCAAAGTGACTCCCCCGGACCCTCTGAACTGGGTATCTGGATAAAGTTGGAGAGTCCACCCTCACCAGGGAATACTAAGTAGTCATTCAAAAGGACAGGCTGATTTCTTCAGGACACCTAATCAGAAATCAGATTGTAGGCTGGGCATGGTGGCACACACTTGTAATCCCAGCATTTGGGAGGCTGAGACCGGAGGATCTGGGTTCGCAGCCAGCCTCAGCTACCTAGTGAGGCACTCTGCAACTTAGGGAGACCCTGTTTCAAAATAAAGAATAGAAAATAGGGCTGGGGGTATAGTTCGGAGGTAGAATGCCCCTGAGTTCAATCCCCAGTACCATTAAAAAAAAAAAATCAGATTGTAGCAGTTATGGTTATGACCATTTGTTTAGAAACACATTTAAAATTTGTGGATTTTCATAAAGGAAAATCTAGACAGTAACACTGGAATCTCCTGGGGTTGGGATCAAAGTGTAATTTAAAAACTTTAAAATCTGTACTTATTTTTAGTATTTTCTTACAATGCACATGTATTATTTTTGTAATAAAATATAAAAATAATATTTTCTCTAAGAGGAAAGGTGGGGAGCTCCAGGTAAGCTCCTATCTTAGAGGAGTCTGTGTTCCTCAGCTAGAAGGGTTGGATGCCTACGTGGGGTTCCTAGGATCCTGGCCTCAGGGGCCACCTTAGTTTTGCTTCTGCTGCAGTCTCGGGCAGATCTGGGGTCAGACTCCCTAGGGCCAGGGCCCATGGGCAGCTTACTTGTGTGTCTAGCAGCAGTCCTCCCAGAGGTGTGCTGCTGGTCCTGAGCTATGGCTGTAGGTGCCATCTTTCACCCAGAGCTGAGCAGTGGCGCTCTCTGGGGCCTGGAGCACCATGGCTTCCTTAACTTGGGGATGAAGCCAGGTGGGTAGTTGGCAGCTTACTTGAGGAAAGCAGGGGGCCTTAACCCTTGACTTGTAAGCCTTATGTGTTACCAATTTGCAGAAAGCCGTTTCACATGACAGGCAAGCTCCTAGAGTACAGAGCCAGGTCTTGAAGCTTGTTAGAGCTTTGTTGCCCATCACTTGTGCCCACCCCATCCCCGACTCCAACATCTCTTGCTTGAAGGATCTTCTCAGGAATACTCACTCTTTGGATGAGGTTGGTAGTTGACAGATTTGAGTCCAAAACCCACTTAGTAGGTGGGACTTGGGCAAATTACTAGCTGCCCACTCCAGTCCCCTAATCATCCTTTTGCCACCTGTAAAATAGGTACAGCCCCTCCCTTACCAGGTGGTTGGAAGGATTAGAGGTTGCCCGGGCATTCATGCAGGCATTCAGTAAGTGTTGGTTCCCATCTCTTGGGCTAGTTAAGAAGAAAGATGTGTGCGTAGATGGAGACCAGTATTCCCAAGGCCCTAGACACTCCTAGGAAATATTTCCATCCCTAAGAAATATTTGGCTCTGTGTAGCCCGCTCTATAATGCCCCTGGTTCTTGGCACAGTCTTAGGAATGATACAAGGTATTGAGTTGTGGTTGCTGGGAGAGTGCGAAAATTGCCCAAGCTGGTCCAAGATAGTCGCTTGGCTGTGGGAGAGGGAGGGGATGAGTAGTCCTGCGGCTGGCAGTGGGAAAGGATGTCTGGGGCCTGAGGGAGCATAGTAGTGGTTTGCAGATGGAGAGGAGAGAGGAGAATTGTTGATGTTTTTCTGGTGCTTAGAGCAGTGGGGAGCCATTGTAAACTCTTGGTCAAGGCTATCTGCTGCCCTGATGCCTCATGAGGAGTAGCTGTGTGCCCCAAGCTCTATACACACGTGGCATAGTAATCCTCTGTTAGGTGCTACATTTCCAGAAATCTGAGGTTCAGGGAGTCGAAATAACCTGCCCAAGGCAACACAGCTAGTACGTGCCAGAGCTGGGATTCAAATCCTCATCCGTCTGTTGCCTCAGTCTCTGCTGTTCTCAGGGCCCCACTGCCTACTCTGATGTCCAGGCACACCTCTCTCATTCCAGGAACCTCAAGCTCATTTGCTCGTGGCACTTCTCTGCTGTGGCCTGCTCCACCCTGGCTCTGTAAGCCAGGCTTGGGGTTCTTGGGAATTAGGGAGTCTTCCCCAGGAAGCAGCTTCAGGGTGGGAGGCTCTGGCTGCTAATGTGGAAGGCATGTACGCATGAGCTGTGAGATTAAAAATGGATTCCCCTCAACTGAGAGGGAGCCCTGATGACTGTGTGGTTTTATAAATGCATGCATTATTTATCCTGGGCTTGGAAACAAATACTGAGGAAATTATGTCCTGAAACGGGTGCGGGGTGGGGCTCCTGAAGACATAAATCTTATATTTAAATTGCAGTCCATTAACAGATTTCCTATGGCAAGCCAAGCATGTGGACTGAGCTGGGGGCAAAGGCTTTGTGGGATCTTCCCCCCGCCCGGTCCCGCTTAGCCGTGCTCACCACCAACTTCATTGCAGCAGCAGCAGCTCCAGGCGCAGCACCTCTCCCATGCCACGCATGGCCCCCCAGTCCAGCTGCCACCCCACCCGTCAGGCCTTCAGCCTCCTGGAATCCCCCCAGTGACGGGGAGCAGCTCTGGGCTGCTGGCACTTGGTGCCCTGGGCAGCCAGGCCCACCTGGCCGTGAAGGACGAGAAGAACCACCATGAACTTGATCACAGAGGTGCGGTTTGAGCTGGGGACGGGCTGGGCTGGGCTGGGTGCCTGTGCCTGTAGACCCCATAGTGAGTGGATGTGATAAATGCCATTTCTCTAGGGCCAAGAATTAGCCAAAGATTTGGAGCCATCTGTTGAATCCCTGGTGCATGGAAACCAGTCCCCCACTCTTCTCCATGCCCCAATCCAATTTGTGCCTGGTGCCCATGCCCTGGGAGATACCTATCCATTCATTTGGGGTACCTCCCCCATCTTCCTAGCAGTGCCCCTGCCTATCCTCAAGGGCCAGTCCAGCCCCTTCAAGATGCCTTCCTGGTCAGACTCAGGGGCCTTTTTCAAATTTCCATAGGAGTTTAAGAATTAAGGCCACAAGACAGCCATTTGTTACTGTCCTTTTATGTCCTATCCCTGGAACATGTTTTGTCTTCACCAAGAGTGACAAGGACCACATTTCTGGGTGTTTTCCTAAGCATACGTGTCTCACCAATGCAAAAACCTCAGAAAATGGTCCACAGTCAGTGTTCAGGTAAATACTTGTTAGTTGACCGCCTTTACGTGGGGGTGGCGTGCACATTCTAGCAGGGAGATGATTACTATCAGAACTTTCCCCCACCTCTGTACCCAGACCCTTATAATGAGGACCCAAGGAGCTCAGAAGGGTGATCAGATCAGGAAAGGACTTGGCTCCCTGGCAGACCCTTTGCAAAAGTTGCCAGCTTGTGTGCTCTGCCCTTATGCATTTACTGGGCCAGTCAGCCATCGCCTTCCAAGTTCCCTGGGCCCAGTGACTTGAAGTGTCATCATCCTGCGCTGGCATAGACTGTGTCCTGGGAACTAGAGGCCAGGCTTTTTGTTCCCATAGCAGAATGGTCCTTGGCAGGGGAAGAGGGGCTTCCATGGCACACAGGAGAATGGGGAGCTGCTGCTTAGCTGGGCAAATAATCAGGCTTCAGCTTCCAAGGTCATCTTGGCAAAGAAACAGAGAACTGTGTTAATTAAAAAAACAAAACTCCCCCAACATACATACATACATACATATATATATATTTACAATAATGTTCTCAACTCCCAGATTCTACCAGTGTTTTGCGTACATGATCCTTCTCAAGCTTGAGACTTTAAAAACCTAGCCTTTTAAAGAATAAACTGGTGCCCTTCTGGCATGCCGGGGACTAGGCTGAAGGCCTCCACTGGTCCACCCTAGGGACTGGTGGGGGCAGGGCACTGAAATTGGCATCATTTCCAAACTGAGAAACATCGCCTAATAGCCCTGCCTCAGCTGACTCAGAGAATAGCCAGGCCTCCTGCCCATTGTAAAACCAATGAAAATGGTTTTAGCAAATCACAAAAGCCAGCTGGACTGAGGAAACTGACTTTTTTCCTTTCTTTTTTGTCCTTTTTCTTGGGGATCCTGACTCTCCTCCTGCCCTGGCCTTCCTTCCCCGAAGAGAGAGAATCCAGCACAGTAAGTGTCAGTGGTCTGGACCTGTAAGGGTGTTTTGGGGGTGCTGGGAGGAGGAGGGACTTGGAGGCTATTGGCCTGGAGGCCTGTTTCCAGAACTGGACTCAACCCCAGCCTCTGGTGTTGGTAACTGGCCTCAGGGTCCTCTGTTCTCTGTGGGCTGAAGCTGAGGGTTTTGTTGTATGTGTATGGGAGCCCAGGGCTGGGAGACCTGGGTTCAGTACTAATGTGCTGGTGACAATGCCCTCATCCTGATGGGGGGAGGTGTGGTCATAAAGTAGAAGTTTCTGTTGCCTGTTGAGAGTAGCCTTCGGTATGGAAGTCCTTCATCTCTCCAGGCTTTGAGTCTATTTATCAAATAAAGAGCTTGGCTAAGGGAGATCCCCCCTTGTATGAAGTGATTAGCCAGGGCAGTCAGCTGACCAGTCTTGGGTCTGCCAAGGGGCTTTGTGGAGTCACTGAGCTGAACCCAGGTGTCCCCTGGCCTGGACCAAGGTTTTTGGCAGTCACACAGGATTGGCAGCCTCCTGTGTGATCCTGAATCCTCCTTAGTTCCTTCAAATGCCTGAGGTTTCTCCCTGTTCTGAGCTTTTACTCGATTTAAGAAAGTGCTAGCAAGCAAGCATTAAGGCCAGGCCGCCTGCATGTCTGCCAGCTCTGAGATTTGTTGTAAATCTTTCTGATCACACTGAGGCTCCGAGGTTCTGTTTCAAGTGAATAAGCCTTCTGAATAAACGCAGCGGAGTCTGATTAAAAAAGAAAAAAGAAAAGAAATCCTTCAGTGATTAGCAGAGCTATTTTATTCCTCATCGCCAGCCTCATATCTGGGGCCATCTAATCTGTCAGGATGGCTTTGGTTATTACCTCCTGTTAAGTAGGACTTGGAAGGTCAGTCAGTTAACTAACCATCTAGACAGTAGCCTCCTTGGGCAGCTCTCTCTGTCCAGACCCACCTTCCCCTCCGGGCTTTCCCTCCACCCAGGTGGCGTTTTCAAACCTCCCATTAGAAATAACATGCTGCCTATGTGCTCAGAAATTCAGGTCCCCATTTGGGCTCAGGAATGGCTAGGTAGAGAAGAAAGAAATAAATGAAGCTGAAAATCCATTTTGATTGCTTTACTGTTGATCCTCAAACAGCGGTGCTTTTGGGGAGGCAGTTTGCTTGATAGAAGTCAGGCTGCCTTGGGACACCTTCGGGCTTAACTCTGGTTCCAGCTTTATGAGACCTGGGCTAGCTCGCGTGGTCTCTCTGAGCCTCCGTTTCTTTATGTGTGCCAGGGGAATAATTTCTGCCCAGCTGGCTTCTCAGCCTTGTTGAAAGGACCCCTTAATCTGCACCTAGATGCAGATTATCTGGGGAATGGGGACCCCCTACAGAAAAAGGATACTTGACGCCCAGCACCTTCCTATCTTGACTTCCTCATCCACATCTTCATCCTCTTTCTGATTTGCTTTTGGCTTTGTGCCTCTGAAAGCATTCTGCTGGAGGAAACCCACAGGCCCCTCAGGAGCTGAGCTCTTCACTCCACAGAGCTTGCTAACATGGGTGCAGGCTGGACTCCCAGAGCAGGGAGGGGCACGTGTGGGCCCCTGGAAAGTGGAATGGGAATGAATCATATGCCAGCCTGGGCTGGGCCGGCGGGCTGCAGGGAGTCGGGGCACTGGAGTTGTGCGCATGTGGCGGTGGTGGTGGAGGGTGTAGACTGAAGTAATGAGCCTTTGGAAGCCAGGTTGTCAACAGATGAGGCCTACGGCAGGAAGGACAGGGCTGTGTCAGAGTGGGAGGGGGGAATGGGCTGGAAGCTGTCCCAGAGGGGTTAGTCTGGAGTCCAATTAGAGGTAGCTTCATTCATATTTCCTTGCCTAGCCGAAGCAATAAAAAATACTTAGTTTTTTGGCCGCCTGCCAGCCAGAGTCGGGCTGGATCGATGCCGCTAAATGCCTGACATGACTCTCCGGTAGCAGCAAGGGTTTTCAGCCTGACTGCATGAGAAGAAAGAGCTCGCTGTTCTCCGGAGCCGTGCACCAGGTCGCAAGGAGAAACACGAGCAGCCTCGAGCCCCCCTCCTCTCCACCCGCCTGCCTGCCTGCCTGCGAGGGGCAGCCAGCCCGAGGGGGCTGGAAGCATTTCTGCTTAGCACGGGGTGGCCGCCACCGTCGGAGGAAATGAAATGAAATGACGGTGATTTTTCTGCCGGCGCTTGCAGCAGCTAATTGAATTGCGGCTGTGCGCGAATCGTCGCCGCTCGGCGAGGCTGTGGGAAGGTTGAGCTGCAGTTCCATTATGACCTCCATTTTTTCTTCAAGGCTTGATAACTCTGCCATTTTAATTTGCTTCAGGCAGAAACTTGGCAGGGAAGGGCTGCCCAGAAACCGGCTTAGGAAAGGAAATTAAGTTCTGCGGCTGGCTCCCGCACCGTCCCCCAAACGCCGCCCGCCGGCTGTCCAGCCTGTTCCCTCCCAGCAGCCCTTGCCCCTGGGCCAGCATTGGCCTCCAGTAAAATGGGGAGATGAGAGCGAGGCTCATTCTGCTTGCCTTTGAAGCCCTTCCTTCTGAACAGATGCCTCACGGTATCCCCATGTGACCCCAGCATGCGTCTCTGCACTGCCTGGGGCTGTGGCCCAACTGGCCATTTTCTTCCCTATAGCTACACTGTGAGCTCATGCAGGGCAAGGAGTTAGCTTGCTCATTCTGCCACCCCCTGACATCCAGCGCCAGGCCTGACCCAACGTGGATGCTCAGGAAATGGTAGATGGGTGATGGAGAGAGTATAGATAGTTTGGGCTCTTAGAAGGAATAAACCTCAACAATAGCCCAAGGGGCATCAGTCCTCCAAGCTTTGCTGACAGGTGCCCCACCCTGTCAATACCTCCCTGCTGACAGCCATAAGACAAGGCTTCTCTGGGCCTCCCAGCTCCCAGGACCTCTCCATTCCCAGGCCTGCCTGCCCCGCTTCTCCTGCCTCAGCCTGTGGCCTATCTTCTCTCTTCCCAGGACTGCAATCCCCAAGGATTCCTGTCCTCCCTTGCTCCAGTTGAGAGAGAACTCCTCTTCCCATCCCCAAATGCTGGGGGTTTCTTGGTGTTACCTCCTGCCCTGCTGGGGGACCTGCTGGAGGAACATTCTGCATCCTTTCAGAGTCCCTGCTTTCTGAGACAAGGAAGGTTCACTTTTCCCTGCCCTTGTGCATTGCCTGTCTTTCAGAGGGAGAGGCTTTAGGGTGTTTTTTTCTTTTTGATGACTCTTATAGCTCTCCAAGTTGCTGGAGGCCTGGTGGAGGTACAGTAGTCTGTGCCCAGTTGCTTGTCCACTTTGAGGATGCTATTGGTAGCCCAGTGCCCTCCTTTCCTACCCATCTCCCCCTCTCTGTGGGCTCATGAAGCAGTGCTGCGCACAGTCCTGTTGGCTCAGCTCCATCCTTCAAGACCCAGTGCAGATCTTCCTCATCCCTCCTTTGAGCAAATAAGTGTGGCAGGCCTGCAAGGAGGTGTGGTGAGGCACACCTAGGTCACCCTCACCTTCATGGGGCATGGCCTCTCAGGCCAAAAGGTAGAAGGCTCACCGTAAGGCTATTTAATAGGAATTTCTTTGCTACAAAAGAAAATTAGGGGTCCATGGTAAATACACTCCCAACTACTTGGGAGGCTGAGGCAAGATGATCACAAGTTCAAGGCCAGCCTGGGCAACACAGTGAGACCTTGTCTCAAAAGGGGCTGGGAGTGTAGCTCAATGGTAGAGCACAGGGCCCTGGGGTTAGACCCAGTATTGCAAAAACAAAACAAAAAGAAAAATGGGAATGCTCTGGGGCAGCTCTCTGGGATGCAGACTGGAGGGGTTGGGAAGGGGTCAGCTTCTTAGCAGAGGCTCCTGGTGAGCAGAGGTTCTCTTTCCTCCTCTGGCCTCTCGTGTCACCTCTGTTTAGCTGTGTTGGAGGCCTTGTGAGATATTAAACTCAGCACAAAGTTTTGACCTTGAGTCCTTTTCTTGCTTCCAGAATAATTCCGTGTCACCCTCAGAAAGCCTCCGGGCCAGCGAGAAGCACCGGGGTTCTGCAGACTATAGCATGGAAGCCAAGAAACGGAAAGCAGAAGAGAAGGACATGAGCCGATATGTACGTCTGAGGGTGGCAAGCACCCCTGGGCTTCGTTGCGTAGGACAGGGCCCAATCTGACCAAGCCCTCTAGGGGGTTGGACAGTGAATGAGAGAGGAACTGTGGGATGGGGGACAAGTTGGGGGTTCATACGCACACTGTGAGCACCTGAGCCATTGTGGAGGGAGTGGACAGGGAGTCCTCCTGGTCTCCATGGGGTCTGGAGAGAGCTGTGCCAGCATTCCCATGCTGCCATCCCAGGACTCCCAGAACCCCAGTCTGCTCCAGGGGACTGCCCCTGGTGGCCCCATGCGCTGGCCCTACAGTCCTCAGAGTCTGCCCCAGGCATTCAGCCGCTCAGCCAAGGCTTTTAATAGCCTTATATATAAAGTGATGCCTTCTGGCTCCCGAGCCCCTGGCTGGCATGTGGCCACTGTGTCTTCCATTGCCAGGCCGAGCTGGACCGAGAGGCAAGGGCGCCGTACAGTACTGGGACTTGGGGCCTTGCACAAAGCCCCCCTTGGCTGCTGAGTGGTGGGAAGCCAGGATGAGAGTCACACTGCCTCGTGAATGATGGCAAATGTGAAGCCAGCTGGGAAGGAGGCTCTGGCCTTGGAGACAAGTTAAAGGGCAGGCTATGGGGGACGAGCTCAGAACTGTGAGGATAGGGCAGGTGTCCCTGAGTGTCCACTGGGCATGGTGGCAGAGGAACCCCAGACTCAGGAACCCTGCTGGGAGAAGGCACCAGGTGCAGTAGATAAGTCTGGACTCTGGCGTTTGGCCAGCGTTCGCCTCCCTGGAAGGGATTCCCACCCAGCTGGCTTCTCAGCTTTGTCAGCAAGGCCCCTCTGACAGTGGAGGAACTGGGTGGTTAGGGCATGGCTGGGATGGGGAGGCATGGCTCTTACTGGCCAGCTAGCATCTCTCTCGGTTGCAGGACAGTGACGGGGACAAGAGTGATGATCTGGTGGTGGATGTTTCCAACGAGGTAAGGGCAGGCCCACGCCGCAGGGAGCCTCTTGCTTTGGTTAAAATGGGATCGGCTGGCCTTTGGTCTTGGGGTGTCGGCCAGTCAGGAGGAGTAGGACAGGGCTTTGCTGCATGGTGACAGGACATATGTGGGTGCTAAGCGCCTCCTGTGATCCCAGCTTGGGGTCACCTTCTACTCCTCCTAGTCCTCCAGGTCAGCTCTGCCCCCTCCCCGTCTTGAGGTGAGGACCGTGGGCCCCCAGGGGGTCAGCCTTAGTAGGATAGGAGTTGCTGGAGAGAATCTTCCCAGGCCAAGCATGGCCTCACTGATTCGGGTTTTGAACTTGTGTTTGATCTTGGACAGGTCACTTGTTCCCACACACCGGATGAAGGGGTCAGGCTAAATGAAGAGCTAGCTGCCCCACTTTGAGGCCCCCAGTCCCTCAGCCAAGCTCCTCTCCCATCGCCCGTGCCCCCTCTGATCCCATGCCCAGGGCAGGGAAGACTCTAGCCTGGTCCTGGCTCTCAGGCATCTCTGCATCACTTGTGTTTCTAGGATCCAGCAACGCCCCGGGTCAGCCCAGCACACTCCCCTCCTGAAAACGGGCTGGACAAGGCCCGAGGCCTGAAGAAGGACGCTCCTACCAGCCCTGCCTCAGTGGCCTCCTCCAGCAGCACACCCTCCTCCAAGACCAAAGACCTGGGTCATGTATGTGGGCTCTGCCCTGCCGTGCTCTGAGGAGGCAGGAGAGGGGGGTGGCAAGTGGGGGTGTTCAGGGGCTGGACCTGGGGTAGTGCTGATTGGGGGGAGGGGTGGAGTAGAAAGGATCTGGCTGTGGGATCCACTGGGGTTCATACTGGATCCTACCACCTGCTGCTGGCTGGCCCTGCACTAGTCGGTGAACCTTTCTGAGCCTTGGTTGCTGCATCTGTAAAATAGGAACTGTCACCACAGTCCCTGGCAGACAGGGACTTCTGTCCTTGCAGAAGGTACATAACTGGGGCTAGGGCTGGGTTTCCTGTGGGCCTGAAGCCACGCATTGTGTCCAGCTCTTAGGAGAAAGAAATCCTTGTGGCTTCTCTTAATCTCTGCATCTTCTCTCCTCAGAATGACAAATCCTCTACCCCTGGTCTCAAGTCCAATACACCAACCCCAAGAAATGACGCTCCAACTCCAGGAACCAGCACGACCCCGGGGCTCCGGTCAATGCCGGGCAAACCTCCAGGCATGGACCCGATAGGTATAATGGGTAGGCACCATGGGGCTGGGCTGGGCTGGGCTGGGCTGGTGCTGGTGGACGGGGAGGCCAGGGCTGGAGCCACATGGATGGCCAGAGCATGTGGAGTGTGTCTAAGCTGGGGCTCTCCCAGGGCCTGCCCTTGGAGGCTTCATGGTCAGGTTTACTAAGGACATGGACACCTGGGCCTTTAACAATGATGTCAGGGATTTCGGAGCTCCTGCTGGGCCAGGTGTGTGGAAGGAGGGAGCATCGGACAGATCAGGGCACCCCAGATCAGTCCCTGCCCCTGTTGTTAGTTTTGTGAGGCTCTGAACAAACCCCTTCTTGCAGCCTCCATGTCCTGTTTGGTAAAATGGGGTAGACACATCTCCCTGCTCTAACCTTCTTGGTTGAAGATTGGGATTCAGGTCGGGTGGGTTCAGTGCTCGGACTAGCTGGAGCAGCAGCTGGAATGGGGAGGCCTGCTGCTGGGCAAGGAGGTAGCAGGGCTCTGTCTGGCAGGAGGGGTGGGGCCCCCTCCCCTGGTTGCCCACCTCCCCTCTGATACCCACCTCCTCCTCGCAGCTTCGGCCCTGCGCACGCCCATCTCCATCACCAGCTCCTACGCGGCACCCTTTGCCATGATGAGCCACCACGAGATGAACGGTTCCCTCACCAGCCCCAGCGCCTACGCCAGCCTCCACAACATCCCACCCCAGATGAGCGCCGCTGCTGCTGCCGCCGCCGCCGCCTATGGCCGATCGCCAATGGTGAGCTTTGGAGCTGTACGTAGACCTTTTGGCTCCTTTTTGGGGATTGGGCAGGGAATAGAAAGCTGCTGTGGGTTGGAGTGGCACTCCCTGCATGCTAAAGGGGAAACTCAAGAGTCTCAAAACCAGACAGCTTTCCTGGGGAGACCATCTATGGGAAAGCTGGACTTAGCTGGAAGGGTACATACTTTGAGGTCAGCAGGCCAGGTTCCATACCTGCTGGTGGGTCAGCTGCTGTACAACCTCCCTACGCTGCTCCTTTTTTTTGTTTTGGAACTAGGGATTGAACCTGGGGGCATTCTACCTTTGAGCTACATCCCCAGCCCTTTTTATTTTTTGTTTGGAAACAGGGTCTCTCTAGGTTGCTGAGAGCCTTGTTATGTTGCTGAGGCTGTCCTCGAGCCTGTGATCCTTCTTTTTCAGCCTCCCAAGTACTAGGATTCTAAGCATGTACCACGATGCCCAAGGAGCTGCTTGGGCTGCTCCTTTATAGTCTGGGATTTGGGGCTAGTATGTGCTCTGTGCTAGAATGAGAATGGAAATCCCAAAAAGAGTTGAGTGCCGCCATCCCCATAGCAGGGGTTTGGTGACTGGTTGTTACCAGAGTTATCCGTTACATTGGATGAACAGTTAAGGTCTGGGTTGGTAGAGAGGCCCCCTTTTTCAGGGCAGTTTCTCTCCTTCCTCTTCCTAGGGTGGCTCCTTTTCTCCATGCCAGGCCCTCTGGGACAGCAGGGGAGGAGGAAGGAGGATCCTGGATCAGAGTTGGGGGTCTAGACTGTCGCCTCCCCCCTGCCACCTGGCTGGTGCTGGGAAGGCCGGGCTGTGCAGGCCAGCTGTAGCAGAAGAGGAGCTGGGGAGGGGCTGCGTGGTGCACCACTGACTGAGGCCTCCTTTACCTCTCCCCACAGGTTGGCTTTGACCCTCATCCCCCCATGCGCGCCACGGGCCTGCCCTCGAGCCTCGCCTCCATTCCTGGAGGGAAACCGTAAGCTTTAGCCGTGTTTCTTGAATGCTTTGTGAATCTAGCAAGGGTGAGCACACACCCCACCTCCCCCTCCTGAACACCGGGTTCCTGGGTGCACTTCCCCATGGGAAGGTGTCTGTCTGTCTAGAGGCACTTAGGCCAGGTTGTCACCCCAAGACACTGCTGCCAAGTCACACCCCCCACCAACCCCCAAGGCTCCCTCTAATTGAGGGAGTATGGGGTCACTAGGCTCTGGGAGGGAAGGAGCACTCCTGACCGAAGCCCACAGAGCTGCCAAGGGCCTGGGGACTCTTGGGTTCTACCTGCTGGAAAGGTTCCCTGGCCCTGCTGTTCTTAGCCCTTCCTGCCTCTGGTATCTCCCGCCCCTGCCGGGTATGCTTTCCCTTTGCCCTTCACCTCTGTGGTTGCTGGGAAGTTAAAAGGTTGAGCGTACACATCTGTGCTTCCATGGAGCTCACACCAGCAAGGAGAATCTGGATGTCCAGAGCAGCCCCAGTAATCTGAGACAGCAGGCAGGCCAGGCTGGCTCCCCATGCCTCTCCTGTGTCCCTGCAGTTTGCTAAGTCAGGGGGCGGCATTTAGCTGTGTCCTTTTCAGGCTTGGTATGATGGGGGCTTTATAGATGATGAGAAAGGACAACCCAGGGCACCTGCAGGGCTTGTGATCTGATTTGGAGCAAGGATGTATACGTGGGAGTAAAATTCAAGCATGGAATATTAAGCAGTTCCCACCCAGGTGGAGCCATCCTGGTAAATGGGGTTCGTGGATTTAAGAGATTTCAGGAGGTGGGGCCCCACAGGCAGGGCAACCAGTAGGGCCAGTGCGTATTGATCTGGGCAGGGCTGTAAGAACTTGGGGATTTATGGCTGACAACGATGTTTCTTGCCGTTTCAGAGCATACTCTTTCCACGTGAGTGCTGATGGGCAGATGCAGCCCGTGCCCTTCCCCCACGACGCCCTGGCAGGCCCCGGCATCCCGAGGCATGCCCGGCAGATCAACACGCTCAGCCACGGGGAGGTGGTGTGTGCCGTGACCATCAGCAACCCCACACGGCACGTCTACACAGGTGGCAAGGGCTGTGTGAAGATCTGGGATATCAGCCAGCCAGGGAGCAAGAGCCCCATCTCCCAGCTGGACTGCCTGGTGAGCACCCCTGGGCTGCAGACATTTTCTCCAGCTCTTATAGGACAGTGAGCGGCCTGGGCCAGAGGGGAGAGCCCCATGGACTTGGCCTAGTTCGGCCTTGGATTGACTGAGCAGCTTTGGGCAAGCTGGCTGACCTGAGTCCTCGTTTTGCCATCTGCAAGTGGGGATGACCCTGACCTCCCAGAGTTTTTGAAAGTGGGAAAGACCGAAGGGGTGTGAATTCCAGAAGCCACGGCAGCTGCTACGTGTGAGAGGCTATGTGGGAGGCTACAAGCTTAGATGGCAAGGGTGCTAGGTGTCGCTAGATGTGACTTTGATGGTTCCCAGGAAAGAAAGTGTGGGCAGTGCTTAACCCTGCCCCTTCTCCCTCCAGAACAGGGACAACTACATCCGCTCCTGCAAGCTGCTCCCCGATGGGCGCACGCTCATCGTGGGTGGCGAGGCCAGCACCCTCACCATCTGGGATCTGGCCTCACCCACACCCCGCATCAAGGCCGAGCTGACCTCCTCGGCCCCCGCCTGCTACGCCCTGGCCATTAGCCCTGACGCCAAAGTCTGCTTCTCCTGCTGTAGTGATGGCAACATTGCTGTCTGGGACCTGCACAACCAGACGCTGGTCAGGTGAGGCCACAGGAGAGTGTCACCTGGCTGGCCTGGTGCATTTTGCTTTGACCTTGGCCCTGGGGGGTGACCAGAGCAGTTGAAATGAGGGTGCCGAGGTGAAGAGACAATTTGGGTTCTTCCTGACGTCTCCTTAGCCCTGGGAGCTTGGAGGAGGCAATGGGGAAATGGCAAAGTGAATGGGAAGAGAGGCCAGGATGGAGAAGCAGCCTCACTTGGTAGTGGGATATGGAGCCTCTGGAGTAGCGTCGCAGGACTCCAGTCCTGCCTCCGCAGTGACCTCCGCAGGTCACTTTAGCCCTCTGTGAACTGGGGACAGTGTAGCATCCTCTGAGTCACATGACCGTGGACAGCATTGTCCATCCTGGGCTCGGCTCTCCGTCTCTGCTGTTAGGTGATTGTTTAGCTAACAGTGATTGTTCAGCTTGGTTGTGTCCTCAGCCGTGTAGTCCTCACAGGGTGAGGAGGGTGGATTAAGGCAACAGCAGGACATGCCACGTTGGGCCAAGGAGCTGCGTCCTGAAGGCAGGGGGCTGCTTCCTCCTTGTGAGTCATCTCAGATTCTCCAGGGCCCTCCTGCCTTCCTCACCTTGAAGCCTCCAGTTCTGTCTCCTACAGAGCAGAATGGGCTCAATAAAGGGCCTGTGCTAGGTCCCCTGGCCATGCCTCTTTTCCCAGGGGACCTGACCGTGGACATAGACCCTGAGTGGAGTGAGATAGGGGCCCTAGCCTAGCTCTGCTTCAGGCTCACTAAGGGATCATGGCACAAGGCTCAATCCTTCTGGGCCTCAGTTTCCTCTTCTGCTGGCCCGGAGGCAGAGCTGGCTCACCCTCTAGATGGCTACCAGTCATCCTGGACTTCCTTGGGGCTCATCCCTCCTCCCTGCTTGGGCTTCATAGGCAGTTCCAGGGCCACACGGACGGGGCCAGCTGCATAGACATCTCCCATGATGGCACCAAATTGTGGACTGGGGGCTTGGACAACACGGTGCGCTCCTGGGACCTGCGGGAGGGCCGGCAGCTGCAGCAGCACGACTTCACCTCCCAGGTGTGCACCCGAGACCCTGCCTTCCCATGGCGCGTGTCCCCTGCCTCTCCAGGACCCCAGTGCCAAGCTAGGGACAAAGGGTCCCTCACAAGGTTGTCATTGCCAAGGGGTTTGAGGCCACCCTGGGCCATGTGCAAAGACTTCCTGGCAGAAACAGCCATGAAGCAGAGTGGACGAGGCCTTGGACACACGTGACCGGGCTGTGGAAATTCAACTCCTACCTCCACTGCTGCGTTCAACGCTGTGTCCTAAGTTTTCTCATTCCTGGGATGGAAGTAATAGCTCCCTCCTGAGTCTAGTGTGGGCACCTGACATGTTCCCCAGGGAGCCTAGGCCGTGAGCTTGGCTGGTAGGTAGCATTCAGATGTTGCGATTTTTTGTTATTTTTACTACTTTAATATTTTGGTCTTACATAATTAGTACCTTAGTATTTTATTTGCTCACTGTCTCCTTTAGGAGGGACCAAAGTCACAGAGGCAGAGATGTCCTTGGGAGTGAAGTGTCTGTGCCCTTCTGTTTGAACTCTAGTTCCACCACCTCCTTTCTAGAATAGATCCCTATAAGTGCAAAACCTCTCTGCACCTGGCTTTTTCACCAGTAGAGTGGGGTGGAAATGACATTCCAGGCCCCTAGGGCTGTGGGCAGGTGGTCCTCAGGCTTGGTTTGCAAATAGTGGGAGCCCTCTGGACCTGAGCAGGGCCTCGGGGAACTGCCCTGGCCTGGGGGCAGAGAACGCTGAGCTGCTTGTGCTCCCGCAGATCTTCTCTCTGGGTTACTGCCCCACTGGAGAGTGGCTGGCCGTGGGCATGGAGAGCAGCAACGTGGAGGTGCTGCACCACACCAAGCCCGACAAGTACCAGCTGCATCTGCACGAGAGCTGCGTGCTCTCCCTCAAGTTTGCCTACTGCGGTGAGCCCGGGGCCCAGGCCTGACAGGGAAGTGGGAGTGCTCCGTCCTGGCCAGGCCATGTGCGGAGAAATATGTTCAACCCTGCTAGGTTAGCTGGGCCAGGAAGCAGGCCGGAGCTCCTGGGGTGGAGCCTTTCAGTGCCCCATGGTGGGGAGCTTGTCCCCCATCCTTGTCCCCTGGATGCAGGTGTCACTCCTATGGTACTGAGCTCTCAGGACATTGGGCTAAAGCCCATCCTTGGCAGCCTGGGGCAAAGGACACGAAGCAGTTCAGGTAGTTTTCCCGGTGGTCACAGCCACAGGCTCCCCATATAGCAGCCTGTTCCTCCACAGAGAGCTCTGTGGCCACAGATACATCTCATCCTCTCTGAGCCCCGGTGGGTTTCCTCTGGCTGAGAAGAATGCAGTGACCACCCTGTGGCTTTGGGGGAGGATTTGTGTGTTAACACATGCAGAGCCCTGGCTGGGCACTCGCCTGGAGAAAGGGCAGGGTGTCTGCTGACCGCTGTCTCCAGGCTTTGCTATTTCCAGTACTTTCTACCACCTTCCAGTAGTAGATTTAGAAGGGCCAATTGGCCTTAGTGGCTTCATCAGGTATCTTTTAGGAGAGTGTCATCACCACAGGTAATTGCAAATCCTACCTCTTCCTATGCCAGCCAATCTCAGTTGTCCCCCTAGGTGACAGAGAGAGGCTTTCCCTGGGTGTCCATGTGCAGCCATTTCTGGGCAGCTTTTGCTTTAGAGGGAGTAAGCCACAGCCTAATGATTCCTTTGCTCCTGCCTGCAGGCAAGTGGTTTGTGAGCACTGGGAAAGATAACCTCCTCAATGCCTGGAGGACACCGTACGGAGCCAGCATTTTTCAGGTACCGGCCGCCTCCCAGTCCTTTCCATCCCGCCCAGAGCCAGGCCAGGCCAGGGGGTGGGAAGAGTGGGAGGGAGAGCAGGGGGAGCCTGGAGCCTGGAGCCACGGGCAGACCTGCCCAGCCCCTTCCCCGCTTCCTCTTGATGGGGACCCAAGGTGGGTTCCACAGAGGAGAGGGCTTGGAGACCACAGCAGACAAACACTGAACCCTGAGGGTGAGGGCTGTGGGATCTAGGGAGTAACGAGGAGTAAGTGTGCTCCTTGCTGTGGCCCAGGCACTGCCCACCCGCCACAGGCTCACGGGGCCGAGCGCACGGAGCAGCCTTTATCAGCCAGTGTTACGTGCTCAAGTTAGGACGGCCATCCTGGTGCTCCAGTATGGGGAGGGGCGGGGCTTTCAATAAATTCTCCAGATCTGGGGCCCGACATACTGCTTGCTCCTCCCCACTGCGCACACACGCAGTTGTTCACTCACACACACTCACTCTCACACACACAGTTCCTCTCTCTGCTCTCTCTCATTCACATGTGAATCACACTCCTGAGCTCTGGTAGCCAACAGGCTACTTTCTGACCTGGGGCTGGAATGCCTGGTGTCCCCTGTGCCACACACGCCCCTTTCAGAGTCTCTGGTTAACGCCCAGTGCTTCAAAGCTCACATCAGTCCCTGTGAGCCTGGCTTGGGGGACGCAGGGTCTGGCAACTTGGAAGAGACACTCGTGCCAGGTGTCCTGTCTCCCTCCTTATAATGTACTCTGCTCGTGAGCTTCTGTGAGAGGCAGGCAGGAGGGCTCTCACTGAGCACGCCCCTGCTCCTCTGCTGCACAGTGCTGGGGGTGGCGCGGGCTGATTTCATTCAGAGAGCATTGAAGGGCCATGAAGGACTCTGAAAATGAATTCCTGTCTTTTTTTTTCCCCTCCCCACACCCCACGCCTTCCTGCTTCTCTCCTTGTCTTCCTCCTCCAGTCTAAAGAATCCTCGTCTGTCTTGAGTTGTGACATTTCGGCGGATGACAAATATATTGTAACAGGCTCTGGTGACAAGAAGGCCACAGTTTATGAGGTCATCTACTAAACAAGGACTCTAACAGGGCTGTCAAACTCTGGGAGAAAGCGCTTCGGCTCTGACAGGGAGACCCCGGGCGTGGCCCCCGAGGACGGTGGAGGACGGGCCATGAGCAGCTCCAGGCTGCGCTCTGGCGGGCTGAGAAGACACGCCGTCACGGCCTGGACTCCTGGGCATGGATTGATGTGTCTCACAGACTGGGACGGATCTTTTCCTCCTCCTCCCCCTTAACAATGCTGGCAGATGCTACAAATAGATTTATCTGGAGGCTTATGGCTCCGATCCCCACAGACACCCTCATGAATCTTTGTCTCTTCCTCCCCTTTCTTTCGACCTATCCCCTCCCAGCCTTGGGTCTGGGGACGCTGGAGGGGATCACGTCTCGCTGGGGAAGGGGGGATCTTGTTCCCGATTGTGCAGTGCACAAGGTTTGTGAAAAATGTAAATAATAGACTCCCGCCTCGGACTGGTCGGTGGGGAGGAAACCCCTCCCCAGCGGAAGAGTCCGTGCATTTCGCCTGCTGTATTTGTAATCCACTCGTGGTGGTGGCTTTTTTCTTTTTTTTTTTTAAACAGAAGTTCCCATCAGAGAAGGGGGTAGGGAGGGAGCCACAGGAAGAGCGGGTAGAACAGGGTAGGGAAGCAGCTGCCACCCAGATTGGCTTCACAGCACCCCCCGGGGCAAGTGTACCTCCACACCAGTTCAGCTTTGGGTTTGGGTTGGGCCATCATCCAAGGGGAGTGGATGGAAGCCAGACAGACAGACGGACTGGTGGACAGGACTGAGAGCGGCTGGCCTGGGCTGCCGTCCACGGGAACAGCTGGGCTTTTCTGTGGCCCCGCTGCCCTGCCTGCCTCTTGCCACGCTTCCCTCCCTCCCCTGCCTCTGTCTCGCTCTTTCCCAGTCTCTCTCCTCCTCAGACCATCTTTCTCTTTGGTGCACACTCAGTCATTGTGATGAGAAACAGAGGCTCAGAGGAACTCCTCCGTCCTCCCTCAATCTTCAGACACGGCCTCAAAAGGACGACACATTAGAGGAAGCATAGCAACTCAGCTCAGGGAGCTACCAGAGAAAACAGCAACTGATGTGGGTGCTTTTTTCTTTTTTTTTTTTCTTTTTTTAATTTGAATAAAAAGAATTAGAAGTGATGTCCTTTTATAAAATGCCTTCTCCCCCTTTCTTGCCTTCAGCCCCTTCCTCTCTCCCTAGAGGGGACAAACATTACCTACAGGGTTGTGAGTTGAGAAGCTGGTTTCCCCTCGTGCCCCCTGGGCAGGGTAGCAGGGCTAGGGACACCGGAGTACCCTGTTGATTCTTGCAGTTTCAGTCACTTGCGTCCCAGACAGGTTCCAGGTAGAGTATCGTCTCCTGTAGGTACTGCTTTTTGGTACCAAGTGTTTGAGGTATTAGGACTTTGTTTTGTTTTGGTCTTTTTTCTTCTTTTAAAGAAAAGCTAAAGGCCGTGTGAGTCCTGGTGGCGGGCTCTCTGTGGATGTAGCATACGGAAGATAATTTTTATACTGCATTTTTATGGATTATTTTATAATGTGTGATTCAGTCTGGTGAGAAGGAAGGAGGGCTCCCATGAAAGTACTGCCCATCTTCAGGTGCTCTGCAGCTGAGCAGCCACCCTGCCGTGACATGAAGGTCCTGGATCTACCGCGACACCCTGAATCTGAGACGGGATAGGGGGCATCTGGAGTCTCTCTCTCTCTCTCTGGGTCTCAGAGGTTCATCCGCCGCCTCTTGTTAAGGCTCTAGCCAGAAGGGAGGGCAGAAGAAAGTTATTCCTGAAGAAAAAAAAAAAAAAAAGAAAATGAAAAGTCATTGTAATGAGCTGTTTTTATATTTTTAAAAGTTACTATTTAAAGGTTGGTTTGATTGTTGCGTCTTAATTGCTTCCCTGGAAGTGTGTCAGCCACCTGAGGAAGTGCTGGGGCCATTGGTGGGCCTCGAACACTGGAACCAGGTTCCCCCCCCCCCCCCCCCCCCCCCCGCCCACCGTCATAGCCACACATCCACAAACAAGGCTCTTCAAGTACCTCCCAGGCTGCTCCCATTCCTCCCCGACACTGTCTGGTTGTGCGGGGCACTTAAGGGGAGTGTGTCACACAACCCCAGGCCTGTGTCGTCTCCCAGTCTAAGCACTGGGTATCAGTGGGGTGGGAGCCAGGATTGCCTCTGCACTGATGGTACTCAGTACCCCAAGGGCGAGGCAGGGTGCAAGGTCATACCCAGGAACCTACTGCTGTCCATGCAAGACTTGGTAGGGGAAAAAAGTGTAATGAATTTCAAATGAAACTTCGTAGTGTTTATGAACACTGGGGCCCTGAAAAACTGCACCATTTTTAAAGCTTAAGTGTGACAGGGAGACCCTCAATTTCTGCTCATGAAGGTGTGTTTTGAATGGTTGAGCAAGGAAGGTTTGCAGAAGGGGCGGGCAAGGAAAGGCAGGCCAGTGCCCCCAGGAAGGCAGAGGGGATGGGAGGGCAGTGGAGAGGACCAGATCCACCCAGCTGGCTGGTTCCCAGGTGCTTGGACTTCGGGCACCGGTAGAACTGAGCGGTAAAGTGGTTTCCAGTTCTTTGTTTTGTCAAAGTCATTATAAATCAGCACAAACAATTGCCCGCTATCATTTCAAACAAAAAGGGAATTAATATTTGAAAAAGAAATGGTCTGCGAATGAAGGCCAGTAGTGAGTGGACACCTAGGACAGACAGCTGGGGTGGGGGTCCTGCTCAGACTTGTGGAGGAGAAGCCCCTGTAGGGAGAAGAGCCTTAGGCTGCAGCCTCCACCTCGGTGCTCTGGTCACCCAACCTTGAGGAAAACCTCGCCC
Source organism: Graphiurus murinus (assembly GCA_004027655.1). NCBI lineage: Eukaryota > Metazoa > Chordata > Mammalia > Rodentia > Gliridae > Graphiurus > Graphiurus murinus. The sequence goes on along the minus strand of PVLC010000027.1, from coordinate 9,036 downwards.
CCCTGGACCACCCGCTTCTTTGCCCAGGTCGGTATATGTAGCAGAGAGCTAGGGGGCAGAGGGCAGCCTCGCTGAAGAGAAGGCTGTGTGTGCCCTGGACTCAAGGGTACCCATGGGTGCCAAAATAAGGTTGGAGGTGGGGCTCCTGGGCCCAAGTGGGTGGAAGAGGAAGATGTCTTACCAGTGTGCACACCTCCAGCTGCATCCTACTAGGAGAGAAGGCCCCTGTTATTCCTGTTTCTGAGAAGGGGAGACAGTCTCTGAAGGGCTTTTCTACCAAGATTTTCTGGGTGTGGTTGACTGTTCCAGAGGCCATATAGGCCACACGGCTCCAGCAGGCATCTTCAGTGCTGTCACTGCCAGCCATGACATGAGCCTGCCAAACCTCCCCTGCACCGAGACTTGTGTGGGTCCCTCCCTGGGCTGACTGCCCCCACCACTGCTGGTCCACACCCTGTGGCCACGTTGGCTCCACTGGGAGCTTTTTAGACATCCAGAATGTGCACACACAGTGTCCCAAGTGCTCTTTTAGTCTGGGGAGGGGCCTGCTCAGCCTCCATGGTGACAATCCTACCCTCATCCTTAATCCCCTCTGATTGCCCCCCTCCTACTTAACAGGGTGGAAGAGGCCTAGATACCAGGTTTCTAGCCTTTTAATAGCCAGCCTCTGTTTTGCTCCTATGCAAAACTCCCAGGCTTGCACCAGTCAGTATCTCTAGCATTTCCCTGCACCTGCTTGCTTGTCTGTCTGCCCGGCTAGACTAGTTCCCCCAGGGCAGTGCAGGGCCCTCATCAGCCCAGGGCAGGACTAGTGAATGACAAGCTTTCACCAGCTCCAGAATTAGCTTCTAATTCACAGAGCCTGGGTGGTGCCCTGAAATGACTAAATGACATCTGAGATTCTTTCAACTCTATTGTGTTGCTTTGCCCAAAGCAAGACCTGTTTAAGGAGGGGGCGGGGGGGCAGGAGGGGGACTTGGCTGTTAGAGGATTTAATGGTCTCAATTTCTATCTGGTTAGGTACAAATGTCCAGGTTCTTCCAGGTCACGCCTTCTCAGCCATTCTCTGAGTCACAACCTCTCCATCCCCTGCCTCGTAGGCACTTCAACCCTCCAACCGTAGCGTGGGCATGATTAGCCTAATTTATAGGGTTCCTGGGAAGGTACCAAGGCACAGAGATTTGGTTGCTGCAGCTCGAAGGGTCCTTAGCAAGACCATTACATGTTGTGAACTAATCATCAAATATCTGATGGACTGTAGAGATTTTAAGAACAGTGTTTGAAAGTCAACATTTTATATACTAGGCAGACCAGATTAAACTTTTTTTTTGTATGGTTAACAATTATTAGATATTATTTGATAGTATCTAGAAAAAACTTGTTTTATAATAACAATGTAAAATATACCTATGAAGCATTTTAAAATATTACGCTCCAAAATTGAGCCTTTGGTACTCAGAGGGACATCTGTACTGAATCCCTGATTTTATAAATGGGGCATTTAAGGCTGATTGCCATGAATCACCCAAACCAAACCAAGATTATGGATTAGCACCAGCCTCCACCCCAGGCCGCTAGCACACTTCTTAGTGAGGAAGGACAGGAAGCTAGGAGGGAGCTGCCCAGTGGTCAGGGCATAGTGGTCTTGTTTGGAGAATTCATATCAGGGGAGTGGGGCCTCCTGTCCCTTTTCCAATAGGACTGGTGAGAGAATTCCTCATAGAAGGGAGAGGGTCCAAAATAGATATGGAGCTAGTATCCTGCCTCAAGAACATCCTAGAGCACTCCCAGCCAGCCATCTGTCCCATTCTTCCACCTAGCCCTTACCCACCTATGTCCAAGCATCTAGCCATCCTCCTGTCTACCCATCCCACCAGTGTTTAGTTAGTGAAAAATCTAACATGTGCCCAGCATGGTTCTAAGTCGCTAAGATTCAAAGACCATTAAGACAGTATCTGTCCTCACAGAGTTCTTGAGCACTGGGGGAAACAGTCACAGAATTAGACAGCCGCCATTCCTTATGGTCTGGGAGGATGCACGCCAGGGCATGACAGGCAGAGCAAGGGGCTCCTGGAGGACCGATAGCTGAAATGCCTGAGAAATACAGGTGGGATGCCAGAGGAGGCGGGAGGAACCTTCAGGGAGAAGGAGTAGCTGTTCTGGGGCTGGGGAAGAGAAAGCCCCACACCAACACCACCCCGACCCAGCCCCATCTCCCTCTTGGGCCTCCTCTGCGCCTGCGCCTGCTCCAGCCCAGCTTTCTCAAGCTCCAGCATGTGCTGCCTCTCTCTGGCCAGCCTCCTCCAAGCCAGGCTGAGCAGGCTGGTGAAACAGGAGGAAGGGACCAAGAGAGGCAGGGCAGTGGGCGGCTTGGAGAGGGGACCGCACTCAAGTGAGAGGGTGCCAGTGCTGGCCCCCAGGCTCTGGGCTCCCAACACGACCAGCACTGGAAGCCCTGGAGCTCTGCGCTGGTTCACTGGACACAGATGGCGCCCTGATCTCTCCTCTGCACTCATGTGCTTTTCTCCTGTGCCTCCTCATTCCTCTGCCCGGAGCCCCCACTGGCCCTCTGTACAGCATGATGTCTGAACTCTGTAACTCCTGGGCCTTCATCTCTAGTCGATCCTTACCATTTCTCTTGCTTTACATCACACACTACCTCCAAGACCCCGAAAAACAGTGCTCACCCGTTTGGTTTTGAATGTACTTCTCTCTCCGCTGGAAATGCCCGGCATTCATCTTGAACTCCTGCTCTTTCTTCAGGACTTAGCTGCTGTGTCCCTTTTTCCAGGAAACCTTCCTGGAATCCCCACTTTCCTATTCCTTTGTCCTTTCAGAGTGTCCTGTGTCAACTGTATGTAGCACATAGCAAGCAGTTTTATTTATTTACTTATTTATTATGTATTTATTTATCGTGTGTGTGTGTGTGTGTGTGTGTGTGTGTGTGTGTGTGTGTTACTGAGGATGGAACCCAGGGGCCTTCTACCTCTGAGCTATACCCCCAGCCCAGTTTTGTATTCTTTATTTTGAAACAGAGTCTAAGTTGCAGAAGGTCTCACAAATTGCTGAGGCTGGCTGCAAACCTGCAATCCTCCTGCCTCAGCCTCCCCAGTACAGGGATTATAAGCGTGTACCACCATGCCCAGCCCAAGCAGGTTTTATTATAACTTATTTAAATGGTACCATCATGCCCACGTGACCTCCTTCCTACCAGACAGTGAGATCGCAGAGAACGGGCTCTTTGTCTTGTCCCTCCAGAGCAGTAGCCAATATAGCACATACTAGGTGCTCAGGAAATGTTAGTTGAATGAACTGGTGATAGTGCAATGAAGATAATAGCCGATATCTCTCGAGTGCTTAGTATGTGTCAATCAAAACTTCATAAATATCATTTCATCCTCATAAGTGTCCTCTGAGACCCTCACCATTGTTGTGTTCATTTTATAGATGAAGGGACTGAAGTTACACTTGCCCAAGGTCATACAGCTCATAGGGTTTGTAGGACATTGCTACTGGCTGGCTGGAAGGATGGATATGTGAGTGGATGGATGGATGGAGGGATGAGAGGATCGGTGGGTGGGTGGGAAGATGGAGGGGTGATGGTGTGGGTGGGTGGATGGTGAACTGGTTGCCTCACAAGGACTGGCTCAGAAGCTCTGAAAGAGTGATCTCGGGGTGAAGAGCATGGGAGGAAAAGCCACAAGGCAGCAGCCTCGCTGCACAGCTCAGACCTTTCTCATGTCCGTTAGGGCCCCTTTGTCGATTCCCAGAACTCCCCGTTTCCCCACGTGTCCATCGGAATACACTGCCCTCCCAGACAGCTCAGACAGGGCGGGGCTGATGCCTCAGAAGCGGGGCCTTGGGAAGGCAGGGACTACTGAAGCCAGATGTCAGCCTGAGGGTGGGCTTGTCCCTCGTCCCTCCCTCGTGAATGCCACAGATGGGAGTTGCCCTGGGCCAGTGTTTGGTGACAACAGGTTATTAGACTTGAAAAGAGCAGGTCTGAAATTTCCAATTCTGATAATAAAACAGCAAGCTTAGAAGGATCCCTTGAACTATGTGGACACAGATGTGCTGGATTAAATTAGAATTAAATGATTTTACTAGCCTAACTGAAAGAAAGGGGGGACCCTCCAATGTGATAAAAGACTTCAAAGGCAGAGTGGGGGCATTCTCAAGCTCAGAACAACACCCCTAAACGACATAAAGCAAAACCCAACAGACCAACAAGGGGGATGGAGGTTTTAACATACCATGAAGAGGAACTGGTAGATCACGCTGAGAGAAATATGTAAGGATAAAGATTTGAACAACACGATTGACAAACTTGAGACAGAATCTTACAACTAACTTTTGAAGAAAAAAACACTTGGTAGACTTAGATAGTTTTACCAATAAAAGGAAGTGAGTATGACATTTTATAAAAGTCAATACCCCTTCATGATTTTTCCTAAAATATCAAAGTAGGAATATAAACTTTTCGGAGGGGGTGGTACTGGGGATAAAGCCTAGGACCTCATGCATGCCAGGCAAGTGTTCTACCACTAAGCCACATCTCCAGTCCCCAAACAGACTTTCTTAAAACTGCAAGTTTTCTACATGGTGGTGCACGCTTGTAATCCCAGTACTTGGGAGGCTGAGATGGGAGGATCCAGGTTCTTGGCCAGCCTCAGCTACTTAGTGAGGCCCTCTGCAACTTAGTGAGACCCTGTTTCAAAATAAAGAATAAAAATAGGACTGGGGGTGTGTCTTGGAGTAGAATGCCCCTGGGTTCAATCCTCAGTAATGAAAAAAAAAAAAAAAAAAAAAAAAAAAAAAAAAAAAAAAAAAAAAAAAAAAAAAAAAAAAAAAAAAAAAAAAAAAAAAAAAAAAAAAAAGAACTACAAGAGACAGCTATACTACATCTGCAGCCAAATAATAAATAATGGTAAACTTTTGGAAGCATCATTTGAGAAAAAAATCAAAATTACTCATTTTAGTGAAATAAGCCAGACACAGAAAGACAATGTGTTTTCCCTCATATGTGAAACCTAGGAGTTGAGGGGAACATGAAAGTAGCGGGAGACTGTGGGTGAAGAAGAAAGAGATCTGGGCATTGAAGGGAGGGTAAGGGAAGGCCATGGGCTGAATGGGATCACAGTGTTATTTGCGTGTATGAACATGCTACAATGAAACCCATTATTCTGTATAGCTAAAATGCACTAAAACAAAGACAAAATTCAGTTTAACCAGGTGCATCGTTGCACACCTATAATCACCATCTCAGGAGGCTGAAGCAAGAGGATCACAAGTTCAAGGTCAGCCTGGACAATTTAGGGAGGCCCTGTCACAAAATAAAAGAGCTCTGGATGTAGCTCAGTGGTAGAGAGCTTGCCTAGCATGTATGTAGCCCTGGACCTAATCCCCAGGTCAGAGAAGGAGAAGGAGAAGAAGGAGAAGGAGAAGGAGAAGGAGAAAGGGAAGAGGGGAGAGGGAGGGAAAGGGGAAGGGGGAGTGGAAGAGGAAGAGGAGGAAGGAGGGGGAGGAAAAGAAGGAGGAGAAAGGGAGGAGGGGATGGGGAGGGAAAGGGGGAGGAGAAGAGGGAGAGAGAGGGAAGGAGGAGGAGGAAGAGAAGAAGAAGGAGGAGAAGAAGAAGAAGTGGAAGAGGAGGAGGAGGAGGAGGAGGAGGCGGCCTACATTTTCCAAAGTTTGGGCTGTTGTTGTTGTTCTTGCTGTTGGCTTTTTATTTGTTTTGTTTTGTGTGTGGTACTGGGGGTTGAATCCAAGGACATTTTACCTCCCCCCTTTAAAAAATATTTTTCATTTTAAAACAGGGTCTTGCTAGGTTGCTGAGAGTCTCACTAAATTGCTGAGGCTGGTCTAGAACCTGCAATCCTCCTATCTTAGCCTCCCAAATACTGGGATTACAGTCATGTACCACCAAGCCCAGCTGATTTTCCAAAGTTATAAAAAAAAAATTGTTTTGTGAATGAATAATTCATAGTTGGGAAACAAAAACTTGACTCACAATGTATGTCAGAATACTTAAAGAAAAAGAAGAGTCATTATTAGTGCCGGAGGTTCTAACCATACGTGCAATAAGACCAAAATAAAGAAATAAATCAAAGCACAATGATTGAAATGAGAGAAAGTCGAAATTATTTGCAGATGATTGGTCTGTATATAAAGAGAATATACTAACAAAAGAAATGAGAGTTTAGTCAAGTTGCTGGATCCGAGATCAAAATTTATTAATAACATTTCTTATTCATAAGTCACAATCAATTAGAAAATGCAATATAAAAGAAAAAATGTGTTTATGATATAAATAAAAACTAACAGTGAATAAATCTAAGTAAAGCTACATATGATTTTTATGGAGAAAAGCATACAATTTTATTGAAGAATATTAAAAAAAAAAAAAAAAAAAAAAAACCTCTCTAGCCAGGCATGGTGGCAAATGCTTCTAATCCCAGTACTTGGGAGGCTGAGACAGGAGGATTGCGGCCAGCCTCAGCTACTTAATGAGGCCCTCTGCAACTTAGTGAGACCCTGTTTCAAAATGAAGAATTAAAAAATAGGGCTAGGAGTGTAACTTGGGGGTAGAATGCCCCCGGGTTCAATCCCCAGAACCAATAAAAATAAAAATAATAATAAAAAAGACCTCTCTAGCCGGGCGTGGTGGCGCACGCTTGTAATCCCAGCATTCGGGAGGCTGAGACCGGAGGATCTGAGTTCGCGGCCAACCTCAGCTACCTAGTGAGGCACTCTGCAACTTAGTGAGACTGGGTTTCAAAATAAAGAATAAAAAATAGGGCTGGGGGTATAGCTCGGAGGTAGAATGCCCCTGAGTTCAATCCCTAGTACCGCCAAAAAAACCAACCAAACAAACAAACAAACAAAAAAAGACCTCTCTAGATCACAAGTTATACCACAGTGGTCAATGAGAAAATTCCATTTAATTTAAAAAGCCATTGTTCCCAGCAATTTATAAATGCGACATTAAACAAAATCCAAACTGAATGTTGTGTAATTTGACTTTAAAAAACATCTGAAGACGAAAGGACCAAGATTAGCAAATATAATTTTGGAGAGGAATAAGGAAGAAGGACTTGGCCTGCCAGATATCAAGACTTAATGGAAAGCTCTAATAAGCAGGAAAATGTGTAAACAAGTAGACCAATGGCAGGTTGCAGAGTCCGTAATAGACCCCTATGGAGAGGAGGATGTGACCGTCACATAGACAGTGTTAATGGAGAAACAGTATTTGGCACCTGGTTCCTGGGAAATAGACTGTCTTGATGGTGGGGAAGTAGATTGCTACCTCACATGATACACACAAATTGTAGAGAGATTAAAGTCTTTATGATTTTAGGGTAGAATATTGGAGAACAACCTCCAAGGACCCTAAGGAGGCAAAGGATTATTGAATAAAATGCAGAAAGAAACTATAGTAAAAAGGAGAGAGAGAGAGATCAATTTGATTATATTAAATTTAAAACACCTGTACAGCAAGGAATGGCATAAAATAACAAAATGTAAAGTCATATAAGTGCAATACCTGTCACAGACAGAAGAGTGACATCGGGACTGTATGATAAATGCTTCTAAATCAGCTGAGGGATGCAGATAGCTCAAGAGGAAAAGGGTGGAGGACAGAGGCCAGTGATTCACAGGAGAGGAAGCCAGAATGGCTAACAAACACTTGAAAAGTTCCCATCTCTCTAACTATCAGGGAAATGCAAATTAGAAAATCAAAGGCATGCAAACCATTCCCATTGGATTGCAAGTTTCTGTGTTTGACAGTAGGAAGCTTTCAGGAAGATGGGAATGACTAATATTGTCAGGCACTTTATGGGAGCATAAATTGGCTCAACTGCTTTGTAGAGCAATTTGACAATAGCAAAATAGAAGCAATGAAACCCTAAGACCTGATAACTTGACTTCCAGGCCGTACCCTGGAGAAAGCTCAACAAGCATGCTGGAGATGCGTGCAGAACCTCCACTGCCTCCTTGTTTGAGCAAAACTAATTGGAAACCACCTGTCCATTAATGGGGGGATGGATTTTTAAAAATCTATGCATTTTCCTAATGAAAAATATCCCAGGCATTAAAATGCATAAGCCAGATCTCTATGTATTAACTTGGATAAGTTTCAAAAACACATTGTTGTAGGAAAAGAGCAAGTTGGGAAAGGAAACACATGATACGATTCTATTTATGTAGAACATAGATGCACAAAAAACAATTCTATATTTGAGCAATTTATTTATTTATTGTGGTACTGGGAGTTGAACCCAGGGGTTCATACCTCCAAGCTATATCCTCAGCCCTTTTTATTTTATGTTTTGAAACAGGGTCTCACTAGGTTGATAAGAGTCTCACCAAGTTGCTGAGGCTAGCCTCAAACCTGCCATCCTCCTGTTCTAGCCTCCCAGTTACTGGGATTACAGGCTTGTGCCACTATGCCAGGCTTTATATTGGAGCATTTTTATGTGCATCAAAATATGAGTAGAAAAATGACGCCACACCACCAGGCTAATAATGGTTATCTGTGGGGCAGGAGAGAAGGGAAATGAGGGCTAGTGGGAATTTGGCTCTGCCTATCATATTTTATTACTTTAAAAAATCCAAAGAGAATATTTAATGTTCACATTTTAGAAATATGTGTGGTAGCTTTGGTAGTTGGTAGTTATTTTCTGTTCTTTGAAACATGCTTGAAATATTTCACAATTAAAGATTAAAAAGAAAGGAAAAGAGAACAAGAAAGATCAGAACTCAGTGGGTGCTTTCTGGTGACTAAAATGGAGCTGGGGTGGAGAGGTGATATGCCCAGTGGCAGAGAGCAAAGCCCCAGCTCAGCTTGTCACCAGGACCACACGTCACGGATCTCTCCAGTCCTCATCTTCTCATAGGGATAAGAAGATCTCTTATGAGATGCTTCAAGACTGGATGAGTCATCCCTGGGTGCTCAGTTGTGCCTGGATGATTCTAGTGGCTTGGGGAACGTGGTGGGGCAGCTCTTCCCTTCCCTTCCCTCTCCTCCTCCTCCTCCTC
>PVLC010000026.1:387767-417373 GCA_004027655.1 Graphiurus murinus | reverse complement strand
GCGGTACTAGGGATTGAACTCAGGGGCATTCTACCTCCGAGCTACACCCCCAGCCCCATTTTTTATTCTTTATTTTGAAACCGAGTCTCACTAAGTTGCGGAGTGCCTCACTAGGTAGCTGAGGCTGGCCGCGAACCCGGATCCTCCGGTCTCAGCCTCCCGAATGCTGGGATTACAAGCGTGCGCCACCACGCCCGGCCCCAGCCCTGTTTTTTATTCTTTATTTTGAAACAGGGCCTCACTAAGTTGCACTAACTAGCTGAGGCTGGCAGCAAACCTGCGATCCTCCTGTCTCAGCCTCCCAAGTACTGGGATCACAAGCGTGCGCCACCACGCCTGGCTGGGCAGGGGAATTTTGACCCCCATGTAAGGGTTCCTGTGAATGGTGAAGGAGGTGGCTGGGGCTGTGGGCTCTGGGTCAGTAGGCATTCCATATGGAAGGTATGTTCGTGGGTAAGTCATTTCTGTCTCTGCAACTAACCTACCCCAGGTCAGAGAGGCCCCTGATGCTAGAGCATGAGAACCTAGAAAATAGGAAAATACAGTAAATACAGAGAGTCAGAAGAACGAGGCCTTGGGGTCCCGAGAGGCGCAGCTCCCTCCTGGGGTGTGTGGGGAAGCCAGCTTTCGGCTCCACCCCAGGTACCATTCCGTCTGCAGGTGAGCAGGACCCGCTGCTGCTGGCTGACTTCAAACTCCATAAATTACAGCTATATATTTTTTTTTCAGTCTCTGTTTGGAAAAAGTGAAATGAACAAATGAAGACAGGAGCGAAATTAAAAGATAATTGCAAGTCTATATTGGGCTTCTGCGAATGAGCCTGCCCGGTGCCAATCTGGTCTCTCCATGCGGGCAGGATAAATTGAGAACTCTTCCGCTGGCTCAGGGGGTGGGGGAAACAGAGACACACGCGTGCCATGCAAATAAACAGGCCCATCCTTGCGTGATTTGCTTTGCCTTCCCCCCAGCCGGGGCCTGAACTGGTCTGCCCGCCCGCCCGCCAGCCCGGGTCTGTGTTTTCTAAGCTGGAGGCCAGTTCCAGGTGTCCGCGGCAGGTGAGGCCCCGAGGCAGGGCAGGGAGGTGGGGTGGGGAGGGCATCCTGGGCGGGGCTCTGTATGCAAAGGGGAGGGGGGAAGAGAGGGAGATTCAGGAGCTGTGTGCCTTTAACACACCGGCACGCGTGCCCATGCCCATTTGCACCTGTGTACACACACACAGGATACAGGATATACCCTCACACACAGGCACAGAAGGGAAGGTGCGGACCTTTTGGGTCCAGAATGGTTAGAGATACAGGGATGCTGGTTTGACCCGGCCAGATGCCCTTGATCTAGTCCCAGGTGAGAGAGAGAGAGAGAGAGAGAGAGAGAGAGAGAGAGAGAGAGAGAGGTCATCCAGTGGGTCTGGGGTTATGGAGGAGGTCAAGGGTAGATGTGATTTTTTCACACTTGCTCGAGTCCCTTTCTTGGATAAGGGCTCCTTGACATATGTCAGCTTGATTACGCTCAGCCTCCCGGGGCTGCATCTCAGCCAGTGTGCAGCGGCGTGCACGGCACATCCCTACCCGTTCTTACAGTGCTGAAATGTTTCCCTTCTGGCTGGTTAATAGCCACCGCCCAACCCCTCCAGCCCGGCTACTGCTCCCCCAGCACCTCCTCAGTCCTCCCCACCACTGGCGAACTCCGAGTCAGCAGCTGGCACTGTGAGCTTCTTCCAAACCCTGCGTTACCCGGACAGGGCAGTGGATGTATTGAATGTCTCCTCGGGCTCTGCCTCTCCCAGGCCATGCTGGTGATGCTGGTACAGGAGAAGCTACTCTGACGATACCAACCTAGTGGGAACTCTGAGCCTGCAAAGGTTCTGTGGTGGACCCTCTGTGGAAGTGCTGCCTGCTAGGAGTGGAGAGCCAGCTCTCTCGTTTCGGGGCAACCCATCAAGTCAGGCACATGACAACCTGGCGTTCTGATGCTGCCGCCGTGAGCTGCTGCATTATCGTCCCATTTCATACACTTGGACGTCAAGGCTCCTAGGAGCTGAGGACCCCCAGCTTGGAGCAGCACGCAGGGAGAGCTCAAGGCCCTCTTTGACCTTGAACCTAGCACCCATCCAGCCAACCCCTGCTGCCTGCCTGCCGCTAAAGCTCATCTTCACAATACCCGCAGAGACCAAGATTGTTCTACAAAGAGACACATTGCTGTTACTCCCTTATGTGCTGGGTGAGCAGAGACCGGGGGCTGGAGATGCCAGGACTTTGGAGAGGGCAAGGCATGCTTGGCTGCCAGAAAGGGGGTCTGGCCCCGAGGGTTTCAAAGATGTGGAATGCCAAGGGCATGAAGAAATGTCCTACTTGCGATTGCCACCACACAGGCCATTAGGAAGTGGAATAACGGCATGTGCTACGTGCCTGCGAATTTGATGGGGAAATTGAATGGGAAACGATTCGTGGGTGCTGTTTGAGATGGCGCAGTGCATGCTGATTTTTTTTTCCTCCTGGGGTGGAGGGAGGTGAAGACGAGGAGGCTCCCTGAAGTTGGCAGGGAGCAGCTGCCTTCCCGGAGGACTCAGAGCCCAGAGCAATAGTGCTAATAACAGCAATGAGCGCCCACGTTTAGTAGGTGCTTGCTCTGGCGGGCCGGATGCCCTGTAAGGCTGTAGATACAATCTCCTTTAACGTTCACAGCCACCCTGCAAGTTTGGTAAGAGTTACCCATTTTATAGATAAAGAAACTGAGACTTGGTTTCTCATCTCAGGCCAGGTCTGTTTTACCCCAAAGCCATTTTTCTTTTGGTACTGAGGATTGAACCCAGGGACATTCTACCTCTGAGCTATATCCCCAGCCATATTTTAATCTTTTATGTTGAGACAAGGTCTAGCTAAGTTGCTGAGGCTGGCCTTGAACCTGCAATCCTCTTGTCTCAGCCTCCCAATTACAGGTGTGTGCCACCAGGTCTGGCTGTAAAGCCGTTCTTTAGAAATTCTTGCTGCTCAAGAAGGGGCTGGCTAGCATGCAGGACCTTGTCCCCACCCCAGCTTCAACCAATCAGAATCTCCATGTCAACTGGACCCCTGGTGATTCTTAGGAGTCACCATAAACACCTGACTCAGTGTCTCTCCTTGCCCTCAATCCCAAGAATCAACCAAGTGCATGACCTTGAACATCGTCAAGGGCAGATGTCTTCTCCCACCTTGAGGCAGAGCGAGGCTGGTATGCATGCTGGGTCAGCAGAACCCACATTGGCATGTGCTGATACGAGTGCTTGGCCCTGGCAAAGGGTTTCAGATGACTTCTCTCACCCAGGTGAATTTTTACGACTTTACCCAGACGGCAGAATTATCCCTGTTTCACAAAGGAGAAACCCAGGCACAAAAGATGTAGGTCACTTGCCCCAAATTGCACAGTAAAGAAACAGCAGATCTGGGATTCAAACCAGGAGCCTTAAGACCTAAGGGCCTGGCTCCCAGCAGGGCTGCCTCTCCCTGCCACTCCTCCTAGACTGTCACCGGCCCCTCCAGCCCTTCTGGCTGCAGAGGCATCCCTGTGTCCTGCTGTCCTCAGAGCCCTATCCTAGTGGCGCATTTCTCCCCCACCCCCCACCCTACCCAGCTCTTGCCTGCCTTTTTTGCAAACCTCACTCCTAAGCTGCACCAGCTGCCTTCAGGATGTCCTGTGGCTCCCCGATGCCTCTCCAATCAAATCTAAACGCCCTGGCTCATTCTCTGAGGTCCCCTTGACGCCCCAGCCTCGTTTGTCACTGTTCCCAAATGCCCGTTCTGCTCCAGCCAAGCTCATCCGTTTACTGTCCCCTTGTCCCTGCAGTCACACAGGCCATTTCTCCCGCTCACGGAGCTCTTTCGCAAATCTCTGCTGGACAGTTCGTGTTTGCAAAACCCCCGGCTCAAAAGTGGGCCTTAGGCCGGGGCGTGGTGGTGCACTTCTGGAATCCCAGCTACCTAGGAAGCCAAGGAGGATCCCACGCTGGAGGCCAGCAATTTAGGGAGACTCTGTGTCAAAATGGAAAACAAAAAGAGGGTGTAATTCAGTGCTTGCCTAGCCAGTGTGAGGCCCTGGGTTCGATCCCCAGTACTGCAAAAATACACACACACAAAAAAACTGGGCCTTGTCCCCAGGGACTCCAGCTAGGACAGGATTCTTGGCTCACGCTGGGTCTCTAGGCTCCTCTGAGGATCTTCTGGGAGTGATGGGCCCTTGCTGGAAAACTATATGTTCACATATGATTCCACATGCAAATTCGGGAAGGCCCCAGGTCCTAGGAGTCCTGATGACAAAGCCCTGGGCTAAAGGAAGGGGCAAACGGAGCTCCGGGGAAATAGGTGTCAGAGTGGCACCTAGGACGAGAAACGGGCCTGCCGGGGGGTGCAGGCTTACTCCATGCAAAAAAGGGGGTCCCGGCCAAATCAGCGTGTGTGTGTGCGTGTAGTGCTGGGGATTGAAACCAGGGACATTCCGCTACTGAACTACATCCCCAGCCCCTTTTATTTTAGAAACAGGGTCTTGCTAAGTTGCCCAGGCTGGACTTGAACCTCTGACTCTCTTGTCTCAGTCTCCAAGTACTGAGATTCCAGGGGTGCACCACGCCACCCAGCTGCCAAGTCAGTCTTGAAAATGTTATGTTATCTCTGAGCTTCACTTTCTTCATCGTAAAATAGGGCCAGTATGATTTGTTTCTATATAAGCCATCATGGTGCTCAAACGAGTTAAAATTCAGTATGAAGATCACTCTGCCTTTTGCCCCCCCACCCCCGATTCTGGGAGACCACCAGCAGGAAGAGACACAGAGACCCTGTCCTGGACACCTCCATGGTAAGTGGGGCCCCCTGGGCGCTGGGCAGTGGCCATGGTGGACAGGAGGGAAGGGACCTGCTTCTTGTCTCTCCCAGAGGAGCTGGCGCTGGCTCCGGGGAGGCTGGGCAGTTTGTGTTCCACAGCCCTGAGCCTCTAAATGGAGCTAACTCAGCGCAACCCGGGGCCTGAGCGGCCCATTAGAGCTGCTCTGGCCGAATGCAAGCCAATGCTCTGAAAAGATGCTCAGGTGCAGGTGGAGAGAACCACTTCCCACGGGGATGGGGAGAGGAGGCGGGGGGAGGGGGCGGGGAGCCAGCCGGCCATGGGGGAGCAGCTTGGAGGCCGTGCCTAGTGGTGAGGTGCGGGGGCAGCACCCGGCGTCCACATGCGGCCTGGCCTCGGTAGGAGTTTGATTTACTGGGGGCTTCATTCTGGAGAAGGAGAGCTAGCAGGTCAGCTGAGCATATACCCTGTGCCAGGGATTGCACATTCTTTGTCAATTAATTCTTTTTATTTAAAAAATTTGGGGGTGGGCACCCAGTGTGGTGGCACACGCTTGTAATCTCAGTACTTGGGAGACTGAGACAGGAGGATCCAGGTTTGTGGCCAGCCTCAGATACTTAGTGAGGCTCGCCACAACTGAGACTCTGTTTCAAAAAGAATAGAAAATAGGGCTGGGGCGTAGCTCGGACGTAGCATGCCCTTGGGTTCAATCTCCAGTACAAAAAAAAATTTTTATACCCCTAGTCCTTTTTGTTTTTTATTTTGAAAAAGGATGTTGCTGGGTTGCTGAGGTTCTCACTAAGCTGCTGAGGCTGGCCTTGAACCTGCAATCTTCTAGTCTCAGCCTCTCAAGTACTGGGATTACAGGCATGCACCATCATGTGTAACTGTCAGGCCCGCCTGCCTGCCTGCCTTCCTTCCTTCCTTCCTTCCTTCCTTCCTTCCTTCCTTCCTTTCTTCTTCTTCTTCTTCTTCTTCTTCTTCTTCTTCTTCTTCTTCTTCTTCTCTCTCTCTCTCTCTCTCTCTCTCTCTTTCTCTCTCTCTCCCTTTCTTTCTTTCTTTCTTTCTTTCTTTCTTTCTTTCTTTCTTTCTTTCTTTCTTTCTTTCTTTCTTTCTCAGTACTGGGGATTGAAGCCAGGGGCATTCTACCTCCGAGCTACACCCCCAGTCCTATTTTTTTTTAAATTATTATTCTTTATTTTGAAACAATGTCTCACTAAGTATGGAGTGCTTAAGTAGCTGAGGCTGGCTGTGAACCTAGATCCTCCAGTCTCAGCCTCTTAAGTACTGGGATTACAGGCACGCACCACCATGACCAGCTGCCAGTTAATTCTTAAAACAACCCTGTGGCAGAGACGGGCTAAGTGTTCACCAAGTCTCAGTTCTGTCCCGGTTCCTTTTCCTGGGCACCCAGTAAAACCGCATTTCCCAGGCTCCCTTGCAAATGGAGGGGAGGCATTTGGTGGAGTCAGGACCTAAAAGGGGTAAGCGGGAGTGACCAAGTGGCTTCTGGGTCCTGGAAGTGAAGAACCAGGGTGTGTCCTTCTCCCTTCTCTCTCTCCCAGCTGCTGTAACCTGGGAGACCACATCTGCTGGATAGACCAAGGCCACCCAGTTCAGGAACCATCGTTATGCTAACACTGAGATTTCTGGGCGTGCTGATTGCAGAAGCCAGGGTCAATGCCCTCACTGAATACAGAGGTCACTGGGTAGACACGATTGAACCCACTTTACAGATGGGAATACAGAAGCTCATAGAGGCTCAGAGTCTCGAAGCCCGAAGGCTCAGCCTCCGATCTGACCTACTCCATTAGATCCTCCACCTTCCACCTTCCTTTCCCTCTCCCAGCAAAGGGCCTAAGCCCTTGAAAGGGTTGCGGTCTTGGGGTGGTCAGAATTCGTTTGCAATTGGGTGGGACGACTTGGAGACAAAGGGAACGGTAGGACCTGATCAAGAAGGATGGAACTTCGGGAGGCTGAGACGGGAGGATCCGGGTTCGCGGCCAGCCTCAGCTACCTAGTGAGGCACTCCGAAACTTAGTGAGACTTGGTTTCAAAATAAAGAATACAAAATAGGGCTGGGGGTGTAGCTCGGAGGTAGAATGCCCCTGAGTTCAATCCCCAGTACTGCAAAAAAAAAAAAAAAAAAAAAAAAGAAGGATGGAACTGAGAAGCAAGGAAGGTCTTCCCTTGATTGTAACATTCCAAATACTGCAAAGGTCTAATAAGCTCCCCACCCACCGCCACTGCGTATGGAGGAAACAAGGGCAGTACCAGCCTCAGTGGGGAGGGGGTGGGTTTAAACGTCAAGTACCCTTGTCCGTGCCCCCCAGGCACCACCCCACAGTTCTTTCCCCTCTTCCCTGGGAGCTCGAATCTTTTCTCTGTGCTCTGAGTTCTAATTTCCCAGGCTCCGTGATTTAAAGATGGTGGCGCAGCTCCGGGCTGCAGGCTGGGTGCCGGGAGGCGGTGGGGCTGTTTGTCAATGGCTTCATTCCACATCTGTCTAGCCGGTGGCGGACGCACGCCGCTTAGTTTATGCTCCATCTTCCGAGCAGCAGCGTTTCCATTTCCACCGCCATCGGAGAGCCGGGAGGGAGAGATGGAGCGGAGCCTTTCAGGGCAGAGCGAGATTCCTGTGTTTCTAGAAAGTTGAGCTTCTCAGAGCTGAGAGAGACCCAGAGGGCTCACTGTCCAACTTCCTGGGACTGCAGGAGCTAGCAGAGCCCATGCAAAAGGGGCCATTTGCCCCCAAATCAGTGCAGAGGGAGCCAGTGCCCAGGGCCATCGCTCAGGCACTGAAAGATAAGCTGAGGCCCCTGCACCCTGGGGACGGTCCTTGCTTCCCCCCAGGTGCCTGTGGCCTGGACCTTCCCCTTGGCCACTGCTCCTATCCTACAGCAAACCTCGAGGTAGGGAGGCCCTTAGCCCCTGTGCTGTTTCACAAAGGAGAAACTGAGTCCTAGCAGGGAAGGGACCTTGTCCATGTCTCTCAGCTTGGAGGTGGTGGAGCTGGGATTTGCAGCCAGTCTGTCTGACTCTAGCGCCCACATGCTTGGCTCAGAACTCTGTTGCCACCCACTAGGAGACCTAAGGTGGCTCTGAACCCTGCGGGGGCTCAACCCCGTGGTAACGGGAAAGACCTTTCCTGACCTTGCAAGGTCAACCAGGAAGACACCCGAGACAAAGGCAGGACCTGCGCCTGCGTGGATGTAAGGACGTTCCCAAAGGGCTCCTTTCTGGCGGCTGTCCTCCTCCTCACGAGGGACGGGTGTAAGGGGAGTTCTGGCTCTTAGTTGGCATTCAGTAAACATTTGTTGAATAAACAAATGAACAAATTGAAAACAGACGGAGAAACCCCTTAAAAATTGCCAACAAGAGTAAATGCGCACGGCACAGCTCCAGGTTTAATTCCTTTCCTTCCCGAAAGGTCATGAGCTAGTGTCGTCGGGGCCGAGATCCATCAGGGAGGGCTGGGAGGTCATGGGGACGCTGGGGACACCGGGGCTGAATCTGGGAGGGGCAATGCGGCTTTGCAAAGAGATGCCTGGGGAAGGGCGTTCTGGGAAGGGGCGCCGCAGGCTGGTCAAGGGCTCCGAGGTGGGAAGGAGCCGCCACACTGGGTGGAAGGTAGATTGCGGCTGGGACAGAGGATCTGCCATGCGGAGGAGCTGGCCGTGGTCTCCGAGCTCGGCAATCCATTCTATCTAAAAGCTGTTTTGGGCTGGAGGGACGAGTCAATTGTGTGGAGGTAGATGCCAGGTGAGGCTGAGAAATGAAACAGAGGAAAAGAAAGAAAAGTGTTCCTAGGGCAACTGAGAAAAGGCCTGCAATCTCCAAACACACAATGATCCATCTCTTTCTTCAGAAGGGTGCCCTGCTGCAGCACTGGCGCTGTCAGGGAAGAGCTGTGTCTTCGGGGGCCAGTAGCTCCTGTTCCCTGGGTCTGTTTTCCCACCTGTAAAATGGGTGGGGAGCTGGTAATTTTGTTCTCCTGATACAAGATCCTGACTGGTATGTGGCACCAGGGGCCCTGCAGAGGATGGTGGAGGGCACCCCGGATTCTGTGGGTGCTCCATGATGCTGGCGGCTCTGGCAGGGTCCAAGTCAGAGTCGCTTCCTCTGCCCCCTCTGGCCTTGCTTTCTGCCCTGCGTCAATCCCCTAAGAGGTGTGCAAGTCTCTCACTGGCCCAACCCCTCTTGGTCTCCAGGACCCAGCTCTAGCATCTGCTCCTTTGAGTACTGTAGCTAGCCATCGTCCTTCCTAACAGTGAAAACAAAATGAAGCCAGAGTGGTGATACACACCTGTAATGCCAATACTTGGGAGGCTGAGACGGGAGGATCACAGGTTCAAGGCCAGTGTCAGCAACTTGGCGAGACCCTTGGCCAGACCCTGTTTCAAAATAGAAAAGAAAAAGGGCAGGGGTTATAGCTTGGAGGTGGAACACCCCTGGGTTCAATATCCAGTAACACCCCCCCCCCCAAAAAAAAAGAGAAAAAGAAAAGAAAAAAGAAAGAAAACGAAACACTTATTTTCACTTATTTTTCCCTCCCCATGGGCCATGTGTGGTGATAAGCCGCTCTCTTAATCCTGAGCAGCAACAACATTGAGAGGTAGATACTAGGATTTCTCGATGGGGAAACTGAGTCTCAGAGACAATAAATGACATGGAGTGGGAAATTCAGGAGTCTCTGGGGAACCCTGCCACGACTCTGTGTGCGAGGCCTGATCCCCAGGCTCCGCTCTGAAGCCCGCCCGGGCTCCGGCTGCTGCTCCTCCTCTTGGCAGTGCCACCGGCCAGGCAGGAAGGGGCCTGAGGTGGCCCGGGCAGCTCCTGGAACCGGTTTTTCTGGCTCTGCGTCTGAGCCCAGGCTGTTGCTGTGCCAAGTCTGGAGATGGAGGACTTGGAGACTGCTCTTTTAGAACCCTCCCCACGCTTGCTCCTGTGACCTTCCTGTGCCTCTGTCCTGGGAAGGACGTAGGGAGACCCCGGAGCTGGCCTTGGTGTCTGTGATCAGTTGCCTGGAACTCCGCCTGGGCCAGGGGAAGGCAGAGCACAGAGCACGGGGGCCAGAGTCCCCAGAACTGGGCTGCGCTCCGACTGACTCTCCTAATCCGCTGAGTGGCTCCGGGTCAGGCCCTTCCTGTTCTGGCCTCAGTTTCCCCACCTGGAAAATGAGTGCCCTGGGTAATGGGTCCTAACCAGTTCCATGGTGGAGAGCGGTCAGTGCAACAGTGGCCGAGGCTTCTATGGACACTACGCACGTGATGTCAGGGAGAGGACTGTGTGCGCATGTGTGTGTGTATGTGTGCATGTGTGTGTGTGCATGTATGTGTGCGCATGCATGCACATGCGTGTGCACTTCGGGCTTTCTCAGGCAGAGGGGTCTTCATCTAAAAGAAAGAGTGAGCAGGAAAGACTCCTCTGTGGACCGTCGAGGAGGGGGTCAGGCCCTCATCCTGGCGACAGCCCTGACTTGCTGTGTGTCCCCGTGAGCTCTGCTGCCTCTCTCTGAGCACTTGGATCCTTCTCTGTAAAACAGGATCCTGGGGCCAACTAGCCTGTGGTGTCCCTACAGCTCTGAGTCTGATTCTGCCACGAGTTGCTCAGCTCCTGAAGAGTGGCAGGCTGCCACAAAGTGAGCTCTGTCCTGCAGTCGTGGGGTCCGGGAAGGACTCTGCCTCGGCCCCTTCCCAGGGCCCTCTGCTCACCATGGACGCTGAGGGCCTAGGACACAGCTAGGGACCCACCAGATGCCTTCAATTCTTGTTAAATTAAGAAATTAAAAAAAAAAAAAGGATAGAATCCAGCTTGGATTGTATTTGTTTGTAACAAAGCAGTCATAAAATAAAATTTAATTTTTTTTCTAGGCACAAAGGCTCAGGGCCCCTGAAAGTCACACATGAGCCTGCTCTGCTGGGAGAAGTGTGGTGGCCCTGGCCTGCTGGGACTGCTGGGAGCAAGGGACAGGAAGACTGTGGGGGAGGGGGGCCCTGGCACACAGGAGGGCTCTCTAAATAGTGGCTGGATCCTGGCTGAGAGGGGCGATGGCAGATTAATGCCCCAAAGATGTTCATGTCCTGGTGCCGGGCGTGGTGGCAAATGCTTGTAATCCCAGCATTTGGGAGGCTGAGACAGGAGGATCGTAGGTTCACAGCCAGCCTCAGCTACTTAGTGAGGCCCTCTGCAACTTAGTGAGACCCTGTTTCAAAATAAAAAATAAAAAATAGGGCTGGAGGTGGAGCTCGGAGGTAGAATGCCCCTGGGTTCAATCCCCAGGGGGAAAAAAAAATGTTCACATCCTGGTGTCTGGAGCCTGTCCCTGTGTTCAGCTGCACGGCCAAGGGGATTAAGGCTGCCACTGAATAGAACCTGCTGATCCACCGGGAATGGTGCTGGGGAGGCTGAGACAGGAGGGTCGCAGGTTCGTGTCCAGCCTCAGCGACTCAGGTGAGGCCCTCTGAAACTTAGCAAGATCCTTTTTTCTTGTTTCAAAATAAAAAAAATAAAAAGGGCTAGGGGTATAGCTTCTAGGTAGAATGCCTCTGGATTCCATTCCCAGTACCAAAAAAAGGGGGGGGGAGATTATCCCCTCGGTTGTCCCTGTGGGTCCCCCGTGATTGCCAAGATCCTCAGAACTGGAAGCGGGGGCGGGCAGAAGAGCCCGTGTCAGAGCCGTGGAAAGCCGCCTCCTCCGAAAGTGAGGGGCACGGCACGGCCGGCACCCCAGGCCAGCCCGTGGGAGCCGAGCACTCGGCCCCCTGCACTGTGGGAGAGCCTGAGTCATTTTAAGCCGCTACATCGGGGGTGCCCTAGGGAGCCCGTGCAGAGCCTTGAAAAAGGGCAGCGGCAGAGGTTGGGGACCTCGCTGAGACCCAGCCTCCCTGCCACCAGCCCTTCGCTGGTGCCTCCGGGGAGGAGCCGGCATCAGGGCCTGGGGCAAGAAAGTGGAAGGGGGCACGTGGAGCTGAGAACGGCAGGAGGCTCAAAGGGAGCAGTCGCTTTCGCCTCTGTTTCTCCCCCTTTCCTTTCTCTGCCCCTTTCTCCTGGGCTCATTCCCCTCCGCCCCTTTTTTGGTACTAGGGATAGAATCCAGGGTCATTCTACCTCTGAGCTACACTCCCA
Organism: Graphiurus murinus; assembly: GCA_004027655.1. Classification (NCBI taxonomy): domain Eukaryota; kingdom Metazoa; phylum Chordata; class Mammalia; order Rodentia; family Gliridae; genus Graphiurus; species Graphiurus murinus. The sequence continues at coordinate 405,436 of PVLC010000026.1, read as the reverse complement.
GCTCCATTTTGTTTTGAAACAGGGTCTCACTAAGTTGCCGGGGGCCTCACTAAATTGTAGAGGCTGACCTCCCAAGTACTGGGATTACAAGCGTGCGCCACCACGCTCAGCACCAACCGTTTTCATGAGAGAGGTGGATGTCTTATTCTTGCACGAAGTTTCCAACTTAGAGGCATGTGCAGAGGCCCTGGGGTGGGAGTTCAACGGGGGCAGAAGCGGAAGCCAGAGCGGCTGGAGAGTAGAAGGAAAGAGGGAGTTGTGGCAGAAGCGGAGGCTGGAAGGCCACACACCTTAAATAGCTCATGATGAGCCAAAAGCGGAATGCTGGCTAAAGCAGACAGCAACAGACTCCATCAGGCTTGTGGAGGCTGAGGGAGGTTTCCAGTTCCTCAATATTGGAATGCTATCGTCTAAGCCGGACATGGCGGCACACACCTGTAATCCCAGTACTTGGGAGGCTGAAACAGGAGGATCACAGGTTCAATCATAGGTTCGAGGTCAGCCTCGGCAACTTAGTGAGACTCTGTTGCAAAAAAATATAAGAGGGTCAGGGGGTGTAGCTCAGAGGTAGAATGCCCCTGGGTTCAATCCCTAGTGACCCCCACCACCCCCACCATAAGATTGTCTAGCACTGAGGGTACGTGCCAGGGTCCAGCCCGAGCATTTAAATCTCACTGGAATCCCTTTTGTTAGGTGTTCTGGAGGTCAGCAGCCAACAGAGGGGCATGCCACCGAGGCCCATGGAACTCAGCTCCCGGTGCAGCAGGGCAGGGCTGCTGTGGGGTCACACTAAGATTCCAGCCCCCAGGAAGGCTGGTTCCTGGGCTTTGCTCTTAACCATCAAGCCGAGCAATTCCCTAGGAAGAGGGACTTCCAGGCCAAGGAGGCAGCCAGGAAAGACCCTCAGACCCCCAGCACGTTTACTGCGCATCTGCGGCGGGCAAGGAACCGTGCGGCATGGTGGGCCTTGGGAAGAGCCCTGTGAGCCCCTCAGGAGGGGCTCGGAACCTGCAGCCTCCTCCCGAATGGGAGGGCTGTTGTCTGAAAGCCGCAGGCTGCTGGAGGGCTCACAGAAAGCCTCCCGCTGTGCAGAAGGTGGAGGTTCCAGGCGTCCTCTCGTCCTCAGAGGTCTGCACCGCTGATTGAGAAGTGCATGGTGTTTTGAAGACGACAGAGCTGTGGTTGTTTTGGCCCAACATACTGAACCCCTGCCGGGCTTCTCCTGTAAGATGAAGCCTCAGCAGAGGAAGAGGCCAGGGGGCCGGGTGTGTGCGCATGCCCATGTGACCCAGCAAAGTCGGGGATCATCGCAAGACTTGGGCCCCAGCAGGCAGGCAGCAGCAGCATGGTGACCCCGAAACGCCAGCCTGGACTCAAGGTGTGAGGGGCGGGGGCATGGGCCTCACTGCATGCGACTTTCTCTCCAATACCCCAGGCTTGTGTCCAACTCGGGAGCCACCATTACCTCTGCTATGGAATGCTCTTCCTCTAGAACCTTGCTTGGCTCCCTCTCTGGCTTCACTCAGACTTTTCACTCTACTGCCTCCTCCTCAAATGATCACTATGCTCTCCGACATCTTCTTCCCTTCATCCGATCCGGAGGCAGTGGAACCCCTGAGCCTTAGAGGGATGCCTGGTGAGGCACCAGAACAAAGGCTATTTCCCATTCTCCTGTGCAGCGAGGTGTGGGAAGAGACGAAGCCCTGATGAGAGCAAGGCATGCAAGCCCTCCCAGGGGTCTCCTGGAGGAGGCCCGAGACCCTCCTCCTGCTGGCTCCATGCCACCTGTGTTGGGAGGGGGTGGCAAGCTGCTGCAAAGGGGACTGTGCTCCCGGGGAGGCTGAGCCACAATGCAGAAAGGGCCTGGGCACCGGCCTGACCTGGAGGAGCCTTCACTTGGTTTAAGCTCCTGCTATTTTGGATCAGGGTTGCACCTATACAATCCTATTCTCCTCCTCCTCCTCCTCCTCCTCCTCCTCCTCCTCCTTCTCCTCCTCTTCCTTTTCCTCCTCTTCCTCTTCTTCCTCTTCTTCTTCTCCCCTTCCCCTCTTCTTCTTCTCCTCCCTTCTTCTTCTTCTTCTTCTTCTTCTTCTTCTTCTTCTTCTTCTTCATTCTGGGGGATTGAACCCTGGGGCATTCTATTTCTGAGCTACACTCCAAGCCCTATCTATCTATCTATCTATCTATCTATCTATCTATCTATCTATCTATCTATCATTTATCTATCTATTTATTTTGTGTTACTGGGGATTGAACCCAAGGAGGTTCTACCTCTGAGCTACATCCCCAGTCTTATTGTTTATTTTGAAACAGGGTCTCACTAAGTTGTGGAGGGCCTCATGTTGCTGAGGCTGGCCACGAACCTGTGATCCTCCTGTCTCAGCCTCCCAAGTGCTGGGATTACAAGCATGCACCACCACACTCGGCATCCATTTTATTTTTTAATTTTGAGACAGAGTCTCACTAAGTTGCCGAGGGTCTTACTAAGTTGCTGAGGCTGGCCATGAACCTGTGATCCTCCTGTACCAGCCTCCTAAGTATGGGAATTACAGGTGTGCACCACCACACCTGGCCAACAATCCTGTATTCTTATCACCTGATCCAGAAGGCTCCACGCTACTCCTGGCTATACGATGTCACTCCTCTTGCCATAAATTCTGCTCATCATTCGTTGACATACATTTATTTTGCTGTTTGTGTACCATCTTATCTGGTTGCCCTGTTCCTGTATACTGCCCACTGCCCACTGCCCACTGCCCCCTGACCACTGCCCACTGCCCCCCCCCAGCTCCAGCAATAGTGCTCAGCACAAGTGCAGGGCTCCAAAAATACTTGTTGAACAAATGAAAGATGAGCACCTACTATGTGCCTCATGCTTCATTTGCATTATTGCAATCAAGTGCACCACAGCCCGTCAAGAGCGTTGCTGTGCCAGTTGGTGGAGCACACCTATAATCCCAGTTCTTGGGAGGCTGAGACTGGAGGATTGCAGCAACTCTGTGAGACCCTCAGCAACTTAGTGAGACCCTATTTCAAAATAAATATTAAAAAAGGGGCTGGGGTGTATCTTGGAGGTAGAAGCCAGTATCCAAAATTAAATAAATAAGCAAATAAATACATAAAAGTAAAAAGGTCTGGGGGTGTAGCGCAGAGATAGAATGCCCCTGGCTTTGATCACCAGTACCAAAAAAAAACAAAACAAAAAGCTGAAAAAAATTAAAGTGTTACTATCCCTGCTCTGCAGCAGAAGGGTAGGAAACTGATGGAACTTAAGATTCTTGCTGGAAACTCTGGGTTCCAAAAGTGGGAAGGCCAAGACTTAAACTTGCATCTGTTTTCCTAGTCAATGAGCTCCTCTCTTCTCCCCAGAGCAATTATAAGAATGTGACTTCAGTCTAGAAAAGGTAGGCTGTCAGAACTCAACAGAGAGAACACAAATAACCCAATTAAAAATGGACAAAAGGTTTTAATGGATATTTCACCAAAGAAGATAAACAAATGCCCAATGAGCACATGAAAGGGTGTTTGACATCATTAGTCAGTACGTAAAGTCAAACTAAAACCACAATGAAATACCTCTTTATACCCATTAGGATAGTTATTATTAAAAACAAAAAACAAAACAAAACAAAAAAACAAACCCAGACCACACCGAGTGTTGGTGAGGATGCGGAGAAACTGGACATTCATAGGTCAATGGTGGAAATGTACCAGGGGTGCAGCTGCTTTGGAAATACTTGGGCAATTTCTTAAAATGTTAAGTATAACTTTACCATATGACTCAGCAACTCTGGTCTTAGGAGTTTATCCATGAGAAATGAAAATTTAAGTTCAGTCAAAGACTTGTATGTGAACATTCGTAGCAGCATCATTATTTATAAAAGCCCCAAACTGGCCCCAACCCAATGTCTATTAAACGGTTAATGGATAAACAAAATGTGATATAGCCACACTCTAGAATAATATTTGGCAATGAAAAAGGAACAAAGTCCTGATATATGCTACAATGTGGAAGGACCTCGAAAGCATCTAAGTTAAAAAAGACTACCTGCTGTATGATTCCTTTTTATTAGAAAACCCCCAAAAGAAGGCAAATCTGTAGAACAGAAAGTAGATTCGTGTTTGCCTGCGGCTGGCAGTAGGAATAAATGACTTCTAATGGGCACAAGGTTTCTTCAGGGTAATGGAAATATTCTCAAGTTTGATTGTGACAATTATTGAGCAAATCTGTAAAATTTCCTAAGTCATTGACTTATACAGTTAAATGAGTGAATTTATATGTTGATTATACCTCAATAAAGTTGTTGAATATATATATGTATGTATATATATATTTGAATACACACACACACAGCCATTGAGTGTCTTCAAAGGGAAATAGTTAAGAAGCTCTTAGAGGACTGGGAGTGCAGCTCAGTGGTAGAGTGCTTGACTAGCATGCCCCAGGCCCTGGGTTCGATCCCCACACTGCAATAAAAAAAAAAAAAAAAAAAAAAAAAAAGTTCCTGAATGGGGACTAACCTCTGACCTCTGACCTGGAGGTGCCAGAGAGGAACATCCAAAAGCCCAATCCTAGAGCCACAGCCAGGGGCAGGGTCACCCTGAGCCACTGGCTTAGCAAGTCACTCCAGCTCTCCCAGCCTCAGTTTCCCCACCTGTGAAATGAGGGCAATAACGCCAACCTCCTGGGGTACTTTTGGCAATGGGGGTGTGTTAATAAAGCATTGGCAGGATGCCGGGCACGGAGACACACTCTCATTCGTGGCAGCCATGGCTAAGCTTTATGGATGAGATGTTCTGTCACCCGCAAGGCAGCCATCCTCCCTCCCAAGGAGGCACAGTTGAGGGATGGAGCTCCAGCCAGGTCCAGAAGACGGGTGGGGGTGGGGAAGCGGCCAGGGCATCACTCAGGTGTGCAGCCTCAGAGCACACCCACTGGAGTCTGAGAGGCAGGGGGGAAGGGATGTCCTCCTGCGGACCGTGGCAGAGCCCGCCTCCACCTCATATGACAGAAAGGAGGAGACACTGGCATAGTCTAGACCTCCAAAGGCTCAGGTGTTGGAGGCCGGGTCCCCAGCCGGTGGCGCTGCTGGAGGTGGTGCAAACCGTAGGAGGTGGGGCCGTGGAGGGGCCGATCTTGTCCCGCCCTCTCCCTGTCCCTCTTCCTGTCCCTCTCCTCCTCTTCCCTCTTTCCCTCTCTCCCTCTCTCCCCAGCTGCCAGGAAGTGACAGTTATGCACTTTCACATTCTCCCACCATGATGCTGGGTCCCGCCACAAGCCCAAAAGCCACAGGGCTAAGTGACCGTGGACTGCAGCTTCTGAAACTAGGAGCCCAAACCAACCTTTCCTCTGTGAAGTGGTTTCTGCAGGTGCTTTGTCAGTGATGGAATGCTGATGGACAGAGAATCTCAGGCCCCGGGATTGAAGGGAGGGGCCAGGGTCAGCCTCAAAGACTGCAGCGAAGAAAGCGGGAGCTGTTGGCAGCAAGGCTTCGTGACTTGCACAGGACGCTGCAGCTGAGGTTCAGGAGCCCCAGACCGAAGGAACCGCTGGGGCTGCAGGGACCCCTGGCGGGTGGGAGTCAAGACAGGAGGGAGGTGCTGAGCTTGTGATGGAGACGCTGCCTGTTCATGCACGAGGCAGCCACCCTCCCTCCTGGAAATGCCCTGGGATGTGGAGAAGCCAAAGAGTGGGCATCTGTTGAGTCCCTGCTACAGGGATCTACTTGGTGCCACAGATTCTGCCCGGTGTCCTGGGCAGGTCCTCAGGGAGCTGGGAGTCCTCAGTCCCACCTGATCCCTAAGCACCGGCCCTCTGAGAGTTTAGTGGGTCACACTACTGGCACGGAGTAAGGCGGGGTTCAAGGTCAGCTCTGCCTTCCCCAGGGCTCACTAATTCCCATTCTGTGTCACAGCCTGCTCGTCCCAATCACACCCGATAGCTTGTTTGTTTGCTTCTTTATTTATTCATTCATTCATTTATTTTTATGGTACTAGAGACTGAATCCAGGAGTGCTCTCCCTCAAAGCTACACACCCCAGTTCTTTTTTATTTTTTTAATTTTTGAAACAGGGTCTCACTAAGTTGCTGAGGGCCTCTATAAACTACCGAGGCTGGCCTTGAACCTCCAATCCTCCTGTCTCAGCCTCTCGAGTACTGGGATTACAGGTGTGCGCCACTGCACCCAGCCCACATCTGATGTCTAACAGCCAGATTTTTGATAGACTGATATAGCTGGTACTTCTGGAAAGCCCACATTTAAATTGTCTTAGGGGAGTCAGGCATGGTGGCACAACCCTGTAATCTCAGTACTTGGGAGGCTGGGACAGAAGGATCACAGGTTCAAGACCAGCCTCAGCAACCTAGCAAGACCTTGTCTCAAAATAAAAAGGGCTGGGGGTGTAGCTTGGAGGCAGAATGCCCTTGAGTTCAATCCCCAGTATAGTACCACAATCTTTTTTTTTTTAATTTTAAATTCTTTTAAATGGCTATTTTGGGGGCTGGGAGCGTAGCTCAGTAGTAGAACACATGCTTAGCACGTGCAATGCCTACATTCCATCCCCAGCATCAAAAGTAGTAAGTTAAGAAACAAAAATGAGGTATTTTTTCATTATAGTTTGTCATATTTTTAAATGTGAAATTAAATACAAGAAAAACTTGAAATCGCTACATACGAATTTCAACTCGATTGGTGAGGAACGGGGCTTTTCCCGTCTGAAGGGCCATGTGCACTAGGGGACCACTCTTTCAAGACTTGTTCCCAGGCCCCGAAACTCCGCCTTTGAGGAGCCGATACCATTTTGTCTATACCATATTGTGTCCTATTTTTTTCCTCCCAAATTTGTATCATAAACATTCCCTTTGCTATTTTGAGTTCCTCATAAACACCAGGCAGCACGATCTTCATCAGTCTGAATGAGTTTGTTTAACCAAGCTCCTGTTCTTGAATATTTAACTCATCCATTTTTTTTTTCATCTAGCAATTTGAACATTCCCTGCCAGGTGAAGGCAGACATAGCAGCTCTCTCTGGATTTATAATGACAGGCACTGAGGCATCTGGCCCTCATGCCGATCGTCCATTAGGTGGGAAGAGGGAGACGAGAGACAGCCAAGCTCCTGCTAGAAGCTTCCGGAGCGTTCCCACCTAGCTCTCTCAACAGTCTGAGAGGCAGGCGCTCTTCTCCCCACCTTACAAGGCTCAGGAGGTCCCAGGCTGAGCAGCGCCAGGATCCTAAGGTCAGCCTGAGTCCCCACCACACTCCATCCCAGGTGTGGCCGGAAAATCCCAGGCCTGTCCAGGCAGAGGACTGTTGTTGTCTCCTTGAAATGGCCACAGGGTGTTCTGCAGGGGACCCCTGGCTGTAGAACTCTGCTGCTCTGAGCAGTGGTTTCCAGGCTTTTGTCTGGGGAGATGCAAATTCTGAAGGAAAAAAAAAATCCCTCCAGGGGTGCTGGCTTACCAAGCCACCCTTCTAGGATTAGCCAGCCGTTCTAGGATTAACCCTGAATCCACTCTAATTCCTATATATATTTTTGACAGTACATCATTTGCAAAAACCAAAAGAAATGTAGTGCTCTGCCTTTAATAGCCAGGAGCTTTGGGGAACCCTCCTGGTGTGTCCTAGTACCTAGATTGAGAACCACGGGTTCAGCACACAGGTGAAAACCAGGAAGGAAATTACAGAAGATCTCCAGGCTGCCAAAAATCGCCCTCAGAAAATCTTTACATTAAAGCACCTGCGTTTGGCTTGCAGCAAAGGCACTTGGTCTCCTAGTCGATAAAACAAGCGTAATGTGTCCTGCTGAGTATTGATCATATGCGGTACTCATAGGTTGAAAAGTGTTACAATAGAGAACAGTGCTCCCTTCGTGGGAATGCAGAGGACTACATTTCCCAGGCTCCTTTGCAGGCAGGCAGGGGCACATGACTAGCCCCAGCCAAGGGGGTGTAAGCAAATATAACACATGTACTTTCAGGCCCAGACGTTTAAAAATTCATGAGAATTCGACATGCTCTCCCTTGCCCTTCTGTGGAGAGGTTGGTATAGCCACATCACAGAGTGAGGCACCTCCATCAGCCCAGGACTCTGAGTAGCGCTGGAGCAGAGCCACAGGGCCACCTGCCTTGGCATCAGATAAGTGACATTGGGGAGGAAGAAAACATTTTCCATTGAGTCCCTGAGATTTCCGGGTCAGTTTGTCACTGCAGCTTAACCTAGGCTATTCCTGACTAACGCAAGTCCCTTGCACAGGCCTGGTCCACGGCAGACACTCTTACTCTTCTTTGTCCCTCTCTTAGTAGCTCGGATGGGCATAAGTCACATGCCGATGTAGAAAGGGCAGGTAAAGTGGGGAAAATCTCACCAGCCTGAAACACTCCTTCTGTCCTAAGATGAAACCTTTTGAAAATCCCACAGGCTGCGTATTCCCAAGCTCTGGGTTAAGCCAGAAGAAAGTGCTCTTGGTGGGTATGGACAGATCACACTAACAAGGCATCCTGGGAGAGGTCTATGGAAGTGGTGGTTTAACTGGTCTTCTTAGAAGAGCTGTTTCCCAACTTCTCTTGTAGGGACATAAGTAGACTCTTTGGTTACTCAGCCCACTGCCCTCGGGGAGTACTCTCCCCAAGAGAAGCTCGCCATCCCCCACCTGTCTTGCTGGACAGAAGAATCGAAAGCTTTGGGTCTTAGATTGCCAGTGTTCAATGCATGCTTAGGGATCATCTGTAAGGATGGGAAATAGGGTTTGTGATAGATTTTCTTTGTCCGCGTGTTGTTTGGTTAAACCCCAGTCTAGCGGTTGCTGTGAAGGTATTTTGTAGAAGTGGTTAGCATCTACAATCAGTAAAAGAGACTACAATCAGTAAAAGAGACTTTCAGTAAAAGAGACTACTCTTAATAATGGGGTCATTGTGGGTGGGCCATATCCAACCAGTTGAGGGTCTTAAAAGCAAAAACCAAAGTTTCCAGGGGATTGAACTCTAACATAGGAATCCTGCTTGGATTTTCAGCCTGACCTGCAAATTTCAGACTTGCCAGCCTCCACAGCTGTGTGAGTCAATTTCTTAAGATCCATCCATTTCTCACTGGGTGCTTATAATGCTGGTACATGGGAAGCTGAGACAGGAGGATCAAAATTTCAAGGCTAGTGCCAGGTAACTTAGCAAGACTTTATTTCAAATTCAAAAATAAAAAGAAGTGGGCTATGTGTAGCTCAATGGTAGAATGCAACTGGGTTCAATCCCCAGTACAAGAGAGAGAGAGAGAGAGAAAGGGGGGGGGAGGGAGAGGAGAGGAGAGAGAAAGAAAGAAAGAGAGAAAGAAAGGAAGGAAGAGAAAAAGAAGGAAAGAAAGAAAGATCCATCCATTTCTCTGTCTCTCTTCCTATTGTTTCTGTTCTTCTGGAGAATCCTGACTAACACAGGGTCCCTTTCTCAAGCTAATCTGATTAGTAGAGGCTGTCTTGGAGGCTGTGTCATGTTCAGAAGGATTCTGAGACTAATCTAGACTAGCAAAGTGAACGAAGTTCCATAAAAGCAGAGAACCTCGCTGTCTTGTAACTTACTGTATGCCCAGTACCTAGGACAGCATCTACCACCCAGGCCATACCCTATGTTGATTTGTTGAATGAATGAATGACCTTTTAGCAATGCCTACTGTTATGTTGTGGGGATATGAAGCGTCCCCAAAGGCTCATGTGTTGAAGACTTGGTCTGCAGTGCAGCAATGTCCAGAGGCGGAGGCTTTGGGGCAGTGGCTGGGTCCTGAGGGCTCTGGGATCATCAGTGGATTAAGCCATTGGCAGTTGAATGGAGGACTGGGAGGCAGTGGAAACCGTAGGAGGTGGAGGCTGTTTGGAGGAAGGAGTCACTGGGGGCGGGGCCTGGGGGACTATATCTCGTCTCTGGTCTCTTCCTTCCTCTCTCTGCTTCCTGGCTGCCGTGAGTGGAGCAACTTTCCTCTTCTGTCCTCCTCCACCAGCTGACCATGGACTGACCTCTGAAACCATGAGCCAAACAAACCTTTCCTCCTCCATCTTGGTTTTCTCAGATAGTCGTCACAGTGACGGAAAGCTGCTAACACACCTACGGTGGCACTGCAATGGGACAACCACGCCTTCGTCGACTCGCGTACCAGATGAGAGCACGGAGGGCCGAGAGGTGACACATTTAGTCAGTGGGTGGCACACTCGGCGAGTGTGAAACACGCCTGACTTCCTCGCCTCTGCTCTCCACTATCTTGTTGGACAAGGGATTTGGGGGGATCACAGCTATCAGGAGAGGGGTGTCATCTGCTGGGAAAGGAGTCTCTGACCCCTATTTGTGGAGAGTGACTTTGAGAAGAGACTTCCAGGCTCCTGCCAAGACAGGATTTGCTCCAGCCTCTGTGTGCTAAGCCCTCGCTCGGGAGGCCTCCGGCTGCACGCTCTCTTCTGCAGCAGGTTCCTCTGAGCAACAGGCTGCAGAGTGTCCTCTCCCCACCAAAGGTCCCAGCATCCCGCCATGCCCCTTGCATGTACACCGCCGCTTCACCCAGGACCGGACCTTGGGGTCAGCGGAGTGGAACTGGTTGTTTTCTAAATGAGAGTTTTCTGGTTTTAGTGATGGGGTGGAGGGCAGTGATTGGCAGGAGAGCCCATTCCCAGACCCAGTGCGCAGTAAATCTCCAATGAAGGTTTGTTGAGTGACTGAAAGAGTGTCCAGGGCAGGTAGAGATGGGAGTGGAGAGGAGGCTGAGATTTCCATACCCATCGGCATGGGCGGCTCCTGCTTCCCGTCATCAGGAGTATTGGCTGGCTTCAGCAGCCAGGCTGGTTTCATCTGCAAATCACACGGCTGTCTTCCCTCCTGGTGAATGGTTTCTCATCCCTCCCTCTGCTCCTGTGTCCCCACTACCCTGTGGGCCTGTTGGGAGAGCTGTAGCCCATTGCAGCCCAGAGCTGGACACAGGTTCAAATCCTTGCTCTGAGGGACCTGAGACCACTCCAAGTGAGTTCTAAGCCTTTGTGCTTACACGTAAAGAAAGAGAATGAGAGTAATAATACTTGTGTTGCAAGGTTGTTTAAAAGGTTTAATGAGTGAATATTTATGAAGTTCTATAAGTAGGGTCTAGTATATAGCAAGTGCTTAACTAACACCAGCTCCTATGGTGGATGACTAAGATGGTATCCACAGTTAACTCTGGTCAAATCCAGAGACCAGGCTGTTGTCTACGTCTGCCCCACAGCCACCTGGTGAGGTTAGCAGGCTGGGGACTGGCGCCCATTTCTCAGACCACGTTGAGGCCAGCAAGCTTGAGTGACAGGCTCAGAAGGGAGCCGTCCTTAGGAGGGATGTCGTTTTAGAGGGATGAACTTCTGCCCCAGGTCCACTCCCACCCAGACGGAGGGGAAGTGGGGGGAGTTGCCTGAGGGATGACTAGGACCTTCCTCTATTTGTCTTAGTGCTGGGAATTCTGCCATCAACCAGGCTCTGAGAACCTCTGCCAGGTAAATGAGAAGCGATTTTTGACTTTTTTCTTTTCTGGTTTTCAAAAGGCATCACTATTTTCCTCCCAGGAAAAGCTGGCTGTATGTGTGTGCTCGCACGTGTGTGCATGTCTGAATGTTCATGGTGGGGGGTGCAGGGGGCCTCTGGTCTTCCTATGCAACCAGAGGGTTCCAGTGGCAGGGCCCAGCTGACCTGGGACCACTGGAGGCCTTTTTAGGGTCTGTAACTGTGGTTGCTGCTCCCCTGCCCCCTCCTCGGATCCTAGCAGAGTGTGGCTTCTTGCACTGCCCAGCCTCAAACCTGAAGCCATTTCTCACCACTGCTAGAAGCCCCCTGAGGTCACCCCCTACCACCACCAGCAGTGTGTGTGTGTGTGTGTGTGTGTGTGTGTGTGCATGCCAGGCAGGCAAACTCATTTCAATATTAACAGAAGTGAAAGAGGATTAAGAAGTTAAATCTGTGGTAGGGGAAAGAGAAAAAAAAAGTTCACTGAATGCACTTGAAAGCCAAATAGAAACGACTTCTGGAGCCTCTACTGGTTTGGATTATCCCTGCCTGGATTCCCATCTGCCTGCGTGGATTATCTGCATCCGTGTGGATGGTGCGCGTGGTTCTAGGGAGGGCTGGCAGGGAAGTGGCGAAGCCCAGACTGGCTTCTCTCTCACGGCAGGGTCTGCTGCGTGGGGAGGGGTCAGCCTGTTTGGCAGCCAGATGTGTCTAATGGGCTTGGGCGGCAGGAGGGAAATCAGGGTCTTTTGATGAAGCTCCAGGTACAGTGGTTGAGGCAACTGATTGGGAGAGGAAGCGACGTTCTGCCAGGCAGGCTAGGGAGAAAGGATCCTGCTAATCAGCCATGAGAGTGTTAAACTGGGGGCTGGGGTTCACCAGGGGGCAGGGGAGGGGAGGGAAGTAGTTCTCAGAGCAGATGAAAATCCTCATCACCATTGTCGAGAACCTACTGGTGGCCCAAGGACTCAGATCTATGGAGATTTTTGATGCCTGGGTAGCTCACTCATTTTCTTAACAAGTGTCTATTCATTTTCAACAATGTGGCAGGCAATGTGTTAGACCTGGAGGATACAAGGTAACGCGGACAGGCACTGCCATCTGGGCTCTCAGGGGTGAGTAGAGTAGTTAGTTACTTCAATGTTACAAATGAGGGGCTCTTGACCTACACAGGATGCACGGGGCCATAGAGCAGGGCAAGCGACTTTGACCTGGAAAAGATATTCAGAGAAGGCTTCCTGGGAGAAGCGATGTGTAAACGGAGACCTAAAGGATGACATTAATCACAACAGCGGACTTTTCACCAGCGCTTACTGTGTACCCAACAATGTCCTGAGCGTGTTATATGCAGTTTTTCATTTAATTTCTACAACGATGCCATTGTCAACTCTGATTCTCGGATGAGAAAATGGAAGCAGAGGGAGAGGAATGGTCAGCATCATGAGGTAGGAAGTGAAGGATACAGAAGAAGAGGGAAGCGCAGGGAGAAAGAGGAGAGGTGGAGACTCGGGGCTTCAAAACAAGGGAAGGGCTGACACAAAATCGTGGAGAAGGGAGGGAGCAGGGCTGGGACAGAAAGTTCTGGAGAGTGGAGAGTGGAGGGGCTGGGGCAGATCCCTCTGGGCCCTACCTTGCGGGGGTGACAGACTAATCCCACCCTGGGAGGACAGCAGCCCAACAGCCTAGGAACCTGGGGTGGGACCACCTGAGCTGGGGGTCCTAGCCCAGACTCCTGGGAGGAGCCCCTGGGAGGATGAGGGAACCTACCCCCACCCCGTGCAGAGGCTCCCAGCGCTGGTGTGTGACTACAGGTGTGTCTTAGGAGTGGAGAACCCTGAGCGCGCCCTTCTCCCGGGATCTGAGCAGCCTTGGGGGCAGGGGGCTCACTTAGAGTCTGGAGTCAGAGAGGTCTGGGCTTAAAATCCAGGTTTCCCTGAGGGTGAGCTCTGTGTGCTTGGGCACGTGACCCAACCTCCCTGGGCCCGGGTCCTTCATCTGGACCATGGGGATGGCGATGCTGGACAGATCTCCTTACCCAAGCCCCGCTCCTCTTTCCTAAGGACACCTGTTGGTTTCATATTCTCCCCTCCCTGGTGAAACTATTCATACACAGGGACCCTGGAGGTGATTCTAGCTAGCACCGTCCAGCACGGTCATGGTTGCCGTGATTGGTCGGGAGTTCAGGACTAAGCCAATCAGCATGTGGCTTTTGACATGGCAGCCCAATCAGACTCACAGAAACAGTGCATTGGGTGGCGGGTGATGCTGGTCTCTTCCTTCTCCCTCTCTCTCCCACTGACTAGGAAGGGTGAAGTCTCTTACGTTGTGCTCAGGAGAGCAGTAATTCTGAAGATAGATCCCACGCTTGGAGAAACAGCTGAGGCAACCACAAAGAAGTTGAGACCTGGGCGCAGTGGTGCACACCGGTGATCCTAGTACTTGGGAGGCTGAGACAGAAGGATCGCAGGCTCAAGGCCAGCCTCAGCAACTTAAGCAAGACCCTGTTTCAAAATAAAAAAATGAAAAGGGCTGGGGTTGTAGCTTGCAGGTAGTGCATTTCTAAGTTCAATCCCTGGCTCCAAAAAGTGAAAATAAAAATAAAGAGTGAAAGAAGTTGACACGGAATCCCTAGGCATAGCCTGTGATCACCTGACCAACCCCATTCAACCTCTGGAGCTCTGTTCCATGAAATGAAACAATCCTCTTGGGGCTGGGGGCGTGGCTCAGTTGCAGAGAGCTTGCTCAGCGTGCGCTAGGTCCTGGGTTCCACCCCCAATGGGGGGGGTAGATTAACAGTTCTCATTGTTGAAGCCAGCTTGCGCCTCCATTTCTGTTACTGCAGCCAAACTCGTGGGAACCCATTTTTTGCAGGTTGCTTATTTGGGTTTTCCTATGTCCAGTCAGTAAGTGTTTATTGCATCTCTCTTGTGACCCAGATGAAACCCCAGGCACTGGTGGGGGTTTGGGGGTCGGCACTAAGTGCAGAAAGGGGCTCCCACAGTGGACAGAGATGGACAATGCACAATGAAACAAGAGAATCTCAGTGACCAGGGCTACAAGGGCATAGCAGAGAGAGCTGGGGGGACGTCACAGTGGGAACTAGTGTCATCACAGAAGACCCCCCCTTGCAGCTGCAGTGGCTGGAGGAAGTGACATTTGAGCTGAAGTCTGGATGGGCAGCAGCCAGAGGCAGGTCTGACTCCCCATTGCTCCTGGGCCCAGGAAGTGGGGTTCCTCCCTGGCCCCGCCCCCAGCCCAGCCAGCCCAGCATTAGAAGATGTCAGAGGGCCTAGGAGGAGGCCACCTCTCTCCCTGCAGGCTAGTGAGATGAGGACCCCAGGCCAGTGTTGGGGCAGGACGGGAGGGAGACAGTCTTGCCGGATGTGGGTGACTGATGGCAGGGCAGGGGAGGGTCTGACCGGTAAGGAGACAGCTGTGAGCAGGTGGACGCCTGCTTACTCTACCCACCTAGGTGTCTTGTTCACCTCCTCGCTCACTCATGGGAGCAAGAGACCCAGGGCTAATGGGAGAGGAAAGGCAAGGACACAGGTTCAGTCTCCACCTAACTGGGAAAGGAATCGCATCTCTCAGAATTCTGTTCCTTTCATCTGCAAGATGTGGGAGCTGACCCCTCCCTCCCAGGGTCCTTGGAAGAGATACCAGCCACTACTGTTTCCCTTCTTCCCTTCTTAGGGGTCCCGGGCAGCACTGAAGGAAAAAAGATCGAAATTATGTTCTCATTTTACAGATGGGGAAACTGAGGCACAGAGCGTTTAAGCAATGACCCAAGGGTGCACAGGCTGGACCTGGCACCGAGGGGCCCTGAACACACGCTCTTAGCAACTGTGGCATGAAATTGCCTTCACGGAGGCAGAAGTCAGGAAAGCTGAGTCCGAGGGGTTACGCCAGGTGGGAGGGGGCTTTGCAGGCCGTAGGGCACAGTGGCTTCACTAGGGATCCGTAATATTGTACCAGCCTTGCCGGCTAGGCCACGCGCTCCTGAAGCAGGCTGAGACATTTTGTTTTACACACGTAGGTTTTAGAATTACTCAGGAATGGCGAGGGAGCCACTGAAAAAAGTCTCTGCCCAGCAGGCATGGTAGCACACATTTGTAATCCCAGTACTTGAGAGGCTGAGACAGGAGGATCGAAGGTTCAAGGACAACCTCAGCAAATAGCAAGACCCTCATCAACCTAGCAAGACCCTGTTTCAAAATAAAAATAAAACAGGGCTGGAGGTGTAGCTCGGAGGTAGAATGTTCCTGAGTTGAATCCCCAGTGTCCCCCCTCCATAAAAAAAAAAACTGTCCCTGACAGATCCCAGGGAGGGGCACAGAGGAAGCACCAGGGTGGGCTCAGAACTGGAAGGGCAGGAAAAGTAGTGGCCGAAAGCTTTCTGCGGTTTCCCCAGGTAGGAATGGGCCAGGGGAAGTGGGCTGGTCAGGAGCAGGAGAGTTTGAAAACTTTCTCCTGCTGGTGTACTAGGGCCTGCTCTTGCCTGCTGGGTGCTGGCTCCGGAGAGGTTAGGGCAGGGTGACATGGGAGAGCCCAATCCTGGGCTCTGGATGGGTTGGTTTGCACCTGGAAGGCTGCTCTTCTCTGGGAATTAACTAGCCCTGGCAGGGGCCATCCCTCCCCCTGGTCCTCAACCAGGCTCCCTTGATATCAAAGCGCCAAGAATACAGACATGAATCAAATGCAGTTAGTCCACATTTTAGAGCTGAGAAGCGCCTGCTTGTCTGGGGTGTTTGGAAAAGAAAGAGGAGAAATGTTTGTACTCTGCAAACAACTCACAAACAAGCCACCTCGCAGTTCACAAGCATTAATGAGGCTTCGTGCTGCCGGCGGGGGTGGCAGGGTGGCAGCGCGGCGGAGACAGCCAGGGAAATAGAGGCTCCAAGAGGCCCCGGGGCTGGTGGTTCCTGTCAGTCCCAGCTTTGCTGTCCACTCACAGAGTGACCCGGTGTACCAGCCTGTGCTCCCGGGCCTCTGACTCAGCACAGACGGGGCTGACGGTTCTGCAGTATAGAGCTAGCTAGCCTTCCTTGGAGTTTGATCTCTGCCACTTACTAGCTTGGGGACCTTAGGCAAGTGACTAAGCCACTCTGCCTCAGTTTCCTGTGTATGAATGGGGACAGTGACAGTATCGATCTTGTAGGTCATTGCGATGACAACCCAAGTTAATACCTCCCAGGCATCTGCACGCTGGATAGAAAGTCACCTCGCGTGTGCATGCCGGTGGCTGTCACTAGCCACACCAGTGGCAGTGAGTCCCATCCACGTCCTAACACACTCTGCAGGGTCTGGAGCCGGCTCATGCTATGATCATCATACTTACACTTTACAATGACCTGGTGACAAGAGGTCCTGTCCCTCCCTCAGTGACCCATGGGGGTGGTAACCCTTGGGTGCTGCCGTCTTCCCTCTAAGAAAGTATGTGATTTCATTAGTTGTGGGGAGAGAAGGCTCTGTGGGGGATGCCAGGCCGTCTCCACCTGCAGGAAGGTCTGCAGAGCAGCTGCCCCCCACCTCGTGCCACCCTGCCCTCTCCAAGGAGGGAGAGAAAGACCTTGGACTTGGCACCTGCCTTTTCTCTTCTCTATTTTCTTCCCTTCTTTTTCATTTTCTGTCAGTTATTTTTTACTTATCTATTTGCAATGTTTACATGGTCCCAATTTCAAAAATCCAGGCAAATTCAGAAAAGTATAATAGAGAAGAACTATTCCCCTAGAGTTTTTTCACTGGGAAATAAAGGACGACCATTCCAGACACCCCCCTCCCCACAGCATTCCACACTCTGGATGAAATGAAACACATCACTTGGCCCTGTGCTTCTTTCATTCCCTGATGGTGGCGGAGAACTTTCAGTGTCAATGAGTGGGACACACATTATCCCTTTCAAGGGAGCTACAGCACTTTTTGACTGCCCTGCATTTGTTACTTTCATTCTTGGTGGTTAGATATTAGGCTGTTCCTTTTTTTTTTTTTTTTTTTTTTTTTTTTTTTTTGGCGGTACTGGGGATTGAACTCAGGGGCATTCTACCTCCGAGCTATACCCCCAGCCCTATTTTTTATTCTTTATTTTGAAACCGAGTCTCACTAAGTTGTGGAGTGCCTCACTAGGTAGCTGAGGCTGGCCGCGAACCCGGATCCTCCGGTCTCAGCCTCCCGAAT
>PVLC010000026.1:328194-387667 GCA_004027655.1 Graphiurus murinus | reverse complement strand
GCTGTTCCTTTTTAATATTTTTTTTCTTTCCTACTATAAACAATGCTCAGCTGGGTGTGGTGGTGCATGCCTGTAATCCCAACACTGGGGAGCCTGAGACAGGAAGATCGCAGGCTTGAAGGCAACCTCAATAGTGAGACCCTCAGCAATTTAGTGAGACCCTGTCTCAGAATAAAAAATAAAATAGGGCTAGGGTAGAGCTCAGAGATAGAGTGCCCCTGGATTCAGTCCCTAGTTACCCGCCCCCCCAAAAGCTCATTAAATATTCTGTACCTGTAACTTTCTCAGTGGTTGAGGACTGTGCAACTCTGAGTCCATTTGGCTCATTCATTCATTCATTCATTCACTCACTCACTCATTCGATGAGGCTACTGAGCATCCCGTACAAGCCAGCTCTGTCCTAGATGCGGGGACACAGCCATGAGGAGGAGGGTCCGAGGTACTGGCAGAGGACAGACAAGAGACAGCAAATGACATGTAACAGCACTTTGATATGAATGGACAAGTGCATCCCCCAGAAAGCTGGCACCGACCTACATGAGCAGCAACAGTGAGTGAGGGTGCCACTCCCCGAAAACTCTAGCCAGAGATGAATGATGCTAATTTTCCTCTATCAATCTGATAGCTAAAAAAAAAAACAAAGGAAATCATTGCTAACTTTGTTTGATGACTAATAGTTATTGAGTCCTTAACCTGTGTGTCAATCACATACAATTTTTAAAGCCATCATTTATTGGGTACCATGTAGAAGGCATTGATCTACGAATGGGAAGTACTACAGGTTAAGCATCCCTGAAAACCCTCCAAATCTGAGATACTCCGAAATCTGAAACGTGTGTGTGTGTGTGTGTGTGTGTGTGTGTGTGTGTGTAATGCTGGGGATTGAATCCAGGGCGCTACTGAGCTACCTCCCCAGCCCTTTTTATTTTTTATTTGAGACAGGGCCTGGCTAAGTTGCTCAGGTTGGCTTCAAACTTGTGATTCTCCTGCCTCAGCCTCCGGGGTAGCTGGGATTACAGCCGTGCACCACTGTATCCTACAGACCCAAACCTTTTTGATTGCTGACCAGATGCCATCAGTGGGAAGTTCTGTGCAATGAAATATTGTTTCACATACAAAACTTTTTAAAATGTTGCCTAAAATTACCACAGGGCTATGTGTATAAGGTGTATGTGAGACATCAATGAATTTGTTTTCTTTTTGCTTTTTGAGATGAGTCTTGCTATGTTTCTCAGGTTGGTCTTGAACTCCTGGGCTCAAGCGATCCTCCCACATCAGCCTCTGAGCAGTTGACTGCAGGTGCACTGCCACACCTAGCTCATAAGTGAATTTTGTGTTTCGACTCGAGTCTCATGACATCTTATTATATATATATATATATATATATATATATATATATATATATACACATATATATGTTCATTCCAAATATATATATATTCATTCCAAATATATATATATATATATATATATATATATATATATATATATTCATTCCATATATATATTCCAAATTCGAAAAATCCCAAATCTGAAATACTTCCGGCTCATTTCTGATACAGGATACTCAGCCTGCATTATTATCCCTATTATTGTTATATTAATATTTATTATTTTATTTTTATTTATTTATTTTGCAGTACTAGGGGTTGAACTCAGGGGCATTCTACCTCTGAGCTATATTTTTATTTTTTATTCTTTACTTTGAAACAGGGTCTCACTAAGTTGCAGAGTGCCTCACTAGGTAGCTGAGGCTGGCCGCGAACCTGGATCCTCTGGTCTCAGCCTCCCAAATGCTAGGATTACAAGCGTGCGCCACCATGCCCACCTCTTATTATTATTAGTAGTATTATTGTTCCTATCCTTCATTTTACAGATGAAGAAACTGAGGCAGGAAGGGTTAATCACACAAAACCCAGGGTTCTCTGTCTTCAGTTTAAGCCACCTTATGCAGTACCTTTCTCCGCCCTGCACGGATGGATTGCATGGGATTTGTACCTTTGAAAACAACACTGATGAGCCATATCTAGGGCCCCTTTAGTCAATTGTCTATCCGTGCCCCTCATTTTGGGGGGATATCGGGGATTGAAACCAGAGGTATTCTACCTCCTATACCCTCACTCTTTTTTGTTTTGAAACAGGGTCTCATTAAACTGTTGAGCGTCTCACTAAGTTGCTAAGGCTGGTCTTGAACCTGCAATCCTCCTGTCTCAGTCTCCCAAGTACTGGAATTACAAGCATGTGTCACCATGCTCGGTTTCATTTTCTTACTAATATAGAAGCTTCCGGAGAACTCTGCGTGACTCTCATCAGTCAATGGGGGCTGGCATGTCCACCGCACTGGGGAACGGGGCGGGGGGTTGAAGGAGATGGTGGGGGAAATACCCGGCTGAGTACCTGGCACATAGGGGACGTCACACATGTCCTTTAGCACACCCACACCGCACACAGTCTACAAGAGCTCGGTGGGCAGCAGCCTGTGCCAGCGGAAGGGATTATCACTAAGCGTGCTGAGAAGGAACTTGGGGTTCTTCCTGGCAGGGGTGGGGACTGTCCAAGATCTGACTCTGAGTGGCCCCAGGAGCTGTGCCTGGCTGGCTGCTGCGGGGGAGGGGCTCCGGAAGAGCTGGGATGGGGCGGCCTGTCAGGGTGTGCGTGGAGCTGGAGCATGTCTAGGGAGAAGGTCCCGATGGTCCAGGACTCCGGCATCAGGGTGGCGTGGAGGCCACCAAGGAGTGGCCCTGGAGAAGCATCTGCTGTCAGCATGAGGAAGACCACCTTGCAGTGGTGGGCTCAGACCAGGACCAGAGCTGGGTGCAGTCACAGCCCCGTGATCGCAGGCTGTCCTGGGTACCAGAAAGATGACCAGGTCCTGGCCTGTGGCCCCTGGGGGAAACATTGAGGCTGAGAGATGGCCAGAGAAGGTGCAAGCAGGACAGTGGGGGCAGAGGAGAGAAGAGGCTGGAGAGGGCCCACCAGAGCAGAGATGGAGAAGGAGGGAAGGAAGACATCCTGGGCACCTGCAGGAAGGAGCTGGGCTGGGCAGAGGGCAAGATTCCAGAGGAGTGTGGGGGAGACTCGGCAGGCTCCTGCTTACAGGTGAGCTGTGTGGGGGACAGGAGTTTTGGGGTGCCTCCCTGAGCAGGCCCTACTGGCGGGGTGGAGGGAGGCCATCTCCACTGAGTCAGGAGGTGGGGTAGGCGTGAGGTGGATGGGGCTCAGCTCTCAGCTCGTGAAAGCCACCACCTTCCTGGAATGGGGGGGGGGTCCTTCTTAAGCCGGTCGGATGCTTCTTTGAAACTCTAGATATTCATCAGGCTTTCGGAAATGATTAGAAAGGCGTCACCACAGGACAAAGATGACTCCCATGACAGATGGGGACATCACGGGATCACCTGCGCTTCCCTTGCGTGTAGCAGAGTCCCCAAAACTGTTGGTCAGTGCCTCTGCACCCCGTTTCTTAAGGGGAGGAATTCTTTTGTGCAGGGAATAAGGAGTGGAGGGTGATGAGGAGGTGGAGCTGAGAAACCCACAGGCTTGGGGTGGTTTATGGGGCCGAGGGTTGGGGGAGAAGCGGCAGCAGCAGTGGGCGATGGGGGAAGAAGGAAGGGCTGTTAATAATGACCGGACATTTTAGTCATCTTAAAGATACCTTGAGAGGCTTCAGTAAAGAATGGAATCACTTATAATTACGTCTGACTGCTAAAGTGGGTTTCTGGAGTTGACCTGGTTCTGAGAGCAGGCCACAGAAGTGATAATGACAAGGCCATCATAATTATAACCACTGTCACTTGTGGAAGATTTTAAGCACATGGATTCTGGGGCCAGACCTGGCTTGATTCCATCTCGATCCCTTACCAGTGTGCCTCCGTTTCCTTAACTAGGAATGGGTCGATAATAATACAGTTCTGATTATTTACTGCTGTGAAGCAGATTGCTCTAAAACTTTGTGACAAAGGCACGGGACTTTATGTTGTGCTTATGATTCTTTAGATTGGGGGCTGGGATACAGCATAGCACAGGTGGCTTGTCACTGCCCCACGTTGCCTGAGGTCTCTGTTGGGAGGATATGTAGGTCCTCTGAAGCTTGAGCTTCCTCACAACATGGCCGCCTCAGGGGAGTTAGACTCTTCCAGGGGGAACTCAAGGTTCCAGGAGCCAGACTGCTTTGATTCTTTGTTTATCTAGCCTTGAAACTCAACTCACATGTTGGCACTTTGCCCTGTATTCTGCTCGTGGAAGCAGTTATCTGCCTGGCCAGATTCAAGGGGGATAGAGACCATGGGTCAAAAGTCAAGAATGTGCCATCAAGCTTTGTGACAGCCACCAGGCCTTACGTGGAAGATGTGGAGGTGAAGTTGGTGAGTTAATACATGGAGTACAGTTGAACTGGGCCTGGCGTCTGAGAAGTGCTCAGCAAATACCAGCCGTGGTCATGCCTGCCACTGTGGCGGTTATTATCCTTAGGTAACAGTTTTCTACCAAAAGGCCAGGTTCAAGGTCAAGGGTTGGGCTGGGAATCTGAGCCTGCAATCCTCTCTGTCCTGCTCCCTTAGCCTAGAGGTGCTGGGCCCGATGATGCCCTTCCTCATCTCTCCCCAGTTTGCAGCGCTCTTGGTGTCATTTCTGCCTGTTCCCCACCTTCCCCTGCTCATCCCCAGCTTGTGGCAGTGGTGCCCTGGAAACTCTTGCTGCCTGTACGTGATTCCAGGAGCGCCTTCTGAGCTGCAATATTGTTGCTGTTAATTTAGTGCCATTAAACCCAGCCATTATTAGCAACTCCTGGAGCAGGTGGGTGGCAGCGCTCCAATTCCAGCAATGAGACTTGCGGCTTGCCAGCTGCTCTGGGAGGCTGACCCCAGCCATGCTCCTTGGGCCTTCCTGGGAGGAAGGAGTACTCAGATCCTGCTGCTGAGGGCAGGGAGGCCTTGATGACCTCTGACCTCCTGAAGGGTCACATCAGGCGCCATGAGTCCTTTTCACTCAGTTACGTGGGAGCCAGGCAGTCAGGGGCCAGCGGCCTCTAAGCCTCAGCTTGATGGCTTATGCTCTTAGTGACCCTGGGCGGGGTCTTCTCCCCTGAAAGACTCAGTTTCCCCAGCTATGCACAGGCGATACAATGACTGGCTGGGATGTTTGCTAAAAATGCAGATGGCTGGTTGCCAACTTGTTCTGACAGAATTGAGACAGCTAGCCTCCTCCTGTCCTGGGAACGAGGCCAGGCAGGTAAAGAAGTAAGCCTTGGGGCTGGGTGTAAGTATGACAGTACCTACTGAGGGGTTGCTAGCGGGGGTTAAGAGACCAATAGCCACAGGTTCGCAGCTGGTGCCTGGTGTACGGCTGGGGGAGAGCTGGAAAGCCAAAAGACAAAAGCCCATGGGAGGAGGGACGTCCGTCTTTTGTGAACCCAGGTCCACCCCTGCTTGCTGCCCTGGAAGTTTCCCTTGTCTCTGAGGGATCCTACTATGTTTTGCAGTCCCGTGGCTTACCTGGAAATGTGCTTGGTCATCTTGAATCTCCATCTGACCAATTCCTTTGCAGGATTCCCAGCCCCACCTCAGCAACTTGTGAGGCCCTCTGCAACTTAGTGAGACCCTGTTTCAAAATAAAGAATAAAAAATAGGGCTGGGAGTGTAGCTCAGAGGTAGAATGCCCCTGGGTTCCATCCCCAGTACCATACACACACACACACACACACACACACACACACACACACACACAGAAGGTGATCCACTTGTCCCAGCATGCCTGGGACTGTCCTGGTTTTAAAACCAAATGCCCTGATTGGCAGGCAAACTGGAACAGCTGGTCGACCTAACAGCACAGGGCACTGGCTTAAAGCACAGCTCTGCAGCCAGACTTCCGGGCTTGGGGGCTGTGCAGCTTGCTGACTGTGTGACTTGGGCTAAGTTACCCGCTTTTTCTGCTCCTCGGTATCCTTATCTGTAATGGGGGGAATAGACCCTGTCACATGTCGATCCCGTATGTTTGTCTAGATGATGCATGTAGAGCATCCAGCAAAGAGTGCGGCTCCCCAGCAGTTGCTGTGAAGTGCCAGCCACTGGGATTTTCCAGGTTCCCTTTCCCCCGGGGGAGTCACGGGTGGGGGTTCACTGACCTTGCACCTCCTGGGTACAGGCTCTGCAGGTGGGAGACCCAGAAACTAAATAATGTCCTGGCCCTACGTTCACCGGGGAGCTGAGAGTTGTGTGTGGATAATGATTATCGCTAGAAATCAATGCATGTTTAGATCGGAGTATAGGAACAAGAGCTGGGTCATCGGATCATACACTTAGAGCAGGTGAATTTTATGCTATGTAAATGATACCTCATTTGAGCTCTTATAATAAAACCAAAACCCTAAATCAAAGGCTCTGGTGGCCTTTCAGAAGAAAGCCCTTAGCCGGGCATGGTGGTCTGTGCCCATAATCCCAGTACTTGGGAGGCTGAAACAGGAGGATCGAAGGTTGGAAGTCAGCCTCAGCAACTTAGAGAGACTCTCAGAAATTTAGCGAGACCCTGTTTCCAAATAAAAAATAAAATAGGACTGGGGGTATAGCCTGGAGGTAGAATGCCCCTGGGTTCCATCCCCAGTACCACAAAAAGAGGAGGAGGAGGAGGAGGAGGAGGAGAAAGAGGAGGTGGAGGAGGAGGGCACTTGCTCTGGTCAAGGAAGCAGTGATCATGGAGGCTCTTGGGAACAGGTGGCCTTTGACCTGGACCCCAAGGAGTCGGGAGAATCAGGAGTGGGGCATGCTGGGAGGAGGGGCCTGGATGATCAGCACTGTGAGAAAATCCTGGATTGATATTCAGACTCCGCTACTCTCAAGCTGTGTGACCTTGGCAAGTCTTTACGTTTCTCAGCCCCTATATCTGGCATCTATAAAACAAAAGACTCTAAGGAAAGTGCCCAGCCCGGCAGAGAACCTGACACAGGTGGCAGCTTTTTTTGTTGTTGTTGTTGTTTTCAGGAGCAGGGAGGCAGTGCTAGGGGCCCCAGGGAAGGTCTTTTATGTATCAACAAATGAACAGAGCACTTCTTGGTATGTGTGGGGGGCCACTTGACTCGGGGGGTTCACCTGCTAAGAGGCACTCACTGGAGGGGTCCAGATGGAGAAAGGAGAGCCGAGATGTTGGGGAGTAGGTGGAGTATGGAGGGGAGGCCTTAAAGACCTCGATAAGTAGTTTTGACTTCTCTGTGTGTTACCAGACCCAGGTCCGGCTGCTCACCACTCAAAAGCTAATACCGGAGAAACAGGAATTCGTGGGAAGAAAATCAGGTTTATTCTAGGGCCACCGCCCTGAGAAGAGCTGTGGTCTCCTTTCTCAAGAAACTAAGGTGTGTACCTGACAGGTAGGGCCAGGAGGCACAGGGGGAGGCTGGGAAGCTCTGTTCAGGGCGTTGGCCTTCTCCTGCTCCCTCAGCTCCTTTTTAATCCTCTGACCAGAATAACACAATTGACCTTGATCTCTTGGGTCTAGTTCCTATATTTTCTTTAGACAAACATATTACTTTTGTGCAAGTTTAGCCGCATGGCAATTTACATGCTTTGTGTTCCTTGCAGCACTTGATTAAAGAATAAAGGAAGGGCGGGACACATTCTGAAGTTAGCTGAAGGTCACCAGATGTTCTGGGTTCTGTAAATCTAAAGAAAGATTATTTAGCAGTGAATCATCTTAATCACCTAAAGGTGGGGCTTTTCTTTAGCATTTTACAGTGCTGGGGAGGCAAAAGTCTCTCCGCCAAGGACGACTCATGGAGGGGCGGTCCTGGTTCCATCTGCAGGAGCTGGGGAGGCCTGGAGTGCAAGGCTAGGAAAATGTGTGAGCACAGGTGGCCCGCCCTTCCTTCCTTCCTTCCTCCCTCCCTCCCTCCCTCCCTCCCTCCCTCCCTTCCTTCCTTCCTTCCTTCCCCTCACTCCTAATGGTAGACGCTAATCAAATAATCCCACAAAGAAATGTGAAATTTGCAAAATTGCAGCTCTAATTATTAGCAATAAAAGCACGAGATGAGAATTCATAAGAGAAGGGGTCTCATTTCATCTCATCCCGAGGCTCATGGAGAACCCTGGGCAAGACCTGAAAGAAGTGGGTGTGATGTGCAGCAAAAAGGCCAGGAGAAGCTTGCAGGCAGCACACACTCCAGGGACACCGGCCTGCGGCAGGGGGTAGTGATGGGGCTCAGGACATGCTACCCCAAAATATGAACATAGATCAGGCTACGACATCCTCCAACATGCCTCTCTGGCATGCTGGGTATTTTGAGCTGGTTATTCTGAGAAACTGCAGACACTGGTGGGCTGAGAAGTCACCCCTTTGTAAGAGAAATGTGCAGTCCACAAAAGATGTCCCATCCATGACACACGGGGTGCATGCTCTCTGCACCAGGAAGAGGAGATGGTGAATGACGGGGGCTTCAGTCTGCGCGGCAAGCTTGCCTTGGTTTCTGGGGCTCCCTCCTGCTCGCCCCAGCCGCCCTCACACCCTGCTTCCTCTGTTTCAGAACACAATGGTGTTTACGCCGCCCGGAGTTTAAACTTTGCTTGTGATCTGCCCCAGAGAGTGACTCATTTCTCTGGGTTTCTCTGCATCTTCAGGAGGGACACCTGCTAATGAATTCCTATTTGTTTTACTCTCATTAATCTTCCTTTTGTTGTGGGGATAAAGACTACAAAGGGTGGAGAGAAAATTATTTTTTGTCCCCTCTGGCAGGGTGGAGGAGTCAGATGATTCAGCTCTTGGAGGCCACTGCAGGGGGAGAAATATCTTCACCAACCCACTAGGTTCAGGGCTAAGTCCCGGTAACAAAAGACAGATTAGCGAGAAGAAGCATTCAGATTTATTTGATATGAGTTTTCCAGGAAGTGTGAGTCTGCAGAGGAAAAGAAGGCCAGAAGATGAGACTGTTTTTGGTTTTTCTTTTGATGGTGGGGATAGAAGCCCTGCAGGGCTCACGCATGCGAGGCAAGTGTTTTAGCAGGAAGCTACACCTTACACCTCTTGCCCCTCCTGCCCCGCCTGTGTCTCCCGTGATTCTCAGCCAAGGAGGAGACAGGGCTCCTGGGAAATACACAGGTTTAATGGAGTGGGAGGTTGCAGGAAGCATGGCTGCATCAAAAGTATGGGCTGGTAGGGATGAGCTGCGCAGAGTTTAGCAAGGCTATTATTCCTGATTCTCTTGTCCCTTGCCTTCAGGAACAAGGGTGTTCCTTTCCCAGGGACAAGGAGGGTACCTCTGCAGTCAGGGCCCCATGGCCTGCTGGGGACTTCTTCCTGGGTTCCACAACTGGGTGAGGGGAGAAGGCCAGGGAGGGTGAGCGTGACCTGCTGCTGTTCCTGCTGTTTCCTCCAAGGCCGAGGTGTCCTGACCCCCCAGCCCCACATGTGGGAATTCGCTTTCATCCTAAGAGCACCAGGAAATCCTAGAAGGCTTCAAGGGAGAGGAGGATGCCGTCAGATGTGTGCTGGTGAAGATCAGCAAGGCTCGGAGGGGGCCGCTCAAAGGCAGAGCCGGAACGAGGCCCTGGGTGCCGGGTGCCGGCAGCTCTGTGCGCCTGACTTCAGAGCAGGAGTGGAGAGCGGGGAGGATGAGACGGGGCGGCTGGGACGCTGCTCCCGGCAGAGGGGCCCGTCCTGAGGGGACTCCCCAGACCCAACACGAGGCCTCCAGCATCGCCTGTCCATTCTCCAGCAGTCCTGCCTGCATCGGTAGGGTTTGCCTCCCCATCCCTGGGTGTGTGTGGGGGGGTGGGGGGTACTCACTTCCCCACTCCCAACAGCAGAGGGCCAAGAGGGAAGATGGGTATGGCGAGGCCAGGCCAGGCCAGGCGCGGTGAGTCGAGTTCCCAGGCAACTGTCCACCGGGGCCAGGATGGGAGGATGCCAGGGAGTGGGGGTGCCTGACCCCTGACCCCTGGGAGGGGCTGCTGCAGCATCACAGTGAGGAGAACGCTGGCATGGGCACAGGCAGTGTCCCGAGTTAAGTCAGGAGCTTTTGGTTTGGGGCTGGGCTCTTCACTAAGAAAGAGAACCCCGGGCGAGAGCCAGCTGGAGGGGCAGGGCAGGGAGGGCGGGGATGTCGGGGTGGCCATCAGAGGTGCCTTTGAGTCCAGGGAAGGTGTTAGGGAGTTTCTGGGAGAGGTCCAGGCTGGAGCCATAAATGAGTTGCTGAGCCGAGTCCGATGACGCATACCTGTAATCCAAGTACAAGGAAGGCTGAGGCAGGAGGACAGCAGCTTCAAGGCCAGCCTCAGCAACTTAGTGAGAGAGACCCTCAGCAACTCAGCAAGACCTTGTTTCAAAATAAAAAGGGCTGGGGGTGTAGCTCAAAGGTAGAATGCCCCTGGGTTCAATCCCCACTACCTAATAATAATGATGATGATAATAATAATAATAATAATCACTCAGATGTGTGAGTCATGGGAGTTCAGGTGAAGCCAGAAGTCCTAGGTAAGCCTGGGCTCACCTGGAGAGAGGACAGAGGGGGCGGAGCCTCTGCAGCTAGGATCAGGCCCCGCCCCATGACCACCTGCAGCCCCTCCCTCCTGGCCACCCCCCCTGAGCCCGCCTCACCCGGGGAGTGACATTTCAGCACTTGTGACTCTAATTGAATTTAATTGTCTCCTCCTGAGTTGTGCGCTAAAACCTTTTCAAAGTCCCCAGAAATTAGGGAACATCGATAACACCGGCTCCTCGGGGCTTCAGTCCGTGTCCTCCCCGGGAACGGCGATTAATTTTTTACAAGCTAATCATATCTCCTCTTAGGCAGGCTGTCAGCGGAGGATCCGTCATCTCTCATCAATAATGAAGCGATCCCAGTACCCCGCTTCTCCCCGCAGCCTCCTGCATAATTCACCAGGAGGACTTCAAACAAAGAAGCTGAGGGGCCGGGTCCTCCTAATCGGTGTCCTTCCTAATTATCCACAGGGGTGGGGAGGGCCGGGAATGGAAAGCTGATTGATGAGCTCACATCTGGCGCCCCCTTTTAACATGCTCTCACCTGCTTCTGCTACCGGCTGTCATCTCTGCCCAGCCCGCCCCCTCCTCCGGAGGCCGCCTCATTTGTACCCCTCTCACTCCCTGCCCTGCCCTTCACTGTCCCCTTGCTTCTGCCTGTCAGCTTCCGGCACCTCTCACAAGCTCTTTTTTGCCAGCCTTTGCCCTTTGACCCACAGCATCCCCTAGGGCAGAGAACATGCCATGGGCCCCATTTGACAAATGGGTAAACTGAGGTCCAGAGGGGAGGGAAGACTTGCTCAAGGTCAGTGACAGAGCTAGACCTGTAGTTTGGTGGCTCCCAAACCTGGGCACTCCGCCCCACAAGCCTCAGGCCAAGTAGACGCTGCCCCCCTCCCCCTCTAGGAGCAGGTCTAGACTCGGAGGCTCAAGAGGAATCCGCTGGTTAGATCGGCATCAACCCAGCTTGGGCATCTTCCCAGGGACTTACTGCCATGTAGGACGCAGGCCCTGACTTCTCTCCCCCTGTGGCTACAGCTCTGAGGCCACAGATCAGAGCCCAACAGTGAGAAAGAGCAGGCCGGGAGGGAGAGAGAGGCCTCAGAAACACACACCGCCCTTTCCCCTCTTTGGCATCGGTGAACTGAACTCTCCCCTGGACCCACTGGGCAGAGTCCAGAAGCAAGGGGGAGTCCTGGTGCCCGAAACCACGTGAGCAAGATCTCTCGAACCTCAGCCGTGAGCAGAAGTCCCTGCAGGGCCAGTGCTTAAAATGTAGACAGAGCAAGGAGCCCAGGATTTGGGAGGCTGAGACCAGAAGATCCGGGTCTTTGACCTCTCTGTCCTGGAATGGAGACCCCTGCGCCTCGCTTGGGCACCTCCCTCCGGGCAGGTCCTGTCAGTGAGCCCCAAATCTGGATGTCTGGCCTGAAGCAATGGCCTGCTCCCCAGGGACCCAACTTTCCCCACCACCCTCCCACTTCCCCTCTGCTTTGTCTTCTTGTCCTATCTCTGTGTCCTCGATAGGGTGACCCATCTTCCTGGCTTACTCAGGGACACGAGAGTTTGTTCTAAAACTGGGAAAGTTCCAGGAAAGAGCCGGGGTGCCTGGGTACCCCAGTGCCCCTTCCTCCCAGCCCCAGACTGGAAACTTACAATGTCAGAGAAAAGCAGTGCTGCGGGCCTCTGCTCTGGGTTTGCAGCCTGGTTCCACCTCCCTGGAGTTGGGTGACCTTGCGTGACCTTGGGTACGGTCCCTACCTCCTCTACTGTTGACTCATCTGGAGCAGATGCGACAGAAAAGGCAACTTTGCAAGATGGGTTTAAGGAGGGAGTGAGAGGTGCCGGAAGTTGACTCAGCACAGCACGCTGGAAGGGCTGGCAGGGTCCCTGACATTGTCCTCCTCCGCACCCCATCAGCCTGTGGCCACACCCTGCCAAGCCCACCAGGGCTGCTATGGTTGGCAACACACAGTCCCCATCCACAGCCAGGGTGCAAGGCCTTGTGTCCCGCTGACCCCAGGGCCTCCCTTGCCCTTCTCCTGGGTGCCCCACATTCACCCTCAACCATGTTCAGCCTCCTACTCTCCAGCTTCCCTGACTCCTTTTTTTGTGTGTGTGCGGTACTGGGGATTGAATCCAGGGGCATTCTACCTCCAAGCTACACCCCCAGTCCTATTTTTTATTCTTTATTTTGATACAGGGTCTCACTAAATTGCCAAGGGACTCACCAAGTAGCTGAGGCTGGCTGCGAACCCGGATCCTCTGGTCTCAGCCTCCCAAATCCTGGGATTACAAGCGTGTGCCACCATGCCCAGCTTGTAATTTTTATGTTGAAACAGGGTCTCACTAAGTTGCAGAGAGCCTCACTAAGTAGCTGAGGTTGGCCTCGAACCTGGATCCTCCGGTCTCAGCCTCCCAAGTACTGGGATTACAAGTGTGTGCCACCACGCCTGGCTCCCCTGACTCCTTTCGCTGCTCATTATACCCCTTTTATTTCCAGAAGTAGAAGCCCAGAGAGATCTCTCACTACAGGCCATACAGCAGCTTAGGGATGGAGCACAGAGAGATAGTTAAGAGTGTGGATTTGGGTATTGGACAGATCGAGATTCAAATCCTGACTCTAGTTCCTTCCTCCAGAATGGACTCTATCGATTCTTCACCTCCCCAACTTTTGATTTCAAACCCTTTTATAAATGGGGATCCTAGTCGGGCGTGGTGGTGCACACTTGTAATCCTAGTACTTGGGAGGCTGAAACTAGAGGATCTGGGTTCTCGGCCAGCCTCAGCTACTTAGTGAGGCCCTATGCAACTTAGTGAGACTCTGTTTCAAAATAAAGAATATAAAATAGGACTAGGAGTGTAGCTTGGAGGTAGAAAACCCTTGGGTTCAATCCCCAGTACCGCAAAAAAAAAGTAGGGGGATCCAGGGCTGGAGGTGTAGATGAGTGGCAGTGTCTGCCTGGCACATGTGAGGCCCTGGGTTCCATCCCTAGCACTGGGTGGGGGGTCCTCCTAGAATCCTGAGAGGATGAAATGGTCCATTCTCTACCCAACACAGTAAGTGCTCACAAAGAGCCCTGTTGTTACTAGCTTCATCTGAGTGCCAGTTCCTCATCTGCCTTTAACTCTGTGACTATTTCCTGGGCTGCTACCCATGGAGATCCCAGAGGAGGCCACCAGGAGTTTGTTCTGAAACTGGGAAAGTTCCCAATGAGCCAGAAAGTTCCCTGCCAGAACCAGGCCCAGTCATGACCTTGTCAAGGTCATGCTGCCTTGGGCCAGGGGTTAACATCTGTCCGTGGCCCCATCAGGAAGGGCACCCATGGACGAAATAAGGCAGGGTGTGGACTCAGGTCCTTCATCAGGGCCTGCCCCTAGGATCCACTGCGGGCTCAAGGTGGCCCACCAGGAGGCGGGGGATGGAGGGCGGAGGCAAAGGAAGCTGGTGACTTTAATGGGGCTCAGATCCCTGTTCCGGCTGACAAGGCTGCATTTGCATTTAAATGGAGGCTTGGAAGTCTGTAAATCTCCATTTCCCAACCACCAGGCCTAATGGTTGTTTAATCATGTTTAGAAGAACCCCCTGGAGCACTGGGGGTTGGTGCCTCTTAAATCCAGCAGAAGCAGAGTCAAAGATCAAATGAGGGGCTTCCAGGCAGAGGACTCCCCCCAGCAACTCCAGGGAGGATGAATGGGGTTCAAAGACTTGGGCAGGTCGCTGCCCCTTTGCAGGGAAGCTTCCACGATGGCTCAGAAGTCCCTGCCACCTGAAACTCCCAGAGACCAAGATCCTAATGCTAACCTTCCTTGGATTAACCTGCAGGCCCTGAGAGGTCCCTCAAGTGATCAGGAGTCCCCAAGTCCTATCTGCAAAATACCATATGTAAAATACTCAGCACATAGTAGGGGTTTTAAAAATGGTCCATGTAACTCCAGATTGCCTTTACACTGGGGAGGGATTGGACTTCTGGGGCCTGCTCTATGGCTGTGGCTCTCCAAGGCCAGGCGAGTCAGTGGGGAGCTTGTTTTTAATGCATCCGCCCCTGCACCCCGATTCTCACCCTGGGTATCTTGGGAAAGGAGCATCATGGGTCCCTAAGAGTCAATGTGCACATCTGGTTGCATCAGCATCAGTACTTGGCTCAGAAGGCGGCAGCAAATGCAGCTTGTCCTGCTGCGTGTACTAAGTTCAGGTGGCCAGGTATGGGGCTGCACTCTTTGCAGACCTCAATGAAAGGTCTGACCTTTCCATGCCCCTTTGAAAATGCATGTAGCCCCGTACTGTTTGCTGAACACATTCATGTCCAGCCACTGGGGAGATCCTTATGAGAACCTCAGGATGCACAGATCTCCATCTCTCTTGGTGGAGGGAGAAAGGGGACCAGAGAAGAGAGAGCCTCTCTCTTGGCGGTCACTCAGCTGGAGAGCTGAGCTCAAACCCCAGCAGGTTTATCTGGCATCTGGGACTGGGTCCTGCTCCCTCTGCTGCCTCACCCAGGAGCTCCATCAGGGGGCGCTCTCGGTTGCCTGGATATGCTCTGCCTTCCTTTGCCCTTTTACAGGCCTTCCTTCCAATTGTGTGGACGAAACTCCTGATCATTTCTGTCCTTGGCCATCACTCCTGGGGCTCCTCTGAGACCTCAGGTTGCAGGGGTGGGGACCATGGCCCAGGGGTCCAGCCCCTGAGCTGCCTCTGGTGGCCTTCCTGGGGCTGTTGGCCTTGGGCATTTCTTGGTCTCAGTTGCTAATTGAACACGACAGGAGCAAACACATTCCTCTCTCCTCTGCTGGGCCCCAGAGAGAGAGCAGATCTGGGGGTTCAGCCCTCCCTGCCGCCTGGGCTGCTGCCCACCCTGCCTCCCGGGTAGGACAGGGCCTTGGGGAGCCCTTCTCCCCACCCCTACGCTCCTGGGAATCTGACCTCTGTCCGCAAACCCCGACTCTACACAGATTCCTCTCGGTCTCAAGGGCGCCCCCACCATGATTTTCTAGCTCTCTGAAAAGACTCCCCTCAGCCAAAGTCTCCCGTGAGTGACTTCCTGCTTTTTCTTTGAGCCATCCAGAGCCCCCCCCCCCACTTCCCCGCAGCAGGGGCGTGTGACCAGGAGAAAGGAGTCCTCAGGAGTGGGGCAGCTATGTTGGGGAGACCCAGGGCTCCCAGCCCCGTGCTGGCTGTTCTACATTTGCGAACTTGGCCTCAACTTTCCCCAAATCGAAGTTTGGGAGACTGTAGCCCTCTCCACTGAGGAGGCCTGTATCAGGGTCCTGATGGTGCTTCCTGGCAGCCAGGGACCCACTGGCTCCCCCCGGCCGCCCCTTGGGCACAGGCGGGGTAGGAAGGGATGGGTTGGAGCTGAACTGACTTGATTCTGTTGTCAGAAGTGGCACCATTCCCACAAAGGGCAGACCCACGCAGAGTGGCTTGATGTCTCAGTTCTCCTGAATGAGAAAGACACACTTGTCTATGTCCTCACACAGGGCTGGGACGCTTGCTTGCACCAGACAGATCCACGGTGCGGCCAAAAGCCATCGGACCTCAAGCTCTGGCAGTTAGTAGGTGAGATGTGAGGCCAGTTCCTGCTTTCCTGTCCCCCAGTTTCCCCACCTGGAAAATGGGAATCAGTAATAGTATGAGGATCCAGGGAGACGAGGCATATGGGGCTCTGGGCACAGGGCCCAGTTCATGGTATACGCTTCGTAAATGTCAACTGTTGGTGTTGGCATTCTTGCCGTCCTTGATTGAAGTCGCGGGACTCAGCAGAAATAAGCACATTGAGGAAGGCTGGCCCTGGGGACTAGGGCCAGACACAAACAGACCACTTAATCCTTGACACGATGCTATTACCCTCTCCACTTTAGGGTGGCGCTTAAGGCCCATGGCAGTGCGGGTCCTGCCGACCTGCTCACTGTAAAGTTACCTACCACATTCTTCAGAATGTGCCCCTGGGTCCCAGCCACAGCAGGCTGCTTGGCCGATCCAGAACAGCTCCCTGCAGCCTCACTGGGGGCTTCTGCCCGCTGCTGCCCTCTTCTCTCTTTCCTTGCCTTGCCTGTCCAGAGAAATCGACTTACCCTTACACCCGGCCTCCTCTGCAAAGCCTGTTTCAACCCCGCAGACAGAATTAGGTGCAGCCGCAGTCAAACCTGTTCACCTAAGTCAGCACTTGTCCTACACTATTTTATATGTTCTCTTCCTCATTAGATCATGGGCTTCTTGAGGGCAGGGACCATATCTCATCCCTATCCTGACATGCTGGCCTCGGGGCCTGGCACAGAATAAGTGCCCGATGAGCAAGAGCTGCTACTTGGATGGGTGCAGTAGTATTCAGGGACACTGTCTAGCTTGGCAGCTAAAAGCAGTCATTGACATCAGACAGGCCTGGGTTGGGATCCCAGCCTTACCCCTTATCAGTTGTACCAAGCAACTGAAACAGCGAGGCCTTAAAAAAATGAGAGTTAGTTGAATAAATGGGCCCTTGGGCCCCGGGTAGACCCATGAATATTTCTGCCTGTGTCTTAAGCAAGTTTAATGGGCAATTCCATTTTTCTCACCTGTAACATGGAGATGATAATAGCGTCGTATTGAGGATTAAGTGATCCGTGCGTGTGGATCCCTTGGTCCAGCGCCTGGCCGCTACGCAAGCTCTCGGTACCTGTTAGATGGCGTCACCGTCATTGCTGTTACTGGTTTTATTAAATAGCCAGCTAGAGTCCCAGCACCCGGCTTCCCCCACCCTGGTGGTGCAAAGTTTCTTGACCCAAATGGCCCTAGGATGACACCTCATGTCCACAACACCTCCATCCCGCCTCCTCCCCAGGTCAGAGCTCACTGCTCAGGGGAAAGAGGCTCTCCTTTTGCTCAGATCCTCAGCCCTGGTGCAGCTGATTGGGAATTTGTTTTATTTCTGAGCCCGCCCACCCCCCTTCCCCTCCAAAAAAGCAATTAGACTCGTGTTTACCAGAGTGGGTGGCTGTAATCTGCCGTTTGCCCATCTTATCCTGTCGCACTGCACTGTCCCACTTCTCGCCTGCTTTGCTCAGGCTAGGATAGGAGATTTGCATAATCAGTAAAAATAGAACTCAGAAGAGCGGGGGAGGGAGGTCAGTTGCAGGCTAGCAAATTGCCAGTGCAGCCCTTGGGATCTGGATTGACCTAGGAGGGCTGGTGTGTGGGGGGTGGTGGTGAGGGTGGGGTGGACTCTTTCCTAACTTGGAGGTGCCTCTGTGGGGGCTTCTCTTCTGGTCCCCGTTGGGCAGGGCAAGTCATCATCCCTGACCCTGCAGGGTCCATCCCGGAGACTCGGAGGGGCTGGAGTTGTCTGCTGAGCATGCTTCTCTCTGCCTATAGCCCTCAGTGGCTCCCCAGGGCCCCAGCTGCCATGCCCGTCACTTCCTATTCTCTCCCCTCTGTCCCTCCCGGGGCTGGTATGGCAGAATCAAACAGGAGCTTGGGATTATGACATATGGCTCTGCTAGGGCTCTCACTAAAGTTTCCCCAAGGCAGAATCTGAGAAAGGTCTTGGGTGTAGGTAACTTACTTGGGAGAGGGTTTCAGGAAGCAGAGTGAGAAGAGAGATCCAGGAAAGAGAAAAGTCTATGAGAGATATGTTTGTAAAGGGTTTCCAGCTATACACAACTGGGCTCAGAGACTCAGTGGGGACTCAGAGACTGAGTAGAAAGTACATTAGAGTTGTCCTGTTGAGGGTAGGGGAAGATGGCCTGCTTATTCCTACTGCTTACTAAGAGCCTCTCTATGTGGCTCCTCCCACAGGGGCTCTGGGCGGGACCACAAGGCCTGCTTAGCCAATAGGACATTAGCTCTCTAGGAGCCTCCCTATGTGGCTCCTCCCACAGGGGCTCTGGGTGGGGCCATGAGACTTGCCATGGCCAATGGAACAGGAGCTTCCCTACATGGCTCCTCCCACTGGGTGGGGCCATGAGATTTTCTTTGGCCAATGGAACACGAGCAAAAGCTATGCAAGAATGCTAAGACAGGCCCCTTTTGAGAACTCACCTCCACAAAGCCAGATACTCTATTCCCACCACCTAGCATAGTGCTAGGTGTGCCACACATATCTATTGGATGCACAAATGAATCAAACATGAATTGAGTAGGAGTTGAGTGGAAATTAAGCAGGTGATGAGAGGAGGCCAGAGATCCTGGGCAGGAAGAGCAGGACCCACCCAGGCCGTGGCTGGAGAGCAGAAGGGAGTGCAGTAGCAGGTGGCACTTGGGAGACCAACAGGACCCTGGACACCCAGTGGCTCTTCACCCACTTGGCTGTAGCCCCTGGAAGGGCTGAGGTGGGAGGCAGGGGACTGTCCTTTGGTGTGCAGCAGAAATGAAAGGGCTCCAGCTTGGTGCATGGAGAGAGGGAACTGCACCCAAGGGACACTCAGGAGGTGATGCAGACAGGCCTTCCGGTCATGAAGGAGGAAGCGGCTCAACAAGCGCTGGCCTGTGGCCCCGCCTGCTGTGGCTCCGGTGCCTTCTCCCTGTTCCTCCTCTGTAAGTCTTCTCGGGAGCCCTTTCCCAGCATGCCACCCAGGCCACCCCGGGCCCCTCTTCTGGGTCTCCAGGCACTTTGTGTTCCTTAGTTATGCCCCGTGGTACTGGGTGGTCAGCTTTTCCTAGTGCTGGGCTCACGGTAGCTGCACCTGTAATGTATAGTTCACTTCTCCTCCTCTGTTTCCCCTCTTCTCTCCCTACTTCCTTCTTTCCCTCTGCATTCCCTGGACATGATACCCAGGTCTCCTGCAATATTAAAACCCCCCATCCCAATAGCACAGAAGTGGAGAGAATACAGCATTTAAGTTCAGATGCACATGGGTTCAAATCCAGCTCAGCCGCTTACCGGCTCTGCAATTTTGTCTTGCTGAACCTCCCTTTACTCCCTGGAGAGTGGTTTATATACCCCACGGGATCAGCATTGGGCATTTGCAGCACACAGTAGGTCCATAATACAAGAAGAATGCGTTAAACTTGGCCCTGGATCCGAGGACTGAGAGTAGATTTGCGGGACCGGAGAGGAAGTAGTCTCTTTATCTTTCTTTTCTCCTCATAAAGCGTGCAGCCTGGTTTTCCGAGGCTGTGAAGTGCTTCCCTGTTAAATGAGGAGCTACCGTGATTAGATTGTTCTCTGAGGCCTGGCAGATGCCCCGTTTCCATTTATGAAGCCAGTTCGGAGGAGGTAGTCTTTTTTTTTTTAATTAAATTGGAAAAGTTCTATGGAAATCTTTGAAATGTTCAGAGTGGTGGCTTTTTTTTTAAATAAAAGGAAAGATAAAGGAAGCCATCCCAGTCCTTGGTTCACACAGGGATTACGTGGCCCCAAACGTCATTTGAAATGACAACTGTCGGCTGATATCCAGGGTCTTACTTTGTTGTAGAGAGAATCCCAGGGTTTGTTAGAAGGGGCCTGCCCCACGGAGCCCTCTCTGGAGAGCATTTCCAAGGAGCTCAGTGCATTTTATATCCATTAGAGTTTTACTTGTCAAATCAGGGATGTAATAAAACCGGTCTCCGATGCTTCACAGAGAACGCATGTGAGGACATTTTGATAAAGTTAAAAGCGTTCTACAAATGTAAGGTATTATTAGTGGTGGCTGCCATGCCCCGAGAGGGGAGGTGATTTTTTTTTTTCTCAAGGTCACAGAAGAAGTGGGTGAAGGAACCTGAAAAAGAAGCCAAGTCTCCTTTTGATCCTGAGGCTCGGGCCCTCGTCTCCTCGCCCCCGAGAGCAGGGCCTGGCACACGGCAGGTGCACGGCGAGTATTCATCATGGACAAGTGAATGAGTGTGTGAACACCGCTCTGCAAGTCCTGGGAGCGGGGAGGGTGGCCGCCACACGTCCCCTTCCTCGCCTGAGCTGGCCACCTTCATCCTCCTCTTCCTCTTCCCTCCTCCCAGGGGATTGTAATTTGCCTCCATTTTTTAACCTTTCCAGTCCATGCCCTTCCCAGGTGGCTTCACATTCCCTCACTAACAGATGCAGGGCACCCCCACCCTCTGGCTCTGAGCGTGGCAATGAGACGGAAGTGCTGATGGTTCTAATCCCGGGCTCGGGCCTTGCCAGGCCCTGCCTGGCCCTGCTGGCCTCTGCCATAGCTGTAAGCAGAGGGCACTGAGCCAGAGGGGAAGACAGGAAACACAGGGACTGGAGGGGCAGTGGAGCACAGCTCAGAGCAGAGCCCGGCCACCCGCAGAGGACAGGGCTCTGCAGATGTCCCCTGCTGTGTGTCCCTGGCTCAGTGCCTGCTTGTCACATAGCCTAACTGAGGCCACGGCTAACTCTACACCACCCAGAGCCTCCAAGTCTTCCCTAGCCTGCAGTCCTTGCTCCGAGGACTTTGAGAGCATCATTCATTCTTTCATTCATTTGTTCCACGATCAGTACTCATGGCGCCCTTGCTCTGTGTCAGGTTTTGTCCTGAGTTCCTGGGAGGCAAGGTCCCAACCCTCGGGATCAAGAGGAGGCTACCTTTTCTTCTTGGAAGGCTTCCCTGACCTCCTAAACTTGCTTTCATTCATTAATGCATTCATGCATTCATGCATGCTTACTGGGCATGGTGGCACACACTTGTAATCCCAGCATTTGGGAGGCTGAGACCGGAGGATCCGGGTTCGTGGCCAGACTCAACTACTTAGTGAGGCACTCTGCAACTTAGACTCAGTTTCAAAATAAAGAATAAAAAATAGGGCTGGGGGTGTAGCTCGGAGGTAGAATGCCCCTGAGTTCAATCCCCAGTACTGAAAAAAAAAAGATGCATGCCACTTGGCCACCTGTCCGCCACTGGATGAGAGAAATGAGGGAGAGGAGGCATTGTTTGGCAAAGTACAGTGAGGGACAGAGGCGCCACCGCTGAGCATTTCTTGGAGCAGTCGTCAGTCTCTTGTAAGCTTCCCCAGTGTCTGCCCCTGTGTCTGGGACACTGTCTCCAGTCACCCTCTTTGCCTCGTCCACAACCTACCCCACTGTCCTGGTGCGACTGGGCTGTAGTCAGGACACAAATGTTGGCCCTGCAGAAGTGCCACCGAGTCAGATCATCAGGTACTCGAGGTTCACGTTAAGCGCTCTGGTGTGGAGCTGATGCCCCCTAAGACTACGCAGCCTTCGTGGAAGCTGAACCTCGGCCCATGGGAACCCCGCAGCTGCAGCCACCCTGCTCCTCCCACCTCTCACGGCTGCCATCAGTGTCCCCAGCTTGGCTGGGGTCTGCTCTGCTTGTGTCCCTCAAGTGTGTCATCTGTGGCCAGACTGTGGGTCCTTGAGATCCACCTGGGAGGATTATGCTTTTCCTGCAACCCCACAGCGCTGGTCTCCAGGATGGATGGGTTGCAGAGAAGGATGTCAAAAGTTCCAGAGTTAGAGGTGGGGGCTTAGGAGACCCTTGGGAGAGGCCTGGGTCTGCGTAAGCATCCTCACCATGAATCAGTCCTGGGATTGTGGAGCTGGTTGCTCTGTGCATTCCACCCACGACTTTATCCCCCAAGCAACCTGGTACGTGCTAGTTTCCTCTTCTGTGAAATGGGGACGACAAGGCTCAGCAGAGGTGAGTCACCTGCCAAAGTCGCAGACAGAGCAGGCAGACCCAGCACCTGGGGGGGGGGGGGCTCCAAAGCAAGGTGGGTCCTGAGGAGCAGGTAGGGCCAGGTACCATTAGCCTGAAACACCCCTAGCTGGGTCACCAGGAGCCAGGGAAGACATCTAACCAGGGTCAGAGCTCCAGCACGGCCTCTGCCCCAAAGCAGCGGGGCATCTAGACAAGCCCCTTGCCCTGCTGGGTCCTGTGGAGGCCATGGTTGCCTCTTCCCTGTAGACCTGGCACAGTCCCAAGGTGCCCTTCCCACCTCCCAGGAGCGCCGGCAGTCACAGAAGAGGCTGCTGCGCTCTTGGCCTCTCTGCTGGGCTGAGGTGGCACCCCCCCCCCCCCGGCCCGGCATCGTCCCTGTGCCATGTCCCATGAGCCAGTGGCTCTGCAGGCGCAGGGCCTCGTGGAGTGGTTGTCATTGGTACCTGCTGCTTGCTGAGCTCCTGGGCAGTCTTGGTGGAGACGCAGATGTAATGATGAGGGCGTGGAGGCCTCCCCCCACCCCCCCAGTGACAGCCTCCCCAGACGCTTGTCCCTCTTCCTGGCTTTATGCTGCTGCTTAGAATGTATTTTCTAAGCTGGGCATGGTGGTACACACCTGTAATCTCAGCACTTGGGAGGCGGAGACAGGAAGATCACAGGTTTGAGGACAGCCTTGGCAACTTGGCAAGACCTTGTTTCAAAATTTAAAAAATAATAATAAATAAAAAGGGCTGGGGGTGTAGCTTGGAAATAGAATGCCCCTGGGTTCAATCCTCAGTACCAAAAAAAAAAGTATTATCCAACATTTTTATTTTTATTCCTTGCTTTGTTTGCTGTCTACCTCCCTCCTGCGATAACTATCAGTTTCATGGGAATGGGTAGTTTTGTCTGTTTCACTTGCTGCTGCATCCCCAGAACCTGGAGCCCAGTGTGGCACATAGTAGGTGCTCAAGAAACATTCACTGAACTCTCAATGCTCTGGGGGGGGAAAATAAATAAAAAGATGTTAGTGCCTACCAGCTTCCAGACTGAGAAGACGGTAGAGACTCACGACAGGAATTGGGAGGGATTTGGGGCACACAGAGGCCGCACGGCCATCCAGGGTACAGGCAGCAGCGGGCGGTGCCATGACTTTCCAGGGACTGCTGTGCACGTCCATCAGGCGCTGTTGGCACCTTGAGGTTGATGCATGCCAGGCACCACCTTGGATCTCGAAGTGGGATGCAGCTTCCCCTCGGCCTGTCCTCCAGCCCGGCTCCCCAGCTCGCACTCACGGGCTGCTGCCGGCCAGGCCAGGGACGCTGGAGAGACAGCGCGGCTCTGACCCCAGTCTCCCTCTCTGCAGTCTCCCGGTTTCCTTGGCAGCCAATTAGCCCCCCGCCCGCCTCCCAGCCTCTTCATCCTGAAAGCTTCCAGGTGTGGTTAGGGACAGCAGGACGAAGCCAGGACCCAGGCTGCCTGTGAACGGCTTCTCACTGGGAAGAAGACAGAAGTGGAAGTGGGTGACTCAGTGCCTCAGAGACCCCCAAAGCGGCCATTCCCTGGCCCTGTGGTCTTCCTCAGATGGCTGTGGGCAAGTTTGCAGAGGAGATGGTCTGGGAGAACTGTTTCTCGATGAAATATTCCCTGTGGAACCAGCTTAGGGGCTTTCTGGAAGCGTGGCCCATACCCCCCCCCCCAGAGGGTGTGCAAATATGCATATTCCTGGGCCTCCTTCCTAGAACAGTCTGTGATATTCTCCTAGTGGTTGTCAACTGAATACTCTGTTATATCCACCGGCCTCCCTGGGCCTGCAGCGTCCAGTCCAGTCTCCGTCCACCTTAGGAAAGGTGGTCAAGGAATCCCTTCCAGCTGTTCTTTTATTTCCAGATGCCGCAAAGTTCCTGAAAGTGCTTCCTGAGCCAAAATTCAGAGGACACTGTGAACCGGGTTAATTTTAGGGCCCGTGGCAACGAGCAGGAGGCCTCTCAGCGGGAGGGGTGGATAAACGAGTTCATTTAGTCCAAGCTCCAAGTGTCCTGGGGACTTCGGTGCTGAGAATGTACATATGTGCTGGGGGTTGGGGAGACGCAGGTCCCGTGTAGAACGTGCCCCCGGGGTCCACAGGGACCCAGGAAGGAGGGCTGTGCTCAGCACTGCAATTAATGGTGCTAATAACGGCCTGATGGTCAGTCCCAGCGAGGGAGCGTGGGAAGCAGGCCAGCCCGCCGTGCAAAACGCATGTCAGCGGCTTTGCTGGTGGAGGTGGGGTGGCCCAGGGCCTGAGGCTGAGCAAGGCGACCCCCGGCAGGGGAGGTGAGTCAGGCAGGGCGTGACCTGAGTGTGGCTAGCGACAGGCCAATAGCATTGACCATTGGGTTTGAACCTCGGCTGAGCCCTGAGGATCTGTGTGACACAGGCCAGCCCGTTGACCTCTGTGAGCATCAGTTTCCTCTTCTGCAAATGGAAACAAAACAATAAGCTCTCCCAATCTCGCTTTCGGAGTAATGAATGGGATAATTTGGGCTAAGTGCCAAGAAATATCTGGCTTACAATACAAGCTCTGTGAGTACTGCTTCTCTCCTCTCCTTTTCATAAGCCCGGAGACTGGCGGAGTGTGTTGTTTTTTAAACTTTTATTTGAAGTCTAAAATACACATAGAAAAATGCATAAATCTTTTTTTTTTTAATTTAAAATTTATTTCAACTCTTCCAGGGCTGGAAATGTGATACAAATCTTAGCCAAAAAGCGCCTTGCTTTTATTGCTTTTTAATAACATTTGAAACTTATTTTAAAATAATTTAAGACTCACAAGTTACTAACATGGTGCAGAGTTTCCAAGATCCCGGTGATCTCTTACCCAACCTCAGAATCTGGTTAAACCAGGCATGGAGGCTCCAACAGGAGGATTGCAGGTTCGAGGCCAGCCTCGGCAACGTAGCAAGGTCCCGAGCAACTTCATGAGACCCTGTTTCAAAATTAAAAAAATAAATAAATAAAATAGGGCTGGAGGGTGTAGCTTGGAGGTAGAATGCCTCTGGGTTCAACCTCTAGTACAAAAAAAAAAAAGAACCTGGTTACCGGTTACAACCTGGAAATGGTTATCAGTGCAATATTACTAACTGAACTCGCAAGTGCCTACGTCTTATTTGCACAGCCCAGAGGGTTTTCTCAAACTGAGTGCAGCAC
Organism: Graphiurus murinus; assembly: GCA_004027655.1. Taxonomy (NCBI): domain Eukaryota; kingdom Metazoa; phylum Chordata; class Mammalia; order Rodentia; family Gliridae; genus Graphiurus; species Graphiurus murinus. The sequence continues at coordinate 362,467 of PVLC010000026.1, read as the reverse complement.
CCAGATTGACAAAGAGAGCATCACCAGCACCCCAAAGTCCCTCCTGCTGTCCCTGCCCAGGGGGTCCTTGGTGACCCTGACTGCAACTGCAGACAGCCCGCCCGGCCCAGCTGCCCCCCTCTGGGGGTGCTATGGGAACAGACTGTAGGAGCAGGCCTCTCTGACTATCAGGCACTGTTAGGGGCTCTGTCCCCCACTTTTGCCCATTGATGGCACTCTCAGCACCTCAACATGACAGTTTTTACTTCAGCAGGGTGGAAGGGGAGAGGTCAGGAGGATTAAGGGTCACTCCAGGTTGGCCATTGGCCACAGCCGGGGTCACAGGAAAGAAACATCTTCCCGCAGAGGGTGGCTTCTCTGGGCTGAGTGCCTCCAGCATGTGGGGAGAGGGTCCCAGAGGGAGTTTTGGGTCTGGGCTTAAAAGTGGGAGTCAGCTGGGCATGGTGGCACATGCTTGTAATCCTAGTACTTGGGAGGCTGAGACAGGAGGATCTGGGTTCGAGGCCAGTCTCAGGTACCTAGTGAGGCTCTCTGCAACTTAGTGAGACCCTGTTTCCAAAGATCTAGGGCCTTCCTGTCCTCCTGTGTGCCCCGTGCAGTGTCACACTGAGCCTGCTGAGATTTATGTAGTTATTATTTTTTTTAATTTTAGTTTTCGCAGAACTAGGGATTGAACCCAGAGGCACTCTACCTCTGAGCTACACCCCCAGTCCTATTTTTTATTCTTTATTTTAAAACAAGATCTCACTAAGTTGCGGAGAACCTCACTAAGTAGCCGAGGCTGGCCGAGAACCTTCGATCCTCCTATCTCAGCCTCCCAAGTACTGATATTACAAGTGTGTGCCACCACGCCCGGTGCATGTGGTTAAGTTTTAACAGAAGTTTCAAGGAGGAGGGACTGCTGGAAGGTTCTCTGGACCCCACGAGAAAGTGGGGTGGAGCAGAGCTGCCCTGGGTACACTGAGGGAGGGTCCCCGTGGAGGCCCTCACTTCCTTATCTTCTCCAAACCCCTGATCCTGCCCAGGCCCAGCCAGGAAGGAGCTGCCACACTGGGTGGGGTGAAACCCAGGGGCTTCATGTGAGCACAGTGGGCATGCTCTGTCAGGTAAGGAGTGGGTGGCAGGGGGAACCGGCACAGAGGAAGCCTGTAGTGGGAATTTCACTGAAACGGGTCATTTGCGGAGGCTGTTGATTAGAGATAAGGTCAGCAATGCTAGACAGGGAGGCAGCAGGCATGGCCAGAGGGCTGGACTTTGACCCCCTGCCATCCCTTATTGGAGCAGCTTGCTTCTCATCTCTTTCATATATGAGTGGCTGCTAGTGTATCAGTCAGCTACTGCTGCGTAAGAAAGTGCCCTAAAGCTCAGCGGCATTCAACACAAACATTCCTTTCCCTCTCATGGTCCATGGGGCCTCAGCTGACCTGGGCTGGGCTGGGCTCCAAGCACATGGTCAGGGCTGGGACTGCTTCCTGCATCTGTCATCCTTGCTGGGTGTGGCTGCCCAGCACAGGTCCTCTTGGTGTTAGCAGGTGTGCTAGCGAGGAAGGAAGCCAGCTGGGCAGCACATGAGGTCCCTGCTCTCCAGGGGCCTGCTGGCATTGCGTTGGCCAAAGCAAGCACCCCGTGTCGAGGGGATGGGGGAGGGAGCACGTGCCATCCTGGGTTAATTACCCTTAACTTATAGGACCGAGGGGAGGAAGTGAGGGTTTGCTGGGCGGCACTATAATCTAACACGCTCAGCAAGTGTTTTCACAGAAGAAGGACCTTCCCCCTGAAACGCTTGAAGCCACTGCTCCGGATGGTTGCCTTCAGCGAGTCTCCCTGGAGCGTCATCTCAGGGCCTCTGTCCACCCTGGGAGGTCCCACAGCAACCTTGGAGCTGACACCCCTGAACACAGCCCGGCCGGGCCTCCCATCTCCCATGGACACCTAGGCTCAGACATTGAGTCTGCACCGGGGCTCTGTGGCCTCCGGTGAGTCCCTCAACATCTTTCAGTATAGGGTTCACTGTGGGAAAATGGATGTAATACTTGTGCTTTTCTCTCAGAGTTCTGTGTGTGTGTGTGTGTGTGTGTGTGTGTGTGTGTGTGTGTATGTGTGTGTGTGTGTGTGTGTGTGTGTTATTGGAGGTCGAACCCAACGGCGTTCTACTTCCAAGCTACACCCCAGCCCCCCCCCTTTTTTTGAAACAAAGTCTCACTAAGTTGCTGAGTGCCTTGCTAAGTTGCTGAGGCTGGCCTAGAACCTGCAATCTGCCCGTCTCAGCCTCCCAAGTACTGGCATTACAGGTGTGTGCCACTGCGCCTGGCTTCTGCGAGTTCTCACGAGGACAAAGTGAGAAGGTGAAAGTAAATCCCTCAGCTCGTTCTAAGAGCTCAGCAGGGTTCACGGTTGCTGCCCCAGGGAGCTGCTAGACGCGAGGACCCAGGGGTTATGTCCTTCTGTCAGGGCCACCAAGCCCCTCGGCCCGGGAAGAACTGTGACTCCGGGACTCATCTACTGAGCTGATTGGCTGCAGGGGCAGCAAAAGCCCCCCCACCCTTTCAGCCCAGGGTACCGACCCCAGACTCATTGCCTGTGTCGGCCACACATCAAAGAGGCCTTTCTGTGGATCCTGGCCCCTCATCTAAGGAGAGAGCCTTGAATGCCGCGTCCACTCCTGCGTTCTGCAGATGTGGACCGCCTGGTCCAGCAGGGAAGGGAAAAGGCCTCCAGGAGGCTGCCTGTCTCCCACCCGGGAGCCACGGGCGCCCTGGCCGCCGTGCTGAAGTGGGTGGAGAACCCACACTCCCCTGGAGACCCAAACCTGCTGCCGCACTGCAGTGAAACCGCCTTCGACTTAATATATGCTAATTAGATTTTAATGCGATTCAGATTTCCAACAGTAGTGCAGTGTTAGCCATGGTAAGTTATAATCATATCTAATTGGTAATTCTAACATAACAAATTTCTTGGATAAATTATTCTTAGTTAATAGTCCCCCAGGAAAAACCTCAGCGCCCGCGTGCGCGCACACACACACACACCTACACATGCACAGTCACACACGTGTATAGTTTCGGGGAAATTGAGAAAAAAGAGTAAGGTGGACGCAGGCTTGCAGCAAGACGAGGTAGTTATTTAAAACCTGGCCTCGGAGCGGAGCCCTCAGGGGTATCTGAAGTCAGAGCGGTGTCCGGTGTGCCCAGAGCCGGGTGCATCTGCAAGACAGTCCAGGTGACTGCCAGGCTCAGCGCTCCACCCTCCGGTGGCCAAGATGTCCCTCCCCGGGGAGGCTGCCACGACTTCCACTTCCACTTCCACTGCCCCACTGCCCTGCAATTTCTCCCTGGGGCACGTTCCAGGGTCCCACTGCCCAGTTAATATTTTCCTTATCAGGCAGACAACCAAGAGCAGTTCCAGGGACCAGGATGGGCACCGGTCAACCCGGATTCCAGTGGTCACTTGACCACCAACCAGGGCCACCCTGGGTACAGCCCAGTCAGCTGTTGGGGCCCCATTTTCCCAGCTGTAATGTGGGCTGGGACTCACCCTGCTGTTCTGCCTTTTTTGGGTGCTGAGGATTGAACTCAGGGGTGTTCTACCTCTGAGCCACACCCCCAGCCCTTTTTATTTTTGAAACAGAGTCTCACTGAGTTGCTGAGGCTGGCCTTGAACCTGCAATCCTCCTATCTCCCAAGGACGGGGATTGCAGGCATGCACCACCACGCCCAGCTTGTCTTTCTGCTTTGATGGAAGGTAGAGGTCTGTTCCCTGGTGTTGGGGTGAAGGGCTGGGGAGGGAGGGAGCAGGCCTGCCCTGGGCATCCACAGAGAATCTTCTCCTGTCGCTGACTGGCAACTCTGAACCCTAAGATGCCACTTACCACTGGAGATGGGGCTCTCTGCCTGCCCTCAGTCCCCCAAAAGCAGCAGTTTGAGGCTGGCACAGGGGTCAGAGGTCAGGGGTCAGGGTCAGACGTGGTGGGGTGGGTGAAGGTGAGAGTATCCTCAGTTGAAGGCAGGGGGCGGGGATGTGAGAACCACGTGGGATTTCCACCTGGGCTCCATCTACCAGCTGCGCGAGGCCAGGCTCTACCCCCCGGAGGCCTCTTCTTGCTTCACTTGTTAATTGAGAAGATCATTCGAACATCCAGTATCTCCTACGGTGTTTGTGTGGACCGATGGGAGCAACCTGGCAAAGCGGCTGAGTGGATAAATGTAAGTTCTCTCCTTTCCCCTCCTCTTACAGTGGAGTGACGTGGGGACACAGAATGACCTTCAGGGCAGGGGAAGCAGCCCCATGTGACCCCTGTGATCTAGTTCTAAAGAATGGAGACTGGTGCTAGCACCTGAAGCCAAGTAAGTAAAATTGACAGGTGGTATTTCTTTCTTTCTTTTTTCTTTTTTTTTTTTTTTTTGCAGTACTGAACCCAGGGGCATTCTACCTCCAAGCTATACCCCCAGCCCTATTTTTTATCCTTTATTTTGAAACCCGGTCTCAGTAAGTTGCAGAGTGCCTCACTAAGTAGCTGAGGCTGGCCGAGAACCCAGATCCTCCGGTCTCAGCCTCCCAAATGCTGGGATTACAAGCGTGTGCCACCATGCCCGGCTGACAGGTGGCATTTCTTAAGCACATACCATATGCAGCACATTTTCTAAGTTTTTATATTCACTCTCTCATCAGCTCTCATAAAAACCCCAAGAGGTGAGTGTGAGTATTATCTGTATTTTTTTTAGATGGGTCATGAAGGCACAGACAGGGTATATATGTGGCCTGAGGCCACACAGCTGGCAAAAGCTGTGTCCGGGTTTGAATGCAGGGGAGTTTAGTCCTAGATTTCACCTCTTCAACCACTCCACGGTGCTGCTTTCTGAACTGACCAACTTGAGAACATTAGATTGTTTAGAAGAGCTGGGCATGGTGGTACATGCCTGTATTCATAGTATTTGGGAGGCAGAGACGGGAGGATCACAGGTTCAAGGCCAGCCTCAGCAACAGAAGGTTAGAGGTAGAATGCCTTTGGGTCCAATCCCTAGCACCAAAAACAAACAAACCAGAGTCAGTGCGTGGCACAGCTGATAGTGAAGGCTGGCGGGTCTGTGTGCTAGGTGACTGCACCATGCTCCTCTCTCTGGAGAAATCCCGAGCCCAAGGGAGGACTTTCCCTGAGCCCAGGGAAGGAGGGTCCCAGAGCAGGTTGCATCCGAGCGCTGGTGGGCAGGACGATTGAGAGAAGGCCTTTTCCAAGTGGCCTTCCTCTGTGGCTCTGGAAATTCCAGGCCTGGAGGTCCTGGAGGCTGGGGTGGGGAGCACAGGGCCTGGGGCTCCCCCCCTGAGCCGGCAGCTGCCTGGGACGGAGGGTCAGAGAGAGGGAGAGAGACATGGGGGGCGGGGAGCTGGGCTCCAAGGTCAGGTGCTGTGCAGCCAGCTGACATTTGGGCCGTGATTGGGCCCATTTGAAAAAGTGCATGTGATGGCCTCTATTTCCTTTCCTCCATCGCTCAGGGCTGTCGTGGGTCCCCCGGGAGGCCAAGGGCGTAATCACTGACATAACAGCTTAAGTGCTTTCTGGAAAACTCCCTGGCAGTCTGTCTGTGGCTGCAGCTCCAGGCTGGGCTGCCGGCGTCTCTCTGTCTCTCTGACCCTCTCTCACTGTCTCTGTGTCTCCTCATCTTCCTTGTCTCTGAGTCCACTCTTGCCCTTCCTCCCGGCTCTCTCCTCTCCTCTTCCTCTCCTTGCTCGTTCTCTCTGTCTCTGCCTTTAACTCCATCTATCTGTCTCTATCTTTTCTCCCATCCTTGCCTTTCTATGTCCCTGTCTTTCCTTCCTTCCTTCCTTCCTTCCTTCCTTCCTTCCTTCCTTCCTTCCTTCCTTCCTTCCTTCCTTCCTTCCTTCCTCCCTTCCTCCCTTCCTCCCTTTTTTCCTTCCTCCCTTCCTCCCTTCCTCCCTTCCTCCTTTTCTCCCTTCCTTCCTTCCTCCCTCCCTCCCTCCTCGCCTCTCTTTATTTCCTTTTTCTTTATCTGTGTGTGTATGGTTCTTGGGATTGAATCCGGGGGCATTCTATCTTCAAGCTACACCCTAGGCCTTTTTATGTTTTACTTTGAAACAAGGTCTTACTGAGTGGCTAAAGGTCTTGCTAAGTTGCTGAGGCAGGCCTGGAAACTGCAATCCTCCTGTCCCAGCCTCCCAAGGACTGGAGTCACAGGTGCGCACCCCCGCGCCCGTCTCCTTGCCTCATTTCTCTCCACTCCTGGCTCCTCTGACTTTCTCTCCTCTTCCCTCAATGCTGACCTTTGCCTCTGTTTCCCCAGAGCCCCTCTGGCCAGGACATCCCCCCTCCCCCGCAAGCGACCCTCCTCTGCCCCTTCCATTCCATCTCCGTGCCCCTCCCAGCCTCCATCTCCTGTCTCTGATCCCTGAGCAACCTGACCCATGATCCACGGTGCCCCACACAGCCCGGGCGGCTGACCGCTGTCTTCCCCTCTGCCTCCCCCGCCCTGCCCCTTCCTCAGTCCCCTCTGGCTCTCTTTCAGACCTTCTCATCACTCGGCCGATCCTCTGTCTGCCTCCCTCGAATCCACCTGGGGCCGGCGGCTCCTGACATTGGCCGCCCACCCTGCCTCCACCCAAAACGTACAAGTCCAAGCTCAGGGGCTGCTGCTCCCTGGGCTGGCGAAGCCCAGAGCCTCGTGTCTGTTTTCTAGGCTCTGCAGCCTTTCTGGGGCCAGGAGGCAGCTGCCGACCCTGTCACTTCTTGCGAGGCACTGGGGTCTCTGGTGCAGCAGCCGAGACTGGCTGTCGGGCCTCTCCCTGTGGATGAAGGGGCCCAGGCTGCAGCTGGAGGCTGGGGTCATGGTCACCTGCAGGGTGTCGGTCTCCCAGATCCTTGGTCAAAGCCCCAGCCAGGGTAGAAGCAAGCAGGAGGATGCCCCAGTGCACGGGGTGAGTGGGGCCTGGAGCAGGTGGCAGTGGAGGCGAGCCCAGAGGCCCCCAGACCCAGCGAACCAGCACTCGGCGCCGGCCCCCACTGAAAGGGGCTGCAGTGGGATGACCCTCACGCTCCTCCCCAACATCTGGCCACCCGAGCGAGTGACGGGGAGGACCCCAGGTGTTCACGCTGGGACAGCCCAGGCCAGAGGAAGGATGGTGCTGTCTTGGTACGCCATCTCGGGAGCATGCCTGTGGCAGCCATGGCACTTGAGCTTAACCCTGGGGCAGCTGAGTGGCAGGAGGACTGAGTGGACTCTGGGGACAGTGGCCCCGGAGACCCAGCAGTGGTGTCTGCACCTGCCTGGCTGGCCAGGCACACCTGGAGCCCCCGGGCCAGTGAGCTTCCCAGGGGGGAGGGCACAATAGTCCAGGCACAGCCGACCACGGGAGGGAGCTCTGCAAGGTCCAACCCCCCCCCCCCAGGAGATCCGAGAATGGCGGGTGGGGACAGGACACGTGGGTGGGAACAGTCAAGGAAGCTCCCAGCCATCAGGAACAGGGTGGGGGAGGGGGGGCTGGCCTGGTCCACTTTTGCTTCAGAGGGAGGTGCCCAGGTGGTCACACTAAATGAAAACTCCACCTTCTCCCTTTCGGTGACCTGCATCCTGTGGCCTGACCGGCCCACAGCCAGGCCGAGAAGGTGCAGAGCTGACCACGATGGCCCCTCTTGTCCTTCAAGGCCTGGCAGCTGTGCCACCACTTCCTGGAGGCCTCCCCTGATCTCCCCTGAGGAGTGGTCCTTCACTCTTCCGCTGCTGCCTTTGCAGCCTCTCCCTGCTTCTGTGCCAAAGGGCATTGCATGGAATTCTGGGTCTCTTTCCCTAAGTCTATAATTCCGGATTTGGGGAGCGGTGCCCTTTAAGGGCCTCATGTCCCTGTGCTTGGCTCAGGGTCTGCCTGGTTGAAGCTCAGCATATGTCAAATTGAATGAATGAATGAATGAATGAATGAGAAAGTAGATGAGCAAGCAGGACCCATCTCCCTTCTCAGGCCGGGCCCGCCCCTCAGCCTCAGGTGGAAAGTTCTGGAACTCACAGCCCACAGCAGCTGTCTGCCCCACCCCGTGCGGTTCCCGCCTCCCAGCCGGCCCTCTGCAAACCTGTCCCAGCGACTTGCCGTGGCGCAGCCACTTGCTGCGGAGGTATTGATGCACTTTGGGCGTCAGTGGAGACCAACAACCGCACTGTTAAGAGGGCAAAGCAACTCCAATTTCATGCCTACATGGGCTTCCCTCTATTAAGGCGAGGAGAAGGAACAAATCTGTTTTTTTAAAATTTCTTCCAGAAAACAGGCAAGGAGCATTGTGCAACCGAGGCTCCTGTAGAATCACTGATGGGTAGCAGAGGAGGCAGCAGGCGGCTCATCGGAAGCAGGGCGGGGCTTTGGGGAAGAAGGAAGTAGGAAGTAGGGTAGAGAGGCTGGCGGCACCGTGTGGTTGTGGCCTGTCGATCTGGCCTGGATGTTTATACACGGATGAAGATCTGAGGGCCTTCAGCAACTGACAGTCGTCTACTTCAGGATTGCTAGTAACTGGCAAGATGTGGGCATGCAACAAGCCACTGAATGAATGAATCGCTTATGTCTTTAGATATTTAAATGAGAACTTGCTGTGAAGGAGGAGGCATTTGGGCTTAAATGAGGATATGAGACAGGATGTGTGGGAAGCTGGGATTCCAGAACATCAGGTTCAGAATGTGGGGCTGTTGTAGGTTGCAGCAGGATGGCTTGAATTCTGCTTCCTCTCCTGTATGCACACTCTGTGCAGTGTGACATAGGCCCTGCCACTTAAAAGGGAATCTGTTTCTCGGCCCCTTGGGTGGGGGCGGCCTGCGGCTTGTCTTGACCAAGGACACGCAGTGAGAGTGGCCGTGTGCAAGTTCCCCTGGGCCGCAGGAGGCTGGTGTACCTCAGCTCTGTTGCTTCCCTGCCGTCAGTGGGGCTGGTCAGCTGGAGCGTGTGAAACCACATGAAACAGAACTAAGTCCCCTGCCAAGGTTACCCCGCACCAGGACACCCCCAGCTACCCACCAGCTCTGAGGACAGGAAGGAGCCCAGCCTTGGTCAGCCAAACCTGGCTCAGACGCCATGGCAGCTGCTCTGGCCTGTGAGGTACCCAAGTGCTGTTGATTGAAACCACTGCACTTTGAGATGTTTGTTACACAGAGCCGTTTCAGTGATTAATGACTGATACAAGAGTCATGTGACAGTGTATCTACTGCTCTGTAGCATCTATCACACCACTGGACCCTGGTGAGTGGCTACTGAATGTTTGTTGAGTGAAGGAATGTGCTTTGGAAGCACTGGTACAACTACATAACTTTTCTCCAAATATATGCCTCTACGTCTTTGCTGGTGGGGTTCTCCTTGTCTAGAATATTCCCCTCCATTCTTTGCCTGGAGGGGCATGTTTTGGAAGGAAATCCAAGGGTCGTGTTTTGGCCACATCAAGTTGGAGATGTGTATTAGCTGTCCAGTGGGGGCGGGGACAAGACCACTGTGGGACGTTGGATCTGAGTCTGGAATTCCAGGGAACACTCAGGGAGTCACAGATCTGGGAGTCAATGTGAAAATTGATTGCACTGGGCATTCAGGTTCTGACCATGGCCAGAGCTGCATCTGTGATGGCAGCAAGGGGACAGAGCTTCGTTTCCAGCTGGGTGTGTCCAGGGCCTGGGTCCTGGTTCACCAGGACATCTGCAATGCCTGGGAGAGGTATAGGGGCTCAGCGAGGTCATGGCTCTCCTGGATGGGAAGAATGGAGAAGCTCAGGACACTCCAGAGGCAGGGGTGGGAGTCGAGGTGGGGTGGGGTCCCCTAGCCCTCCCTCCTCTGATCACTCTGACCTTGGCTGTTATGTGGAAATGGGCTCCAGTGTCTCTGTGGCAGGCACAACGCTCTGGGGTCATCTCCCACTGCTTCTTCCATGGTACTCAGGAAGATTGCATTTCCCAGCCTCCTTTGCAGCTAGCTGGGCCATGTGACTACTCCTGGTCAATGGGCTGTTTCAGGCAGCACGCTCACTGCTATGACCCAATACGCCTGACCACATGCAACTTAAGGGAAGGAATATTTATTTGCTCACAGGTTTTGGAGATTTCAGAATTTTAGTTCATGTCAGGCCAGGTTTGTGGAGCTCAAGGTACAGCAGTGGGAAGCAGAGAGAGGAAGACAGCAAAGTTCTGCTCTAACATCATGGAGGTTGGAAGCAGGAGAGCAAAGACCCATGCACAGTCCCTAAGGTCACACCTCCAGCGACTCACCTCCTCCAGTTATACCCCTCCCTAGGTTACCACCAGTCAATTGATTGCAATCCTCATGACATAACTCTGAACACAAATACAGGAGTTCTTCAGGGGACATTCTATACCTATTACATGCGCTATGGGCAGAGGTGGCCTATGCACTACTAGGCCCAGCCCGTAACCACACCCTGTGTGATTGTATGAGTTCCCTGATTGCTGCCATAACAAATTGCCACAAACACAGTGGCAGGCTTAAAACCATACAAATTGATTAGAATTCTAGAGTCAGGATTCCAAAAGGCATCTTAAGGGACTAAAGGGCTGGTTCCTTCTGGAAGTTCTGGTGACAGAATCTGTTCCCTGGCCTTTTTTGGCATCGGGAGGCCACCCGCAGTCCTTGGCTGGTGGCCCCCTCTCTTGCACTACTTTCGTCTCCTGTTTCTGTTGTCACATCTCCTTCTACTGCCTTGGCTTTGTTATCTCTGTGATCCCATTGGGTGCCCTGAATAACCCAGGATTGTATCTGCATCTTAAGATACTTCACTTGATCCCATCAGCACAGTCCCTTCTACCCTGGAAGGTGACTAAGACCTGGACACCTTCAGGGATCATGATTCTGTCCGCCACATTGGTCCTCTGGCCTTGGACAATCCAGAGGCCACGTGATCCTGTGTGTACCTACAAGATGGAAGGGGACTGCTCAACTGGCCGCAGGCTTTTCCTGAGCCTGAGATAAATCTTTATTGTGTTAAGTTGGTAGGACTCGGGCCCAGAGAGTCACTTCACCCGGCCTGTTGTGTCTCGACAGTGCTGGCTCCCAGTCTTCTTCTTGTCTCTCACATCTTAGCCAAAGCTCAGAGAGGCCACTGCTGCACCCTGCAAGGACTGCCAGTGCTTCCTTCTGCACTAATGGCTGAACAGCATATGGAAGCTTTTAGTAGCTGTGTAGAAAGTTCTGGAAACTTTACAACTGGCTTATGTGTCACATTGAGTGATGTGTTGGCTATGGGAGCATTTCTGGACACAACACAGCAAAGGCCTTCAGTGTGCTGGCCTGGCTTGATCTTCTTCTAAAAGAAGATGATGCGGTGCTGTGCTGTAGTCTGGATGTGGAATGTCCTTGAAGGTCCACGTGTGAAAGGCTTGGTCCCCAGGGCAGCTCTCCTGAGAGGTGTGGAGCCTTGCGGAGGCGGGGCCTAATGAGAGGTCCTTAGGTCATGAGGGGCGGGCCCTGGAAGGGACTTGTGGGACCCTGGTCTCTTCCTCTTCTCTCTTTGTTCCCTACCTTGTGATGTAAGCTCTGCCATGGACATCCAGTATGAATGTGCTGCCTCATCAGACGCACAAAAGCAACAGGAGCCAGGCATAATGGCCTATGCTTGTATTCCCAGTAGTTAGAAGACTGAGATAGGAGGGTTGCAGATTCAAGGTCAGCCTCAGTAACTTAATGAGACCCTTGGCAACCTAGGGAGACTGTTTCAAAATAAAATAATAAAAAGGAGCTGGGTGTGGTGGTGTGCACTTGTAATCCCAGTACTTGGGAGGCTGAGATAGGAGGATCACAGGTTCCTGGCCAGGTTCAACTACTTGGTGAGGCCCTCTGCAACTTAGTGAGACTCTGTTTCAAAAATAAAGAATAAAAAATAGGGCTGGGGTATAGCTCGGAGGTAGAATGCCCCTGGGTTCAATCCCCAGTACCACAAACAAAACAAAACAAAAAAGGAGCCTGACGTGGTGGCACACACTTATAATCCCAGTATTTGAGAGACTGAGACAGGAGAATCATAGGTTTGAGATCAGCCTCAGGAACTTAGTGAGACCCTGTTTCAAAATAAAAAAATAAAACAGGCTGGGGGTTGTAGCTCAGAGGTAGAATACTCCTGCGTTCAATCCTCAGTGCCACAAAAAAGGGGGGCTGAGGAGTGGCTCAGAGGTAGAATGAGCCAAAATCATCCTTGTTTCTTTATAATTGTCTTAGATATTTTATTATAGTGATGGAAAGCTGACTCATACACAGGATCAGAGGACCAAATATCAGGGAGCCATTTCCCCCTTTAACCTGGCTCCACAACAAACACCCATGAAACAAACAAACCTGTGGAGAAGACCTGAGCCCAGCTGGACCAGAGTCCAACCCAGCCAACCTGCCGCCCAAGCAGAGTTGCCCAGCTAAGCCCATACCGCGGTGTGTGACCCACTCCAACCCAAATGTAATCATGAACATTTGAAGTGGTACGCCACTGAGACTCGGGCTTGCTTGTTATGCAGTATCACATAACAAGCAGCAGCTGACTGTTACACTTGACTCTGGGTTCCCAAGAGACTCTGCCCACTTGCCACTCCTGGCTGTTTGGATCTGAAGGACACAGTGAGTCACACACCCACCTTCCTTCAATGAGGTGGGGGCCTTCCGGATTCCTGTCCCTGCTCTGGGTGTCAGCAGGTGCCTGCTGCTGCTGCTGCTGCTCCCGAGCCAAGGAAGAGAACAGAGCCACACACACCGAGGTGGGGAAAACTGGTCTGTTTGTTTTAATTAAACCGACTGTAGAAGCCAAGACACGGACAGAAAGAGACTAAGAACGAGACTGGAAATAGTTTAGAAAAGAAACGAAAAGCAACCGCGGAGACGTCAGTGCAGGGTGGAGCGTCCGCAGGAGGATGGCGCCTTCACGTCAGCCCCAGGGCCACTGTTAGGGCGAGCACCAGGGAGAGCCGGACGCCAGCAGGACCAGAAGCGGAGCCTGTGTGGGAGAGGGCGGCAGCGTCAGCGCCTGCGCACCCCCCACCGCGTGCTTCCGGGCGGGCACCGCGGGTGTGCGGCCTGGGGGCGGCAGAGCTCAGAGGGCCCCGGCAAAGACGCTGGACTCCAGCACCGGGGTGAGCTGGGCTCCGGTCCAGCTCTGCCATCCAGCCCGCTTGATTGACTGGCTGGGCCGAGGTCAGGCTTCTGGTAGCCACCAGGATCTCTTAGCGGGCGTGTCCACTGTGAACTATGGGGTTGGCTCAGGGTGGGGCACTGTGGGCCGCATCTGCTCCCTTGACATGGAGCTGTGGGGGAGGGGTGTCATCAGCCCAGGGAGGGCAGTGTGAAGGACCCCGGCCGAGACATCTGTCTCTATTCCCAGCTGTCCCCAGAATGACTCTGTGGTCAGTGTCCGAAACATCCCCTTGGGGCCCGGGCTGCTGAGAATTCCAGACGCCAAGGACGATGACGGGCACACTTGGCTCCTGCAATCCCAGCCGGCTCCAGGAAACTGAGTCCCTCTTTCTTGCCTCCGTGCCTGCCTCTGACCACCCTGGCCACCCGACTCTGCCCAGCTAGAAGGCGAGGGTCGGCCGAGCATGGGGACCAGGGGAAGGCAGGCAGATGGGCAGTTTGGGGTCCAGAGCTTCCCAGAACCTTGAGAATCAGTCGCTTCTGAGCCAAGAAGTCCTGAGGGTGAGACTTACCATTGGAGTCCTCTGTTCCTCTTGGAATATTTGGGTTTTCTGTTGGAAAGAGGCAGAAAGAGAAGCAGAAAGAGGTGACACTCGGCACTCAGGGAAGGCTGTCCCCGTGTCCAGGACCCGTGTGGTGTGAGGTGCGTGAGCCTCGTGCACCCACCCAACCTCCCTGTGGCCTGTGGTTTCAGCCCATTTTGCAGATGAGAAAAACAGAGAGGCGATCCAGGTTGTCCAAGCATGCCACGTGCTAAGTGGCAGAGCTGGGACTGGAACCAGGGATCTGACTCCAAAACCTAGCCACAGAGCCAAGCTACCTCCCCAAGGGGCACCATTGCTGCCCGTCCTCTGGGGATGGCTCCGAGTCAGGGCCCGTCCCCAGGGCAGTCCTGCGGGTCCCCAGAGGAGCGGGCCCTACCGAACACGATGAGCCTGGTGTGCGTGTCGGTGGAGCCCAGCGGGTTCTGGGCCGTGCAGCGGTACATGGAGCCGTTGAGCTCGGCGGGGACCCGCTCCAGCACCAGCTCCTTCCCGTCGAACTCTGTGCTGCCGTCCAGGAGGCGGCTCCCCACCCGCGTCCAGGTGAACATGGGCTCCGGGAAGACTTCGTTCTGTTGGCCAGAGTGGGGACAGCGGGGTCACCGGAGGGCAGGAAGGGGTCAGAGGCAGGCCTGGCCAGGGCCGGCCAACCGTTCGCTTCTGATCGCTTGGGGGTGGCTGCCCAGACCCCCCGGGAGGAGAGAGTTCAGGGCTGGGAAGAATGTGCCGACTGGTGAGCTGCGTTTGCTTGAGATCTAGATGCGGGCACGTGCGACACACATACTCCTCTTTGCCCTTCCTCGGGGGAGCTAGTTCACGCAGACCGGGAGACCAAGACCTGCTGCTCGTGGCTGGAGGGCAAGGGAAGGGATAGGAGGGGCCACCAGGAATGCTGGTGCCTCCCGAGTGTCCCTGTCACCTGCCGCCCCACCCCACACGCTCAGAAAGAGGCTGACCTGAAATCCGTGGACCAGAATCCGCACTGTGTCCCCGACCCGGGCTCTGCTGGGCGTCATCACGATTTTGGGGCCTTTGGGTGCAACTAGAGGGAAAGGAAGATCAGGTCAGAGAGGTGGGGGTGGGTTGGGGTGACTAGCCAGGAAAGGAGGTCGGCACAGGATGTCAGGAAGAAGAAGTTCCACTGCAGCATTCTGTGTCCGTCCTTGGGATCACTGCTTCTCAGTTAGGATGTCCGCGTAGGCTCAATCATTCATTCACGCCCGCATTCATTCACACATCCCCTGAGTTCCTGCAACAAGCCAAACCCTCCCGGAACCTGAGGATTCAGTGGTGGACGGGACACAGTCTCTGCCCTTGTGGAGTTCACACATCAGGGGAGGAGAAACACCAGCAACAGGCAGGTACAAGCCAGCGTGGTGCATGACCACCAGAGAAGCCAGGGGATGGTGAACCAGGGATGGAACTTGGCAGGGGGTGGCCACTGCCCCTCCCAAACCTCCACGTGCACTAAATGAACCCTTCTGAGGCAGTTTCTGCCATCGTTGTGTCCGAGGTCTGGTTAACGGAGGCCCAGAGGCTTACAATGTGACTTGCAGAGGTGGCATGGTGATAAGGAATCAGGACCAAGTGCAGGTCTCCTGACTCTGTTCCAGGGCTCCTTCTCCCAGCCCAGCTTCTGGGGTCTCGGAGGGGGGCTGCACGGAGTGGGGAGCAGGTGGAGGTCATGGAGGTGAAGGCTTAGTGCCCGCTGATGACAGCTTACACTTGAGTACGGGGGACACTCCCCAGCAACCAAGCTCATAAGCACAATGCAATCAGAGCGCTAGGACTTCCAGGGACCCAGGCCAAGGGGGGAGCGGAGAGCTAGTCAGAGGCGTCCTGAGATGTGGTGGTCAGAGTGTCTCTCCCAAGGAGTGGCTCAGAAGCTGGTGTGTGATGCTCCTGAGGAATGTCCCAGGTGGAGGGGACAGCTACAGCATAGCTCTGAGGCAGGCCAAGGAGGTGACAGGGCAGTGGACAGACCCTGTACAGCTTCCAGGGCTGGAGGAAGGTGCGAGGGCTTCGATTAGGGTTTCACTCTTTGCAAACATCCTCCAGCGGTGGCAGCAGGGGCAAAGCTGTGTCCCCTGCCCTGGGCCAGCCTGGCGTCACCCGGGCTGCCCTGGATGTTCTCCAAGCCTCCCCAGCACACTCAGAGTGGAAGTCGTAGCAGCCAGAAGATGTGGGTGGTCTCCCAGGCACTGCTCATTTCATTCATTTCAAAGAAGTATTAATTAATCATGAGCAAGACACCTAGGTGCCCCCTGGGGCTGAGAGAAGAGCTGGCCTGCAGCGAGAGGCGGGAAAGGCAGCCCTGGAAGAGACAGGAGAGGTCTGTGTAGAAGCAGCGCCCGCCTGCCACACCCCACAAGCTCCAGTCTATTCCACCAGCCTTGGGGTGAGTCGCTCTACCCAGCTTTCCCTCAATACACTATGAGACCAATTACAATAACTCTCAGCTACCGCTGCACTGGGAGATGGCAGGTTTGGCGCACACATTTTTGTGTGTATCTGGTGCTGGGATGGAACCCAGGACCTCATGCATGCCAGCCAAGCGCTCTGCTGCAGAGCTGCAGCCCAGCCCCCTGGCGGCTAACATTTGCCTAGCACAGACTAGGTGCCAGGTTCTTCACTGGGCACCTCCTGCATTATTTTATTTCACCTTCCAGCCTTTTGAGATCATCCAAGGCTTAGGGAAGTCAAACAACTTCCTTGCCATCTTTATTCCCTCTCAAGCATTGTCTAGGTCGGATTGGAAAGGCCTGGTCTCGGGCATCGTGGCCCTGGGGAATGTGCTCCTGGGTCCTTCTGTGTTACAGGATGGCACTGTTGGCTGCAGCCAGCAGAGGGCGCTGAGGGCATCCCTGCTGGGAAAGGCTGCACCCAGAGGGTGACGCAGGACCTCTTCTTCCCAGGTCAGATTCCTCCGGGCCTTGCTCCCCAAGGCGGGAGAGAGTGAGCATTTATCAGGTGCCTGACGTGCGGCTGACTCTGTTTTAATGCTCGCCCATCATCTTGGTGCTCACAGGGCAGGTTACCATGAAGCCCATTTTGCAGGTCTTAAAACTGACCTCCAGGCAGGCAGTGGCTTGCCCAAGGTCACCCTGCAAGGAAGTGGCAGATGCAAGCCTTGCCATTTCGTAGGGATCCCAGGGGCAGGGGAGAGTCAGGGCTGGGTGGCTTCCTCCACCCCTGCCCTGAGCCACCTGTTCCAGGGCTGATGGGCACAGGGGGCGCTGCTCTGCCCTCTCTTCTCTGCGCTCCATCCTGGCAGCTTCCAGCAGATGAGCTAATTCATGGCAGATGGCCCCCTGACTCCCTCTCTCACTGTTGCAGTGAGAAGCCAGCTCTGATCACCTTCCCCACGCCCACCAGTGCCAAGAAGCCCAACGGCAGCTCCTGGCAGTCCAGGCTGGCTTCCCTTGCCTGCTTCTATAACCCAGCACTGAGAGTACCTGGAAGGCTGTTCTCAGCTCTTGGGGCTCATGCCTCTCCACCCCCATGGACAGAAAGGAAGAGCAGGAGTCCCCAGATTGAGGCCGAGCCCTCCCCTCTCTGGCTGCGGGACTTAGGTGAGTCGGGTCAACCTGTCTTCTGACCTGTGAGTGGGGAGAAGGGGCCACCACCCTGCTTAAGAGAGGCTCTGAAAATGTCCGTGTGGGGAGAGATGGGACCACGGTGTAAGATGTGGAGAAGGGACACTTGTCTGCTCAGGGGGACGCAGGAGGTCCTTATATGATATAAGCTCTCTCCTTACCTCCCCTAGCATCCCAGTAACTGCAAGAATAGCACTGTGAAACCGCAGGCAAAATTCTTCTCGGTTTCCCCTAGGAATTCCAGGTGTTCATGAAGATAGTCATCCATCCATCCATCCATCCGTCCATCCATCCGTCCATCCTCTTATCCACTATCCATCCTAATCCTATACACAAATCTACCAATCTGTTCACCCACCCATTCATACATCTGCTCTATCATCTAATTCTTTACTGCACACCTATGATTTGTGCTCATTCTGCAGAGCAAAGGTGGGGCATGATGATGAACAATAATGGTAGCTTAGATTCTATCATATGCTTTTTTTGGGTACTGGCAATTGAACCCAGGGGCATTCTAACTCCAAGCTACACCCCCCCCACACACACACCCTTTTTGAGTTGCTGGGAATTGAAACCAGGGGCATTCTGACTCCAAGCCACCCCCCACCCTCGCCCTCACAAAGTTGCTGGCTCTGTCCTGGAACCTGTGTTCCTCCTGTCTCAGCCTCCCAAGTACTGAGATCACAGGCCTGAGCCAACATGCCTGGCTACCCGAATATTTATCCTGTCTCTGATACGTACCCTTTGTGAATTGCCTTACTTAATCTTCATAACAACCCAGAAAAGCATTAATTACTCAACAAGTGTCTATTAAGTAATACGTTAGGGGTTGTTCTGAGCCCTGTACCATCTGGGCAAGACCCCGCCCGTGTGTGGCTTAAATTCCAGCTGAGGGTCTTGATAATAAGGAAACAAGACTGCACTTGAAGGTGGAGAAGGATGCTATGCCAGGTAAGCGAGGTAAGGGGGAGAAGGGCCAGGCAGGACAGGCCGTGCTCAGTGGAGCATCCAAAGCAGATTTGAGGAGATGCCTGCATGGAGGGATTAGTATCTGGGGTGCGATTATCCTAGGCACAAAGGAAAGCCAGTGCAAAGTCTCAGAGGTGGGGCTGAGCTTCGGATACGTAGGCAGGAGTCAGTAGAACCTGGGGCTGGAGCAGCGGGAGTCACAGAAGCACCTTGGGAGCTGCCGTAAGGAGCCGGGATTTAGATGAGATAGCCGCCAGGTGAACTGGGTTTCTCCCTTTCTTCATATGTTGTAAAATTGAGATAAAGTTTATTTATAGGGAAACACACTCTTCCTAAGTGGGCGATCTGATTAATTTTAACGAGTGCAAATATGTGTAACCACCATCCAGTCAAACTCTAGAACATTCCCGTCAGTCCTGCCAGAGGGCCCCTGATGTTTCCTTCCAGTTAATTTCTGCTCTCCGTGAGTAAGCACTTTTGATTTCTAGCAATGGAGATTTGTTCTCTTGTCCTAGGATGTCATGTAATTGGGTTTATACAGTGGGCACCCTCTGCTGTCTGATTTTTTTTGCCCAATGTCATGTTGTACGCCACCCGAGTGGATGTACGTATTGAAGTATTTTGTTATAAAAATATACCACACATTTCTTCATCCATTTTCCAAGCTATGGACATTTGAGTTACTCACATTTTTTTTGTTGTTGTTGTTCTTATCATAAATAAATCTGCTGTGAACCTTCTGCTCCAAATCTATGTGAACATGTTTTTCATTGCTCTTGGGTAAATACTTAGGGGTGGAATTGTTGGTCATAGAGTAGAAGTGTTTCCGTTTTCAAAAGAAACTGATAGTTTCCCTAAGTTGGCACCACTGTCTTACACTTCCAGCAATGCAGGAGGGTTCCTGTCAACATTTGGTATTGTCAGGTTAAAAAATTTTAGCCAGTTGGGCTGGGAATGTGGCTCAGTGTCAGAGTGCTTGCCTGGCATAGGCAAGGCACTGAGTTCCATCCTCAGCACTGCAAATACAAAACAAACAAAAAGAGCCGGGCGTGGTGGCGCACGCTTGTAATCCCAGCATTCAGGAGGCTGAGACCGGAGGATCCGGGTTCGCGGCCAGCCTCAGCTACCTAGTGAGGCACTCCACAACTTAGTGAGACCCGGTTTCAAAATAAAGAATAAAAAATAGGGCTGGGGGTATAGCTCGGAGGTAGAACGCCCCTGAGTTCAATCCCTGGTACCGCAAAAAAAAACAAAAAAAACAAAAAAAACCAAAAAAACAAAACTTAGTTTAGTCATTGTGAAATGCCTTCCCATTGAGGTTTTCATTCCCATTTTCCTGAAGACGTATAACATGTCCACCTTTTTAGTATGTTTATGGGTCATTTGTAAATCTTTATTTAAAAAGTAGGTTACCTCTCACTGCCCATATGCAGTAGTAGTTCTTTATATATCCTGGGTGCAGCTGTCTTGTCAGATATTTGTACCGAGAGTATTTTCTCTTGTCCTGAAATTTGCCTCTTCATTTTCTTAAAATGATCTTCTGATGAGTAGATTTGAATTTTGAATTCAGCCCAATTGACCAATTTTCAATTTTTCATTCGGCGTTTTCTGGGGCCGCTTTAAGAATCCCTTGCTACCCCAGTGTCACCAAGATGTTTCTCTGCATTTTGTTCCAGAAGCTTTATGATACTGGCTTTTACACTTAAGTCTATCATTCACTTCAAATTAACTCGTGCATGTGTGCGCGCGCGAGGTAGGAGTCCAAGTCCAATTTTCCCTTCTGCGTGTTCGGTTGCTCCAGGGCCATTTGTTAAAGAGAGCCCTCTCTCCTCACTCAATAGCCTTGGGGGCTTTGTCAAAAATCAATTGACTCTATACATGTGGGTCTATTTCTGGGCTCCATTCTGTTCTATCAATCTATTTGTCTACATTGGAGGGCTTGGGGCAGGTGTGTATGGGAGTCTTGATCTGATTTATATTTCAAGTAGATCAAGCAGAGTAGAGAATGGAAAGGAGCAGAAAGGGAGGCAGAAAGTCACTTTGGAAGCCGGATGTAGTGGTGCATGCCTGTAATCTCAGTACTCGGAAGGCTGAGACAGGAGGATAGGAGGTTCCAGGCCAGCCTCAGCAACTTAGAGAGACCCTGTTTCAAAATTTAAAAAAAAACAACGATGGGCATGGTGGCGCATCCTTGTAATCTGAGTACTTGGGAAGCTGAGGCAAGAAGATTGTGGGTTCAAGGACAGCCTCAGCAAGTAGTGAGACTCTCATCAACCTAGCGAGACTCTGTTTCAAAACAAAAAATAGGGCTGGGGGTGTAGCTTGGAGGTAGAATTTCCCTGGGTTCAGTCCAAGGAAGGACGGAGGGGAGGGAAGGAGAAAGGCAGGCACATTGGAGAGGACCATGACAGGCCAGGTGAGAACAGATGGTAAGTGGACAGGTGGTCACAGGGGCAGGTCTGGGCCGCGTTCTAAGGTCACGCTGCTGGGGCTGGTGATGTGGACTATGAGAAGAAGGAATAGACCAGAGAGGGTGCCCCCTGGTCTCCGGCTTGCTCCCTGAGAGGGATATATTACCATGCACTGAGCTGGGTTCCAGGACTGCCCGCCAGCAGAGGTGCAGATCACAGGACAGCTGCAAACCCACCAGGACAAGGTGCAGAAGAGGCACAGCCCGCTGGAAAGATTGGGAGGGCTTCCTGGAGTAGGAGGCATGGGGACTGTAGAAGACAGGCTCCAAACCCTAGTTGTCTGATGTTTGGAGCCCTCACCAGATGCTTGGATTCTGTGTTCCGAGGTCATCGTGTCCATGCCCCTGTCTCATCCCCAGTGCAGGGCGTCCTGACTGCACAAGGTGTACACACCACCGGCTCAGTGCACAGCATGGTGGTTAAGCAGGTGGGCTCCGGGGCCAGCAGCCCTGGCTGCCTGGCCTAAGGAGAGTCGCTCTGAACCCAGGTCCCTCTTCCGAGGGATGGGAGCAATGATAGCGCCTCTAGTGGCCCCACAGGGTACTGCACAGTTTCCAGGCTATCTAGTGAGGAGAACATCCATCCTTACTGCACAGAGCCTGGCTCCCATTGTGTGCCTCAAACCTCGGTGCAGTTCCTGTTACTTTCCCCATTTGATGCATCAGAGAACTGAGGCTCAGGCCCAAGCAGACCAGGACTGACGGCAGCAGTGGAGGTAAACCTGTTCACTCAGAGGCCTGGCTGCGTTCCCCGTGCGACTGTCAAGCCCGCTGCCTACGAGAGTGGCCCTTTCTTTCCCACGCCCTGATGATGGGTGTGGGGCGGCCCACAGACACAGCTCCCGGCAAGGGAGCCCCTAGGATCAGGGACGGGCAGGCGGGTGCTTTGTGGTGGCTTGGGCGTGGGGGGGATGGGCTTTGAAGTCTTTGTCTGGTCTTTTGTCTTTCTGCTTCTTGGTGGAATGGGGCAGGGGATCAAATGCTTTCAGGAGGCAGGCAGGAGGGGCCTTTCATGGACAAAGCAGCCGGGGCAAGGCTGGAAGCTGCTCTGCCTGTATAGGAAACATGGGAGGAGGCAGAGAGGGTGCCAGGCTGGCCGGGTGGGAGCACTAAACACAGGGCCTGGCCTTACGGGTGCTCAAGATGTCTCTGTGGATCAACACAAGTGCAGGGTACCCAGGAGGCGATACCTGACACACAGAAGGAGAGCTGAACAGCAGACACTGCCTGCCTCACCTCGGGACCCGCACGGACTAACTGGGCCTGGCTCCTCACCGTGATTTGGGAATCATAACACTGCCCACCTCACTAGTTATCACAAGCATCCGATAAGTTACTAGAAGAAAAGCGACAGTCACCTAGCAGGTATTCAAGAAAGGTGTTTGTTGTCTAGGTAGAGGTGCCAGGTCCTATGACGCTGTGTGTACAGGTGACCTGCAGGAGTCACAGGGCCATTTTCAAGGGTCTTCAGGGAACTGGCCCCACAGCCAGCTGAGGGGACTGGGGCCCAACACTGGGGAATCTGGTGTTGGCATGATACAAGTGGAGAAGGCACTTGTAGACCAGGCTTGACATCTCAGCTCTGCTATATCCAAGTAAGAGGCTCAAGGCTGGGAGCTCCACCAATCCGAGTCTTGGTTTTGCTCACCTGTTAAATGGTACTACACAGAAAACTTCTGTGTGTGAGCATTGAAGGAGATGATCCTTCCAAAGGCTCTCGGCACAGAGGTAGCGCCACATGGGCATGAAATCCTTTCCTATGGTGTTGAGGAGCTGTTGCTGAGCTTTCTGGTGGTCTAGCAGAAAACAGAGACACCTTCTGGACCCTCAGACACAGGCTGCCGTCCCAACCCTTCTGTCCTCAGTCATTAGGGGCCTAGGCTCGAGGCTGAGGATAGCTCCGTGTAGCTCGTGACACTCAAGAGTTCAACCAGTGCATCTTGGGCTCAGGGAAGAGCCGCCGTGTACTGGGGATCAAGATTCAAGGACAGAAAGCACCAGTAGAGGTCACTGTGTCCTCCCCTGTCCTCCTTGCAATGCAAACCCTTGGCTCTGTGAGTCCTGTGTATTTCTGGTGGAGAAAACTCCACATTTCTCCTCTCCCTGCTCCGACTCAGCCGGGGGAGACGTGTGGAGGAGGGGCCGGCTTTACGGAGCCGCTGTGGGGATGCCCCAGATTGGTTGTCTGGGAAGAGGCAGCCCACAGGCAGGACGGGGCTCTGGGCTGAGGCGGCTCGGACCTCCTGTGTACCCACAGATGGCAGGGGTTTTGTTGTAATCACAAATGTGATTGGGGTTATATCCTCCCAGGTCCTGCGTGTTCCTGACCCCAGCCAGTGAAGCTCCCCATGACCTCTAGGACTGTTGACCCTCATCCAGTGGCCTGGCCTGCCCTGTCTCTGGCTTGCTGGACTGATGTTTGTTCCAGAAAAGCACCTCGCCACCTCTCATGTTCCCAGCTGTGATCTAGAAAGCTTCATACACCTTGCTCTGACTTTCTATGTTCCTCTCCTTGACCCAGCAAACTTCCACCCTCGAGCTCTTGCGTTCCTGACCCCAGTTAGTGAACTCCCGGTCTCTGACGTTCCTGCCTCAACTCCCCAGCCTCCAGGAGCCTCCCATTTTCTCCAATGCAATCAGCAAAGCGCCCTAAGACCCTGACCTGACTCCAGTTCGCCCTCTTCACCCCCTGGCTTCCAGCAGCCCAGGACCCTATTTGAAGAGCCAGGATGCCCAGCTCTGCAGAGGGTCCGCCGAGGTTCCTGACCCCGCCTTACCCAGCGTGACCTCTGCCTGCATGGGCATCGACAGCGCCGGGTGCTTGACCTCGCAGCTGAAGAGGGCCTCGTTGTCAATCTGCGGGTTGAGGGTCCAGGTGAGCAGGGCGCGCACCTCCACGGTGCCGTCGCTGCCCGGGGTGCGGCTGTGGCGCAGGAAGTAGACGGGCTCGGCGCTGTGGACCCAGCGCGGGAACTCGCGGCTCACGACTGTCTCTGGGATGTTCTCCGTGGTGGGCTGGAGGAGGAGGCTGGGGTCGGGGGTCAGGCTGCGGGAGGGCCGCTCCGTGTAGGGACGCCCACCGCGGTTCTCGGCGTCCAGGAGTGACAGGGACTTTTGCATCTTGGTGTCATCCAGGTCACGGTGCAGGAGGCTGCGGAAGGGCCTGCTGTCCTGGAGGGGGCCGGAGCTGGCGGCCGGTGGCTCTGACAGCGGCACCGCGTCGATGAGCTCCCCGTCCCGTTTGAAGTACACCTGCAATGGCCAGGAGGGCGTGGGAAAGATCTCACGGGAATGATTCTGACCTCCCAATTGGCTCCCAGATGAACTGACCATTGGGGCCAATTCCTCCAGAGCCTACTTCTCTCAGTAGACTTCTAGACTGACCCCCGATTCTTTAGACCCCCCAATCCTTCCCATCTAGCACCCCCAAGAACTATGAGCCAGCCCAGCGCAGTGGGAACATGCACAGGTTCTGGGGACAGAGGCTCAGCCCAACCCCACCATTTACCAACGGGGGAGATGTTTTGAGACTCAGTTTCCCCACGTGTAAAGAGGAATCAGGATATCTGCTTCGTGGGGCTGTTGGTATTTATATGAAACCCTATGGAGAAATAGGGGCATTGGATGAGAGGCAAATGGATAGGCACTGGAGATCTTGGAAGAGGAAGGAGGAATGAAACATCTGCGTGTGTGTGTGTGTGCGTGTGTGTGCGTGTGCACAGTCTGGAGACGGTAGGCAGAGGCAGGTGCATGGGCGGGAGGGGGCTAGGTGCAGGGATGAGGCGAGAGCAAACGTCTTCTCCTTTTCTCCGCTAATGGGGAATTCAAGTTTTGAGAGGCGGCATTTAATTTAATTTGCTGTCTTTTTATTTTGGTACATGCGCCCGGAGGCCTGCAGGGATTGGGTGTATTTTTTAATAAATCAGACAAATAAATCGATAGGAGACAGGGAGAAAAGGAGGGCAGGAAACTGCTTTCAGGGACGCAGGGAGGGGGGAGGGTGGGGAGAGGACAGGTGGCAGGAGGGGGGCTGTGGGGCCAGGGGGTGGGAGGGGGCGGGGGTAAATGAAATGTGGGATGCGGAGAATCTGTCAGAGTTTATAACTCCAAAGAAGAATCTCTTATGCACATAATAGCTTGCACTCGTTTTTTTCTTCCCCTTTCTTTGCATTTTTTTTTTTGAAAAGTGCTTCAAAAGCAGGTTTGTAATTTATATCAAAGAATTTCTTTCAAGTTCTGACGTCCCAGACACACGTAAGAAGCCTGGAATGTGGGGAGATGGGGATCTTTCATATATATACAGGTGAGAGAGTGCTGAATATTTTATTACCGTGTCTCAAATGGCAGCCAGGCAAGCCAGGTGGGGAGGGGAGAGCTTCCCCTCGTTCCAGGTCTGTGAGGAGCTTTTCTCTGTGCCCTCTGGGAAAAGAGTTTTTCTTTCTTTGGGGTGTGGGGGGAAAAGGTCAGCTCCTCTGATTTTAGGGAGACTGGGCCTCAAAGGGGAAAATCTGGGGCCATGTCCTGCTTTTAGCATTTGGTGGTTTTGAAACTACCTTTTTGCATTGGTTTCCTTGGGACTATATCTTGCCCCTGTACTCTGCCCAGCACCCCCCGGGCCTCCACACGGTGCCCCCTGTCCCCCGGGCCTTTCCACACCACTCACCACCCTGTCCTGGGCGTCTGGCCTCGGGGATCCTAGTCAGGCCAGCCTAGATCTCCACGCCACGCCACTGGACCATGCCTGGGAGACCTTGTGTCTGGAATGGGGGAGGCCCTTTGCCTCCCTATCCTGGATTCTAATTATGTCCTGGTTACTCTAGGTCCACTCCTCACTAAATCCTAATGATAAAGGAACCTGGTGGGGCCAACAGCCAAAGTGTGACAGAGCATCGAAGCTGAAGGCATCCTCTGCAGCGGGTGGCTCAGAGGTTCTCAATCTGGGTCTTGTGGAACCCTCGGGGTTCCACTGAGGTGCTGGAGGGTCCATGAGGGTCACTCATCCGCCCTTCTTTTTAAATGCTCTACATGTGGGGCTTCCATGCGCATCAACTGGACCAAAAGTGCCCTGCTGCTTCTAAAAAATCTGCAAAGCATGAATATCAGCCAGCCTCCCCACCTCCCTGTGGAATCTGAGAAACGGAGGTGGGCGAGGGCAGACTTCCGGCTCAGGGTCACTCTGTGGGAACAGCGGGGGGGGGGGGCAGGAGTAGAATCCACTCCCTGGTGCTCAGGGGCCCTCTTGCACCCTGCCCTCTGAGTGGCCACGGAGAGTCCGTGAACTGGACCAACAGAACTCGAAGAAGCTGGGTCTAGCAGGGAGAAGTCGTCCAAAGGAGAAGTCCCCCCATCTCGTTCCCTCCCTCCCTTCCCTCTCGGCTCCCAGGATCCAGGAGAGAAGAGCAATAGTCATGGAGTTTAAGGACACGAACTTGAGTCCCAGCCCCGTCCACACATCACGGGGGACAGGTCCCTTCCCTCCTCTGGTCCCCTCTCCTTTGTCTTCTTCCTGCTCAATAACTGGGGTAGGGAGTGCTGGGCGCTGGGCTCCCCTGAAGACCACGCCCACCGGGAAATTCTAGGATCCAGGAGAAGTGGAGGCTGTCAGCACTGGAGGCTGGGAGGAGAGGCCACAGGTGCCTGGGCCGATCAAGCAGTGAGTGGGGTCAGACCCGGGCAGAGTCGAGGTCGGCAGACCACGCCCTCTCTGGGCCCAGAGCTGACACCTGCCCCTGGACAGGGTGGGAGCAGGGCGGCCGGAGGGCGAGGAGGGCTGGGCACCCCCGGACACTCACCATAGGTGCTGGTTTCCCTCCGGACACGATGCAGACCAGCGTGAAGTTCTGGGCTTGGTAGCGGCTGAAGGGGGCGGGAGTGTCGGCTGCGACCACTTCAATGGAGGTGGGAGGAGCTGTTGCAAAAGGAAGCACAGGGAGGCAGGCTTAGCTGGAGGATTCTGGAAGAGTGCACCCAGGGGGTCAGGTCCCAGGCTAGGGATGCAGAAGATAACTGTTGCAAACTCCAGGGGGCGCCACTGGCTTGAGCTGCAATGAGCCCTTGCTGGGGACACAGCCCCGGGCCGGCCCTCCGGCGCTTGCAGCCCATGTGTATTGTGTACCGAGGTACAGAGGCCACCCCAGGGCCAAGGCAGAAGTGCATCTGACCCTGGAAGGTGTCACCTTGGGGAAAGGAGTCCCTGCCTGAGCTCCTGGGAAGTCGCTGCCGGAGAAGTCACGCTTGTGCTGTGTTCTGAAGAAGCAGCAGGGGCGAAGATGGTGTGGCAGGTTAGGGGGAGCAGCAGGTGCAAAGACCTGGCAGTGTGCTTTTGGGGGCCAGGGCGCAGGCAGGCGCCAGGGCTGGCAGGTGGGCAGAGCAGGTGATGGCGTGGCAGCAGGCAGCGTGGGCTGAGCCGGTTCCCACAGATGGGCCTGGGGCACCATTTTCAGGAATTTTATGAACCGCTGTTAAACTGTAGCAGGCTCAAAACAGGTCACCGCCTGCATCTTTACACCAGGAAAATCGGCAGCTACTACACTTCAAGGCCCTTCCCTCACCCCCTTCTTCTGCCCCAACCTGCAGAGAGGTGGCCAACCAGCTCACCACTGGCTAAGAGTTTTGCCTCTTTATCCGGAGAGCAGTGGGGAGCCATTGAAAGTTTTAAGTAAGAGCAAGAGACACGCTCCGATTCGCATTTCAAAGAGATTGAGAACACAGGTGAATTCAGGCTGGAGAGGAGGGCTTCTTAGACTTTGTTTGAGCATTCGAGCATGGGGCAGTAGGGGGCAGTAGCGGGTGACTCAGTTCTTTAGAGCCCAGAGCCCCCTCCCTTTCTTTCCTGAACACAGGTATTGTAATCGGCAGCCCTCCCACCCACTCACCTCCTTGCCCACCTCACCCGCCCCCTGGCTGGTCTGCCAGATTCCAGGCACAAATTCCACTCGTGCTGACCATGAGGCACACGTGGGTGGGGACCCCGGCTCGGCTCGGTCACCCCCACCAGGTCTCCGGGCACATCACCAAAGCAGAGCCCCTCGGCTCTCCAGCTAGTGGATACCAAAGGGCCCGGCACTTCACGAATAATTCTGTTATTCCTATGATTTCCCCTGACCTCCTCCTCCTCAGCGGGACAGTAGGAGCCAGAATCTTAGTGCTTTGCTCGGGGAAGGCTGTGCGATCTTGCTTCCTGGGCCTTGGGCCATGCACAGAAGAGAAGAGAGAATGCGGAGAGGAGGGCCTTTCCGCCCTGCGGGGGCTTTTCAATCCAGTTAAGTTTAATTAGATTCAGCAAACATTTCCTGACACCTACTAGGTGCTGGGCATGGCGCCAGGTGCTGGCTTGGGTGGCGGGTGATGAAAACAGATAGTGTTGAGAAGCCGAGGGTCTGGTGGGGGCGACAGACACGCAGGCCACTCTATTTTAAGGTCCAGCGAAATGAAACCAGGTATGAGCGATTCCTTCCCTCAGACAGCTACCCCAGGCTGTCGGCAAGAGGAGCAGAACCAATCGGAAGCAACGGGAGAACAATAGATGGAGAATTGTAATTAAGTGTAAGCTCGCGAAACAGATGGTAAGTGGGGTAGGAATTCCGAGAAGGGAAAAATCCACCAGCAGACTTCAATTACCCAGAAGTTGCAGGCTCTGCAATCTGACTTTGCCAGAACTCGACTGAAAACCAGGAGCCCACAGCAGGAACCAACAATGGCCAAAGCTTGATGAGCCAGGGATGGTGGGAGGCTCCTTGTGCGTGCTGATTCTTCTCACCCACCACATGCGTCTAGCAGGCAGGTTTATTGATTCCCACTTTGCGGAGAGGGAGACTTCAGAGGTGAAGCGACTTGTCCAGGTTCTGGGGTTCGGTATAAAGGTCAGGATCTGAACCCAGGCAGCCTGGTTCCAGAGCCCGGGTTCTGACAAGGGGCTGCACCAGCTCAACCTTCAGGAGAAGTGGAGCCGCCAGGTGTGGTGGCGCATGCCTGTAATCTCAGGACTTGGGAGGCTGAGACGGGAAAATCGCAGGTTCGAGTCCAGGCTTGGCAACTTAGTGAGATTCTCAGCAACTCAGTGAGACCTCGTTTCAAAATAAGTAAGTAAATAAATAAATAGGGCTGAGGGTGTAGCTCAAAGGTAGAATGCCCCTGGGTTCAATTCTCAGTACCAAAAAAAAAAAAAAAGGAAAGAAAGAACGGAGAGAGGGAAGTGGAACTGGTACCTACTTGGTACTCTAGGCCTAAGTATACATTTTAGCCAAATTTTTTTGGTGGGAGCACACACCTACCTGGCACACCTCAACTCCCACAGATGCTCCCTCTCCCATGGGTGGATGTAGTTGACTGAGTTGTCCCAAAGGTCAGAGACCACGCCGGTGAGGGCTCAGCATAAAACCCTGGCATATGTGCAGGTGTGAGTATACCTTCCCTGAATCCTAGGAGCTCAGAACAGGGCAGGTGGCACTTTTTCTTACCTTCAACTGAGCAAATTAAGGTCAGACACCTAGATACCTAGAACTCCCCTTTTTTCAGTATTGGAGGTTGAATTCAGGGGTGCTTTACCACTGAGATACACCTCAACCCTTTTTAAAAAATATATTTCGAGATAGGGTCTCACTAAGTTGCTGGGGCTGGCCTCGAACTTGCAACCCTCCTACCTCAGCCTCCCAAGTTGCTGGGATTACAGGTGTGTGCTGCTGCACCTGTCTTAGAACCTTCTTTAGAGAACTGCATTGAGGAGTAAATGAGCCGAAGTTTAGAAGGTGCCTGCAATGCAGGGTGGCAGCTTTAATGAATATTATTTGCCTCACTTTATTTTTGTGGTGCTGAGGATCAAACCCAGGCACGTACTCTACCACTGAGTTACACCCCAGCCCTGTTTCCTCGTTAATAAGGAAGCAGTTCAGAACCCTACATAAGACTGCCCAAGGTTCAGAGACCCGCTGAGCCACTGGCCAACTGTGTGGCTTTGGGCCACTTACTTGGCCTTGCGAAACTTCCTTACCTGCAAGATGGACGTACAGGGCACTTCTAAAGACTTGAGAAAGCCAGACCTACAGAATGGTTGGAAAGTTCTCCCAGGACACAGCCAGTCCTGCCCTGAGCACCTGACATGTGACTTGTGCAAGTTCCCATGTGCTAGAAGTGTAAGATGGGCACCACGCTTTCAAGACTTAATTTTTGAAAAAGCGCAAGACAATTCTACTGTTCTTAATGTGCTTATTAGAAAACTTACCTTTTCGCTTTTTTTGTGTGTGTATGTGTGTGTGTGTGTGTGTGTGGTACTGGAACCCGGGGGCATTCTACCTCCGAGCTACACCCCCAGCCCTATTTTTTATTCTTTATTTTGAAACAGGGTCTCACTAAGCAGCAGAGGCTGGCCTCGAACCCGTATCCTCCAGTCTCAGCCTCCCAAATGCTGGGATTACAAGTGTGTGCCACCACGTCCAGCTACCTGTGTGCTTTGCATTGTATTTCTATTAATGGCTCTGGGCTAGACTTCCCACTTCATAGGCAAATAGACTGGGGTCCGAGAGAGACACAGACCTGCCTACGGTCATACCATAGATCACTGCAGAACACTGACTGGTACCTGGCCTTCCAAATCCTTGCCCGGTCCTTTGCACAGTATCAGGCTCTTGCCCCCATTCCACACCACACACACACACACACACACACGTGTGTATGCACTAGCCTTCTGAAGTTCTGCACCCCAGGCATGCCCACCACCCACACAGACCCTGCCTGGGAGCTGCGTCTGCCCCTCGTTATGTTTCTGAGCAGGTGTTAGGAATGTGTACAATTAATCAAGCTCATAAGACAATAACGGGTTTCAGTTGTGTGGATGACGACACTATGAAGCTGCTAATATCGGTGCGGACAGCCCAGCGAGCTCCCGGCACCGTGGCCTGGGAAAACGTCACTCTGCATCTTGCTTCCTGTCACTTAGTGGAGGGCTCTGAGTGTCGGCCATCAGGAAGATGTCTACCCCTGGGAGTCCCTGGCTGCTCGTGGGAGCTCCGTCCATGCTTCCCTCGCACCACGCAGACGCATCCTGTCTCCCCTTCCTCTTCTCATTCCCTTCCCTTGGCTGAGCATGGCGCTCTTTCCCAAATGGCCCTCTGCTCCCGCGGCTCCTTGCCTATTTCCTCCCCTCACTCTTAGCCTCCCCCATCATGTCTCCCTCCCCACCTCCCTCTGCACCTCCATCTCCATCATCTCCATCTCCATCTGTATCTCTGCCGCCTGCCCCATCTTCATCCCACCCCACCCCTATCATTTTTGTCTCCATCTCACCCCCAACTCCAACCCCATCCCCATTCTCATAGCAGTACGGTTCCTCCTGGAAATCTCTGACCAAGGTCACGATCAAGCAGGTATCTATCTATCTATCTATGTATGTATCTATCTATCTATCTATCTATAATCTATGTATCATCTATCTATCTATAATCTATCTATGTATCATCTATCTATCTATGTATCATCTATCTATCTATGTATCATCTATCTATCTATCTATCTATCTACCTATCTATCTATCTCTTTATTTTTTGTGGTTCTGGGGATGAACCCAGAGGCATTCTACCTCTGAGCTACACTCCTGGCCTTATTTTTTTATTTGGAAACTAGGTCTTGCTAAGTTGATGAGAGCCTCACTGAGTTGCTGAGGCTAGCTTTGAACCTGTGATCTTCCAGTCTCAGCACCCCCAAGTACTGGGATTACAGACCACACCCGGCTCAAGCAGGGTTTTATGTGCCCTGTGCTTGGGATTGATCCCCTAACCTTGGAACAGAGCCCATCCAAAAGCAGTCAACCAGTCAGGCGTGGTGGCACATGCTCGTAATCCCAGTACTTGGGAGGCTGAGACATGAGGATCGCAGGTTCGCAGCCAGCCCTAGCAACTTAGTGAGGCCCTCCGAAACTTAATGAGACTCTCTTTCAAAATAAAGTAAAGAATAAAAAATAGGGCAGGGGGTGTAGCTCAGAGGCAAAATGCTCCTGGGTTCTCTCCCCAGTACCGCAAACAAACAAAAAACAAAAACAGTCAACCAGCTGTAGAGAGACTTCCTAATTCTGAGAATAATCGCAAATACAAAGACTGGGCAGTGTAAATCGAGACCACCTGGCTTTGTCCGTCTGTACTGAGAGGACGTCCAGGTGGCATTTAATGGCAAAGAATCTCTGATAAAGACCCCTGGCTCGCCAGACCCTCTCTCACCTCATTCCTGTGGCCTTGGAGAGCTGCTTTTGGAGGCCCTATGCAAACCTCTCTGGGGAGGATTAGTAATCCCATGACACCCTTGGGACCACTCGTCTGCAATCACCGTCCACGGCACCCACCAAGCAGGCACACTTTGCTTGAGGGAAGGGATTTATACTAGGAAGCACTGTTGCCATCCCCATAGTACTAGTAAGAACCCAGACACAGGCGGAACTTAGGAATCTAAAGACCTCATCTGGGCACATCAACCCACTTGCTCATCACGAGACCCAGGCAGTAGGAAGGGTCCCTTCTATTTTCTAGCCCTGTCACCATGGTCAAACCAAAGCCACCATCGTAAGACTCCCTGCAACCCACTGGCCCCCCAATAGTGGGCATTCCAGCTTCTTTCTTACTTAGCCCTAAGCAGAGAGAATTGCTGCTAGAAGTTTCCTTGGCTGGTTCTGTCTCGCGTCTTGTGCGGTGAAGTGACTTCCTGTATGACACGGTCACACGTCACACAGCTCACCTCTGTCTCCTCCACTCCACAGCCACTGAGGGAGGCAGGAGTCGAAGTCATTTTAGACTCGGCAGTTAACATCAAGACAGTGTGGTAATGGCCGGGTGATCGGTTTTATGAAATTAACTCTGAAATACCGCCTGTCTCTATCTTGCAAGCCGAGCTTTGTTTCCGTCATCGTAACTCACTCTGGAGATCCTGCAGCGGCTCTTCTTTGCTCTGTAAATCATCTGGTAGCTTTTGCAATTGAGAAAAGTGAACCCGGTCTGATAGAGAGACCCCAGCGTTGTTGGAGGGAGAAAGCTGCCCGGTGTCTGTGTCTAACTGTGACCCCAGAGTTCAATCCTCTTTCCTGCCCACCCATCCCAGCAGCCCCCTGGGGTAGCAGCTGTACAACAGCCAGTGGAGCTTAGGGCAAACCAGTGGACCCCTTTGGGCATCAATCTTCCCGACTACAAAATGAATTCAATAAGAGGTACCCTGCCAGCCTCTCCGTTTCTGGGAGTTTTGAGAGAAGAGGCAAATAAGAAAATGGACATAAACCTCCTATAAAGTCAGCAAAGTGCTGAACAAGCAGACAGGGATTGCTTACCTACCTCTGCCATCCTCCTTTGGTGGGGAGGGATGCACGGGGCGGGGAGGGGGGGATTTCTGTCCCTCTTGAAGGTGGCTATTGTCTCTCCTGCTCCTTGAGTACCACTCGATGAAGGTGCTGAGTATACCCCTGCTCTAGGGCCATTTATCACAGGTAGGTCATCAATTAGATTTGGGGAGGGGTGGGGGAAGGGAGAGACAAGTTCAAATTTATATTATTTGCGGAAAAAAAAAAAAAATCCATTCTCTCCTCGCAGCATGTCTGCACTATTGACTGCCTTTCTTTTCACTCAGCTCCTAGTCATTACGCTATATTTCAAAAAGAGAGAGAAAAGTATTCTCTTAATATAAAAGTGTCCATGAATATAAATGTCCCTGCAGGTGCCCTATTTTAATTTCTTTCATTCTTTTCCATCCACTTCACCAATGTCTGCTGCTTCAAGTTGCCGTCCAGGAGAGCGCCCCCTGCTGGATGCCGTCCTTGTTGCAGCCAGCTGAGCTGCCCACCTTACTCATCTCTGCCCTTCTGCATACCCTGGGCCCTCTACTGCTTAACTCTGCCTCCTCCATGCAGCCTTCCCGGGCTTTGCTGGATTAGGGTGTTCCCTCTGGGTGTCCAGAGCATCCCGTGCGTGTCCTTGCTGCTTGTCATTCGACCCCAGGTCCACATCTGCCTCCACCAGACTGTGCATCCTGAGGGTTGGATCTTTGTAGTCAGCTGTCGGGGGCCCAGACTGGCCAGCTGGACCTCGCCTCTAGATGGCGCCTGGCAGAGTACCAGAAGCAGCTGCAGGTGAATATCATCTTAGGGCTGTGTCATATCAGAGCGCATGCACCAGTACGCAGGAGGTGTGGCCAGGCCAGGTGAGAGCTGTATGAGACACCTTGCGGCTTGAGGCCTGGCGCAGCTTAAAAGGCCTCCACCTCTCGTAGAGGTAGTAGTAGTAGGAGTAATTAGTGGTCGGGTGGCTGTTGCTGTTGAGAGCTGGAGCTGAAGCTAGGCCTGGTGCTGAGCCGAAGCTAGAGCAGAGCTAGTTAGAGCGCGCGGCTAGCTGGCTAGAGATCTGCAAGACAAACTCTGGGGGAAAAGCTGGTTGGGAAGTCGCTGGAGAAGTTCTGGGAAGAAAGGTTGTCGGTTGCTGGTGAAAGGTGGTTTGCGGAGAGAGGGGGTTAGTTGGAAAGCTGTAGGAAAAGCACTATTTGGAAAGACAACCTCTGTATTGTGTTTGTTATCG
>PVLC010000026.1:183187-328094 GCA_004027655.1 Graphiurus murinus | reverse complement strand
TCAACCTGGCGTCGGAGCTCTTGCAGACCTGCCGTGTGGTAGTTCCATGCTGCCCCTGTTTATTTCCTTCCTTCCCCCTCACACAGGCAAGTGCTAAGCCTGCAGTAAGGGAGTCCCACAGGACCGTGCAGTGCGTGGGCCCTGACCCTGCTCCAGCCTTCTCTTGACCAGTATACACCTCATCACCTTGCTCCAAACACAGATTTCTTTACCCATGAACACCCTAAGCTCACTCCAGCCCCAGGCCCTTTGCACCTGCTGCATCTTCCGCCCAAAGTACTTCCCTCACTGTTTTGCACGGCTGCGTCCTGCTCATCTCTTGCCTTAGCTCAAAAGTCACCTCTCAGTCTGAGTCAGGTTCCCTTTTTATTCTCTGTTACATGCTTTGTCTCTTTCCTACACAGAGCACCTCACAGTGTATCCTGATTTCATACATTGGTTTGCCTGTTTGTCTTTTTCTCCACATCCCCATTAGAATGTAAGCGGCAAGAAGGAAGGAACTCTTCTCGTGCCTCGTGCCATCCCACGGGCCTGGCAGACAGGGATTTGCTCAATAAATATTCATTGGAGGAATGAATGAGCTGGAGGAGGGACCCAGGTCCCTGTCCAATCCAGAAGGGCTGAAATCTCCCACCCTTCCCAACCTCCTTTCTCCCAGTGGAGACCCAAGGAGATGGGTCCCACCAGTGGGAGGGGTCTCCAACAAGAAAAGGAGGTGGGGTGGGGGGAGAAGCGTGACTCTCCGGTTTATGGAAAAATTAAATATTGAGCTAAGTAGTAACAGCAGTGTAGGGAGAAAAAAAACGACAAAAAGTTCCCAAACGGAGCTGCCACCAGTGACAGGAGAGATAAACACAGCGTCTGTGCTTATCTGGCTGCAATGGGCCCTTTTATGTGGCAGCTGCTGAGCTGAGTACCCCCCCCTCCCCGACTCGCACTTGGCCCTGGGAGTCCCTGTGCTGAGGTGAGGAGGGGTGGGGTCTTGGATCCGGGTCATTGCCAGCAGGGGTGTCCACTGCTCTGGGGTCCTTTCCCAGTGGGTCTGGGGGATGCGGAGCCCGGCAGCTGCAGGCACAATCCACCCACCGCCTTCCACTCCAAGGGGAGTCGGCTGGCAGCGCCCGCTCACCTGACTCGCCCCTCCCCTGCCAGCTGTTGTACTTTCACTGTGGTAGAAGATAAAATTAACAGCCCCAACTGGAGTCTCCGGCTGACTGCTCCGGGGGTGCTGGAGGGGGAGCGGCGTGCGAGCTGGTGAATCAGCGAGGCCACGCAGGCAGAGCGGGATCCAATTTGGATGGAGAAATAAAATCCTGCACACCCTTAAAGAGGTAGTGAGGAGGGGCCTGGCTGCAGGTTTTGTGTTGAATCTGGACCTGCGTTCTAGACTATGCCTTTAACCTGGTGGTTCTCCAAGTATGTTCTGCATCACCTGGGAAGCTTGCTGGAATGGCAAGTTCTTGAGCCCCGTTCCAGACCCAGCCATGAGGTTTAACCAGTCCCCCCACCCCACCCCACCCCACCCTGGGGATTCCAATGCAAGCGCAAGTATGCAAACGGCTGCCTTGACCCATATAAGCTTCTGTGGGCTCTCCTCTAAATCAGAGGCCCTAAGAATCACTCCATGGCATTGCTATATCAACGGAGGCTTCAGAGTGTAGTATGTGATCAGTAAGCAGTAGATTATTACTGACTGGGAAGGAAAGGCTCAAAGGAATTGGAAACCATCAGCCTGCTGCGCTCCTCCAAGCCTCAGCGGACAGGGTATATAGGTAGAACTCCCCAAAGCCTCCCTGGCCCTACGCACTGATTGGGTCAAAGGACCTCCAATCCCCAAGGCCCCGCCTCCCACAACTGGGCGCAACTTTCTACTCATGCCTTGATTGGCTGTTTGTCAAAGTTCCAAGTTTTCTGATTGGCTTCTCAAGCTGCCAGTCCCATCTGGACCCTGGGGGAATGAGGGTGGGGATATATATATAGGAGGTTCTGCTGGCTGGAGGCAGCCTGTGTGTGGAGGGCAGCTCATTCCCACCTTGTAGTTTACGTGGCAACAGAATAAATGTGTTTAAGCCTCACGCTAGGTGCTGTTTCTGCAGAGATGAAATCTATGGAGTGTGACATGAATTCGTTTTAAATAGCAGCAAGGCTGGCCAATTTGGGGGATGTTTTCAATATACCCCAGAGGTATATATTACACACATGGGTAATTTCACCAGGTGCCATATTTGCAGCTTTATGAGAGAAGCTTCTGGAAGCTGGGGGAGGCCTGTTGGAGATGTGGCCAGGGGCAGCGGGGCCCAGCTCAAGTTCCTCCCACCAGAGTTGTGGGCTGGGAGTAGAGGGTCTTGTGACCTTCTGGGAATGCCTTTGTCCCTTTGGGGGCAACTGTGTCCCTGAGCCTCGGCATTCTAGGACTTCGACCAGGGCATATCCTCGCTTTATATGCCCAAGGATGGGGGACGGTCACAGCCCCTAGCTCAGGAGTAGCGTGTCCTTTGGGCAGTTGCTTGGCTTTGGGGATGACAGGGGCACCTGTGTCATGTGAATGAAGCATAGACAGCGCCACTTACAAAGGCTCAACTTGGGGTTTTTCGACTTCATCATGGTGAGAAAGCCAGGCCTGTTCAGTAGAAACCGTTCTTGGCCAGACTTTGGATTTTGATCTTCCCAGACTAGTGGTATTGGGCAGACCTCTCTCGATGCTGGGCAGAGGCAGCCGCTCCCAGGCAGCCGGTGATGGGAGGGACACACTGACGCCGCACAGTGGGCCGTGCGTGGCACTTTGCACACACGGTTCATTTCACTCATTCCCACTTTCCTGGTTTATCATGTCTGGGAGCAAAGGCACGCACTGGAGGTCAAAGAGCTGAAGTTCTACGGTGCCTCCGACGGGTCTCTATGCTTCTCTCCCTGCCTCAGTTTTAAGCAGTCAGGGTGCAGCGGATGTCTGAGGGTCCACTCATTCTCCAACACTGGCTGACGGCGGGGAGGCCCCGAGTGTTGGCAAGAGTTCAGCCCCCTGGGCTGCCCCAGCCCCGGATTGCACCAGGGTCACTCAGACATTTTGTCCCACCCCACCCACCCCCCAGGGCACCCACGCTGGGAGCCTTCCTTGCAGCAGGATTTCCCCGGGGTCATTTCGGCCACCGTCCTTCCAGTCCTATCAGCATTTTAGGATCGATTTCCGGAGTCACGGGGCAAGCAAATCATTTGTGCTGTCTGCTGCTCATAGAGCAATTTCCCGAGAGGAACCATGGAGGAGGGCGTCAGCTGGAAAGGGGGTCGTGCACCTTCTCCTCCTCGACATTTTTTTTTTTTTTTTGCGGCACTGGGGATTGAACCCAGGGGCATTCTACCTCTGAACTATACCCCCGGCCCTATTTTTTATTCTTTATTTTGAAACAGGGTCTCACTAAGTTGCAGAGGGCCTCACCAAGTAGCTGAGGCTGGCTGGGAACCCAGATCCTCCTGTCTCAGCCTCCCAAGTACTGGGATTACCTCCTCGACATTTTGCTATGAAAAAGTTCCAATCGTTGTACAATGAACAATGAACACTTGTGTACCCATCGCCCAGGCTCTTCCAGGAGCACCCGCCCCTCCTTGTGCTACTGAGCAGCTGTTGGATTGAGACTTTTTAAAGAACCAGGAGAGGCAGGGCAAAGCTTCATTCTCAGAGGGACTCCAGAGGGGATTGTTGGGGGTGGTCTCAGAGGTCCAGTGCCTGCGCCCTCTCCCCCTGGCCTTGCTATGGCCCCACCTGCTCCATCCCTGACCTCAGATGCACCATTGTTCCCCAGGAAATGCCCTGTCCACCCTCCCCACAGGATGCTGGG
Organism: Graphiurus murinus; assembly: GCA_004027655.1. Lineage (NCBI taxonomy): Eukaryota > Metazoa > Chordata > Mammalia > Rodentia > Gliridae > Graphiurus > Graphiurus murinus. Next base: position 324,261 of record PVLC010000026.1, on the reverse strand, counting down.
GGTGGCTCCCCCCATCTATCTGTGTCCGAGGCATCCCCGGCCGTGGGCTCCCCTAGCTGACAGATGGACTCTGGATCACTGGATCAGGGCCCTGTCTGGCCTCTCCTCCCCTCTCATTCCGTGGCCAAGCCACATGGACAGTGGGTAGGCAGACCCTGGCCTCAGCTCTCCTGTTCCCTGGGGACCAGGACTCAGGGGCAGGCTACCCTCGGTCATATCCTGGCTCTGCCACCCACTAATGGGGACCCAGGCAGGTCACTTATCCTTACTGGGCCTCTGTTTCCTCATTTGTAAAATGGAATCGTCCTAACACTGATTTAATTGAGTTACTTAAGGTATTTATTCAGACTATTGGCTGGCACCTGACAGGCAGCTGTGTGGTCAGGGCTGCTGCTGTTCTGTCTTATCATCCCCCATGCCTGGGGCTCTGCCATGCCACCTCCTCAGGGAGCCTTCCTGGAGTCCCCGAGAGGCGGCTCTCCCTCCAGGGAACCCCCACATCCCTCAGCTTGCACTCTGGTCTTCCTCATCATTGATATTTTCCTTCTGTTGGACTCTGGAAACCCAGCCCTTCTATCCCCCCATCACCCATGGACTCTTTGGGGGCAAACACTGGGCCTGACACCCCTCCTGCGGTCCCCAGAGCCCAGGAGACAGGCTCTAGATTCAGGAGATGGGCAGCGTGTCCACTTGGTCACTCACAAGCCAGGTAATCTTGGGCAGCCTGCTTCGCCTCTCTCAGCCTCAACTTCCTGTTCTGTAAATTGGGCGTAACGATTGCAAGAGAATGCCCGCGGAGAACTGCGTGGAGACCTGGCTCAACAAAGCACCCCTGGGCACGAGCGTTAATTATCAAGATGATTGTGATTATTTCTCCTTGGGACTGAGTGAAGGAACCCTGCCTCCTTGTGTGCAGATGGGGAAACTGAGTCCCAGGATCCCCTGCAAGTCGGCAGCAGTGTCAGGACGATTGAATCCCAGGTGGAGACAGATGCAGTGTGATCTTGGCCTCAGTTTCCCCTTCTGTGCAAGGGAGTGGGTTGCTTTCCTCTGCCCCAGGCTGTCCCTGGGCAGCATCCCCCAACAGCTGCTCCTGTGCCATCCTGGCTGCGACTCTCCAGGCTCCTCCTACAGCTCTGTTAACACCTGTAGCCTCAGCCTCCTGCCTGCTCCTTAAATCACCCGGCCTGAGGCGCTGCACTTCCAACAGCCACATATCACTTGTAATTAAGGGTCCTGTCCCAGGGAGGGGAAGTTTACCTTCTGCCGGAGCCACTAAATCCAGCTCCCAGTGGTGGAGAGGATAAAGCATGGCTCTGACCTAACACTTGTCAAGGTTTAATGATGCACCTGCAGGCCTGCTCTGGTGGGGCTCAGGAGGCTGGGGCCCGTGCAACTCTGGAACAAGAGGGGAGCCCTGGGCCGAGACGCCTAAGGTCCAGGGAGGTGGAGAGGGCCTCGGGCTGCAGCCACCTGCCTGGGCCATTCGAAGGAGCAGATGAGTCCCTCCCACCCGGCTCAGCAGGGCACGAGGGGCCATTGCCTGAGACACTACAGAGAGGCTCTGGAGACAGGTGCTCTGGGTTTAAAACAAACTCCGCCGCTGACTCGCTGTGTGAGCTTGGGCAGGTGATTTAACCTCACCAGGCTTCACTTTCCTCGTTTATTAAAATGGGAATAATAAAAGCACCTCCCTAACCGGGCATGGTTGTGCACATCTATAATCCCAGTAGTTGGGAGATTGGGACAGGAGGATCACAGGTTCGAGGCTAGCCTCTGCCACTTAGTGAGACTGTCGGCCACTTAGTGAGCCCCTGTTTCAAAATTCAAAATGAAAAAACAAAAGAAATACCTCCCTCCTAAGACTTGTGAGGATTAAATTAATACTTATAAGGTGTTTGGCTCTATATTCAAAAGAATTTCCACTTTGTATAGCCATCTTCCCCCTTGGCGGGTGCATAGTAAATATTTATGAATACTGGTCGGATCAAGGACTGACACGTGTTAGGAGGGGCTGAGCAAACGCTCTGCCTCCCAACTGTTCTCTGAGTTTCCAGGGAATGGAGGGCGACATCAGCTCCGGCCCCAGCGACCAGACGCACCAAGTATGCAGCTTGACCAAGTCCTTTGCTCTTCTGCTCAGTCGTGGTCAGAGAGTTTATCAGCGGACTCAGATTCCTCCCCTGTATAATGAGGATGCTGATCCCTATTCGCTGACTCCCAGGTTACCGGGAGGACCAACTACCGGTGCAGCCTGAACGTTTCATGCCGTCCTTGTTAAGAGGAGTCCTGATATCTGGAGGCCGGGTCGGGGGGCAGAGTCCAGAGGCCATACGGCTGTCCTAGGGCCTTGCTCTCAGAGAATGGGCGTCCCTCTGTCTTCCTAGGAGCCTCATGGAGTGGGAGAGCCGGGGTCTTGGCTCCCAGGAGACCTCAGCTCAAATCTCTGCTGAGCGACGTTGGGCACGTCCCTGACCTCTCTGAACAGCCTGTGGTTTTCTCACTGCACAGAGGCATCATGGAACTTGCCCTGCAGTGTCCCTGGAGGGGTGACCCAGGGAGGGTGCTGGACCGGGGCCTGGGGCTGGGGCAGAGCGGGCTGCTGCCAGGGGCACCTGCTTTGCAGGGAGTGCTCTGTTCAGAGAGGGCAGGAAGGAGGATTCTAGAAGTCTGTCCAGGAGGCGGTCAGCAGACTTGGACCTTTGGGGCTGAAGCTGGGAAGTGACTGTCCTTGCTAGATGACCCGGTTAGCTCCAAAGTGCTCCTCTGAGCCCCAGGCCCATCTGCCTGCCCTCTCTGAACTGACTCTCAGCTGGTGACCTCCGCCCGCCAGGAGACTCATGGGCAGGCGGGCAGACAGAGCGGGCGTTCTTCCCCCAGGCCCCCAGCTAGCTCTGGACTCTCAGAATGACAGTGCCTGGGCTCTGAACATGCTCAAGGCAGCTTGGAGGACCTTGGCCTCTCCCTCCTTAGTCCTCTGGGCCGCAGCCCTGCTCTGGCTGGCTCCTGGCAGCCCGGCCCAGCCAGCTGCCCCAGGCCCCCTGTTGCCCATCTTGCTGACCCCACAGAAGCAGGGGGAGACCTGTGGATGTCCTTGGGCCCCGGGCCCGCCTCTGCACTGCATTTTCTGCAGTCACCTCTGCCGAGTGATATCATGCAGATGCCCTGGAGCTTCTGAGAAGCATCTCCATCCAGCGCCAGGGCCGGCCACGGCTCCACACCTGCCCCTATCTTTCCAACTGGCCTCCGTGCCCCGGGGCTTCTGCTGAGCAAAGCCTCTTATGTCCAGCTGCTGTGGTTACTGCCCAAGCTCCGGGCTCGCTCCCGATGCCTCTGCCCTAGTTACAATGCCCGCACAAAGGCTGAACGCTGCCTGCCTGCTTACGTGCACCATTGTCGGCCCCAGGAGGTAGGAAACTCCATTACGCCCAGTTTCCAGATGGGGAAACTGAGGCAGGGGCCGACGGCAGAGGAGTCACTGGCTGCATTCTCCGTCCTACCCCCTTTTGCCAGCAGAGCAGGAGGTAGAGTGGTCACTGACCGGCCCTGAGAGCTCCTGCAGGGCTGACATCACTTCCTGAAGCCACACCCTCCACCCCACCCCCCAAACCCAGGACAGTGACAGGTGAGGGTTAAGGACAAATGGGCTTCCAAGGGCATTCACAGTGAGCTAGGGGGACGGTGCTTTACATGATGGCCTCATTTCATGCCCCAACGGGGAAGGTATTACTGTAACCCCCACTTAGCAGATAGGGAAGCTGAGTCCTTGGCAGATTCAGTGGCCTGCCCAAGGCCACGTTCCAGTAAGAGATGGCAGAAGCCGGCTGCCCAGGTTTGAGCACAGCCTTTTACCCTTATCAGACCTGGGTTCTCGGGCAACTTATTTATTTATTTATTTTTACTTCTCAGCTTTCACCCTTGTAAAATGAGGGAAGTAATAATAGAACCTGCCTTCGAGGGCCGGTATAAATGATAGAGCAGGTGTAAAGTAGAACTGTGCCTGGTGTATAGTAAACGCTCAATAAACATTAGCCTCCTTTATGGCTATTAGTTGCAGGACTAGGTGGAGAATTTATGTCTGGATCCGAAGCCCATACCTTAAGCCGTTCCTCAACTCTCCAAGGAAGTAAACTCCTTATTTATGGCCAACCTAATTTAATAGCGGGAGAATTCTCCGAGTGAAGACTATCCGGCCCCCACCTTTTCTAGTTTGGAAGATGTGGATCATTTGCATGGCCCTCGCCCAGAGTCGTAGGCAGGGGACAGGAGTTGTGGCTGGCACCGGCTATTGCTTGGCCTGCAGACCCTGGGGGCCTTCTGGGGTGGGAGGTGGGGGTGCACACATCTCCCTCATAGCACTACGAATTCTCTGCAGCTCTGGCCTGGATCCCAACCAGAACAGCCAGCCTGGCTCCCTGGGGTTTGTGGCCACTGCAATCGCCTGGGGCGAGCTCTTGTAATTAGTCCAGTCCAGCAGGGGGCTCATCCACTCAGGCTCCAAGACAGGGGGCCCGGCTGATCATTTTCTACCCAGCAGGCATCCTGGGTGGCAGGCAGAGAGGCGGTGGCTCTGAATCTTGCCTTCCAGTCATTCTGTGCTGGGATGTCCGGGGATCTCAGGCCAGCGGCCTCTGACCACTGACCACAGCCACCTACCCCAGCAATGTGTGGGTTCTGCCTGTGAGGCATGTCATCCCCCATAGCTGTTCTGGGCCTGGGCGGCCTTCTTGAAAGGGGATTCTGCAGACTGAACTCCGCTTTCCCATCAGCGTCCCTCAGAGAAGCAGAGCTGTATTGTTACAGGCTGCGGGGGTGGGGGGCAGGATCTGCTCTTAGCCCTAGATCTCCCCCTCCCCTAGGGGGGACAGACATTTCTCCTTCCCAAGGCAAGATAGGTCCTTGACACCCCAGTGACTGGTCCTGGGAATCTGTCCCATTTTCTAGAGAGGAACACTGGGCTGGGAGTTCAGAGAATTAGGTTCATGAATCTGGTTCGAGGAGGCAGGGTACAATTCTCTAGAAAGGCTCAGTGCTGGCCAGGCCTCAAGGAAATGGGCTTGGCCTCCGTCACCCTCTAGGATCTCCGCACCCCCACCCCCATTTCCTCTGGGAGCCCTCATCAGCCCAAGGTGAGTTTCTCTCCATGGAAAAGCTTGAGGAACTTATCACCGAGGAGCTGCCTGTGAACTTATTACTCAAAGTTACATAGCCGGGAAGAAACAAAGCCAGAGTGCAGATGGCTTAGAAAAGCAAAGGCATGCAGGAGGACAGGCACGTAGAACAGTAGAATAGAATAGAGAGCCCAAAATAAAGCTTCGCACTTACAGTCAATCAATTTTCAACACAGATGCCCAGAGAACTCAATTGGAGTAGATAGTCTGTTCAACAAACGGTGCGGGGACAACTAGACATCCACATGTAAGCAATCACATTGGACCCCTTCCTCACACCATAGCTCGTAACTCAGAATGCACCAGACACCTAAATGCAAGAGCTAAAACTGTAAAAACTTCTAGAAGAAAAGTGTAGGAGACAGTTGTGACCTTGGGTTAGGAAAAGCATCCTTAACTTTGACATTGAAAGCACAAGTGATAAAAGAAAAACTAGACAAGCTAGGCTTCATTGAAATGAAAGCCTTTGTCCTTCAGAGAACACTGTCAAGAAAGTGAGAAGTAACCTATGCAATGGGAGAAAATGGGAAAATTCAATATCTGATAAGGGTCTTGCATCTAGATTAGATAAAGAACTTTTACAACTCAGTAATAAAAAGACAGCCCAATTGAAAATGACCAAAGAATCTGAATGGGTATTTCTCTAGAGAAGATATCCAAATGCCAAGGAGTACATAAAAGGTGCTCGATATCACTGGCTGGAAGGGAAATGCAAATCAAAACTACAGTGAGATACCACTTCACACCTGCTAGGATGGCTATATTTAAAAGACAGAAAATAGCCAGGCATGGGGGTGCATGCCTGTAACACATTGGGAGGCTGAGACAGGAGAACCACAGGTTTGAGGTCAGCCTCAGAAACTTAGTGAGATCCTCAGCAATTTAGCGAGACCCTGTTTCAAAATAAAAAATAAAAATGGCCAGAGCCAGGCGTGGTGGCGCACACTTGTAATCCCAACATTCGGGAGGCTGAGACCAGAGGATCCGGTTCGCGGCCAGCCTCAGCTGCTTAGTGAGGCACTCCGCAACTTAGCGAGACTCGGTTTCAAAATAAAGAATAAAAAATAGGGCTGGGGGTATAGCTCTGAGGTAGAATGCCCCTGAGTTCAATCCCCAGTACCGCTAAAAAAAAAAAAAAAAAAAAGCCAGACGTGTAGCCCTTGTACCAAAAAGAAAAAAGAAAGAAAAAAAAAAAAGACATAAAATAAGAAGTGTTGGCAAGGATGTGGTGAAATTAGAAATTGGAACCCTCATATGCTGCTGATGGGAATGTAAAATGGTATAGGTGCTGTGAAAAGCTGTCTGGCAGTCCCTCAAAGGGTTAAAATATAGAGCCATCCTTGGACTCAAGAACTACCCTCCTAGGTAAATGGCCCCGAGGACTGAAACTATGTTCACACGAAAACTGGCACATGCATATAGCAGCATTATTCACCACGGCCCCAAAGTGGAAACAGTCCGAATGTCCTTCCACTGAGGAGTGAATAAACACATGTGGTATATCCACATAGTGAAATATTACTCAGCTTTAAAAAGGAAGGAAGTACTGATACATGCTACAACACGGTAAACTTTGAGAACATTAATCTCAGGGGAAGAAGTCAGCCACAAAACATCACGTATTGTTTGATCCTATTTATGTGAAATGTCTAGAATTGGTAAATCCACAGAAACAGAAAGGAGAGTAAATGGTTGCCTAGGACTGAAGGGGAGAGAGACCCGTGGGCTGGGGAGTGAGTACCAGCGGGTTCACCGTTTCTTTGGGGAATGATGAAAACATTCTAGAATCGATTGTGGAGGTCGCTACACAACTGTGGATATGCTAAAAGCCCCTGAATTGTACCCTTTCACTGAGTCAATATATGAATATCTCAATTAAACCTTTTTTGAAGGCACTGAGTTTGTGATCCTTTGTTTTGAGCAGCCCAAAAACAAACACTGACCGAGGAGGGCGAGGAGCCAAGGACCCTGCCCTGTTCTCCTCAGCATCCTGGAGTCCCTGGATCATTCGTGTGCCTTGTTTGAGTGTCACCTCTGAAGGCCTCCCGAGCACCTCATTTAAAGCAGCCCCACGTCCCTCTGGGTGTCCCTCGCTGCCTATCCCTCCCTCCCCGACGTTCTGCACCCTCCAGCTGTACTCCTCCATCATCTGCCTCCCCTACTGCACTGCCCGGCAGGACCAGGCCTTTCCATCTGCCTCCTTCACTGCTGGACGCCGATGCACAGTGACAGGGCTGGAGTACACCAGGTGCTCATGAAGTATTTTTTAAATCAGCGAATGAATGAATGAATGAATGTTGGAATGCCCATGCATGTGGGCATCCAAATAACTTTGTCATACATTTGAGCAAAAACAGCATTCTGGTTTTTGTTTTTTGTTTTTTTGCATTGGGAAGGAAGTTCAGTACTGGACGGTTCATGTCAAAAGCGAACGCTGACTGGGATTTGGAGCCTGGTTATTGGACTCTGTGTTCTGTGCTTCTTTCATGTGGTCTGAGTAGTGAGAAGGGCCTGGGTAGCTGTGGATGAGAAAACCACAAAAGGGGGCCTGGGTGCTGGAATGGAGGGGTCACAGATGTTGTGTACTTCCCCCCAGATTTCCACAGACCTCAAAAAGGGTAAACAACCCCACCAGACCATGGAAGTTTGGAGTGCCACATGCTCCTAGCCAGAGTTCAGTCTTTTTTTTTTTTTTTTTTTTTTTTTGGTGGAACTAGAGATTGAACCCAAGGGCATTCTACCTCCGAGCTCCAGCCCCAGCCCTTCTTATATTTTTGTTTTGAAACAGGGTCTCTCTAGACTGAAGAGAGTCTTGCTATATTGCTGAGGCTGTCCTTGAACCTGTGATCCTCCTGTCTCAGCCTCCCAAGTGGGAGGTGGGATTACAGATGTGTGCCACCACGCCCAGGTCAGAGCTCAGTCTTAATGGAACCCCACTCTCTTCCTCTGTCCTACACTCAGTGCTTGGTTGATATTTGTGTTACTAACAGTCCTTGTATCAAAAGTGGGATGTCTCCCTTGGCAGCTGGGGTGGCTGTTAGGGGCATCAGCTCTGGATCAGGTAGAACTGCTGGGACCCCCTGCTCTGTCGCTCATTCCGGGGGGGGGGGGTCCTTTAAACTCTCAGCACCTCTGTTTCCTCATCTGTCCAATTGAGAAGACCATGCCCACGCTTCTGTGAGTCGGTGATTCCTGGGGGCTGAGCTGGAGCACAGGGGAGACTGGGCAGGCATGGGGAAGGTGACTTGGACTCCCAGCCGTGGGTTGTAAGGGCCCCCTCGGAGGGCGGTAGAGAAACCCATTCTGGAGGAACCAGATGAGCAGCGACTTTGGGCTCCGGCGGAGGTGGGCGGGGTGTCTGCCCCTCACACCATTTAATTGATTGTAATAGCGCACCCTTAACATGCTCCCCCATAACCTGCACCCCCACAAGAGGCTTCGCCGTCCTCCCGTGACAACGTAGAATGTGTTCTGGGGCCCAGCACGCGACTCTCAAATTGGCTTACAATTTATCGGCAGCTCAGATAAAAACATTTTAATGACTGTGAGCAGCACACACCCTCGGTATCACCCACGGGGCTCCTGAATGTCTTTCCCCACCACGCAGCGGGATGTTACAGGCGTGAAATTACAGCAGCTCTTGCATTTTGATCTTCACCCCGAGGCCCCGGGAAGAGGCTGTGATGGGGTGCACGGGATGTGGCGGCGGTGAGGACCAGCCAGCTCCCAGCTGCTCTGTGCCGTCCGTGCCTGGCTCCTCAACTGCCCCCTCTCCGACGTTCTGGCCACTGCCCTTTGACCTCCAAATTTTGGGGGGGGTAATCTTGCTTCATTATTAGCTCCCACACCTTTTGGGTCTCTTGTGATACAAGGGTCCCCAGTGTTCAAAGACCCCCACCCACTCGGAGGGAGGGTCTTTGAGTTTGCTTGCATGAGCAAGAAAGGGGATGAGCAACGTCACAGGCGAGCCAAACAAGGAGTAGATTTTAGCTTTCAAAACCTGCCTTCAAGCTGGGCGTGGGGGTGCACGCTTGTAATCCCAGTCCTTGGGAGGCTGAGAAAGGAGGATGGAAGGTTCGTGGCCAGCCTCAACTACTTAATGAGACCCTATGCAACTTAGTGAGACCCTGTTTCAAAATAAAGGATAGAAAATAGGGCTGGGGATGCAGCCCAGAGGTAGAATGTCCCTGGGGTTCAGTCCCCAATACTGCAAAAAACGAAAACAAAACAAAAAAACCTACTTTCAAATACACTTGAAGAGTATATATTTTTTTTCATATTAGAATTAAACCCAGGAGTATTCTACCTCTGATCCACACCCCCAGCCCCTTTTATCGTTTATTTGGAAACAGGGTCTCGCTAAGTTACAGAGGGCCTCACTAAATTGCTGAGGCTGGCCGCAAACCGGTGATCCTCCTGACTCAGCCTCCCAAGAGCTGGGATCACAGGCATGCGCCACCACGCCCAGCTGGGAGCATCATTGTTAAAGCTTTTCTAATGGTGTCTGGCCTTTGTGTGTGTGTGTGTGTGTGTGTGGTACCGGGGATTGAACTCAGAGGCATTCTACCTCTGAGCTATACCCCCAGCCCTATTTTTTATTCTTTTATTTTGGCCTTTAACTGACCGGATTGCTATTTGTCATTAGATACTATCTACTGATCACCTTGGACTATCTCATTTCACCTCCAGCCTTGGCCAGGCCTCGGCCTCCTCGGTCCATTCCACAGGCTGGGGGTAGTTCCTGCCTCACAGGCAAAGGCAGAGGCCTCATGGAAATGCCCCCCAGTCAGCCCCGCCGCCTCTCCCGCCCCTCACAACCCACCAGAGCCACGTGGCTGTGCTCTGGAACAGAGACAACCACCACCCTCTGGGTGGGAGCGGGTCCTCCTCCCAGCTCAGTCTCCTCACCTGTGAGTGTCAGTGTTAGCAGCTCCAGGACCCTCCAGGGACACTGACGCTGATGGATGCTCAAGTCCCTTATATAACACGGCATGGTATTGGCGTGTAACCTGGGCACACCTTCCCTTAGACTCTAAGTCATTTCTAGAGTGTGCATGCTGTCCAATGCAGCGCAAATACCATGCAAATAGTCATTGTATGTGGGAACCGTGGGTGGGTGTGGTGCCAAGGAGAATCAGACCCTGGATTGCCAGGCTCTGCCTCAGCCTGCATCTGAGGCGCCAGGGTGGAGCACAGGGGCGATGTCCCTGGCCCCGCCTCTTCCTGGGCTCTCCTGAAGCTTCAGCTCCCTGCAGAGCCCACCAAACCTTTCCTTCTTTCCTCCTTCCCTCCTCCCCTCCCTTCCTTCCACTCCTTCCTTCCTCCTTTCTTTCTCTCTACTGGGGATTGAACCCAGGGGTATTCTACCACTAAGCTATATTCTCAACCCTTTTTATATTTTATTTTATTTTTTTGTGGTGCTAGGGATTGAACCCAGGGGCATTCTACCTCTGAGCTACATCCCTAGCCCTTTTTATTTATTTATGTTTTTTGTTTTGAAACAGAGTCTGGCTAGGCTCTGAGAGTCTCCCTAAGTTGCTGAGGCTGCCCCTGAATCTGCAATCCTCCTGTCTTATGCTCCCAAGTACTGGGATTACGGGTGTGTGCCACAGCGCCTGACACCCTGCTTTGTCGTCGTCCCAGTATTTATCACAATCGGCGAATGGCTTTGTTCACACCTGTCTTACGCTTGTCTCCTGCACTGGAATGCAGGCTCCCGAAGGACAAGAACTTCGTCCGGTTAAAAGTTTGTGTCCATTTTCTGGCACACAGTAGGTGCTCAATAAATATTTGATAAACAAATGATTACATTTATATCTCTCATTCAACTGGGAGCCCCTTGGTCCTGCGATTTGGGCTTTGCTCCTTGACGGGCCAGCTCGGGCCAGAGCTCAGAGACCCAACACTTCCTGTTCCTGTGTCATGGGAGCCCACCAGCCAGCGGGTGGCCGAGACAGGGGAGGTTTCCTGGGGACGCCACCCCTCCCATCGTGACCCCATCGCAAGCCGGAGTGCAGCATGAGCTGCTGCTGCGAGATCAATGTCTGTCTGGGGGCCTGGCCTTTGGAGATTTTCAATTTCCCCAGATCAGGGGCTTTCAACGGGGCCTTTCTGCTCCCATCGATCGCCGGTGTACAGCAGGCTTTGTTTCCTTGGTAAATATTATTTGATAAGAAAACCGGAGAACACAGAGCCAGGAGTCGAGGCCAAGGCCTCAGAGTTCCTGAAGTGGAGCAGTATTAGAAGACAAGAGTGCATCTGGGAAGCACCTCGGAGCTGGCGGGGGCCAAGGCTACCAAGCAATGCCCTTGTGTTACCAATGGGGAAACTGAGGCTGAGGTGGGGTTGACTTGCCCAAGGACACAACCAGATAGAGACAGATACGTGTGTGTGTATGTGTGTGTGACTGGGGATTGAACCCAGGGGCATTCTACCTCCGAGCTACACCCCCAGTCCTTTTTATTTATTTACTTTTACTTTTATTTATTTTTTATTTTGAAACAGGGTCTCACTAAGTGGCAGAGGGCCTCCCTAAATTGCTGAGGCTAACTGCACACCTGTGATCCTCCTGTCTCAGCCTCCCAAGTACCGGGGTTATAGGTGGGCACTGCCACACCCAGCCAGACACTAGTATTTTAATCCGTATTTTACAAATGCATAAATGGAGGTACACCCTGACGCCTGGCCCAGTATACTTTCTAACTCATCCCCCTGTCTTTTGACCCCCCCCCCAAAGGCCTCAGGAGGCACAGGGAGGGGGCTCCTGGTGAGGGGCAGGTGAGCGTCACAGCTGCGGTGCTGCCTGGCCTCCTGGGGAGCTTGTGCTGTCCTGTCCCCTCCCCCAGCCACAATGACTCTTGGGGGGTTTCTCCTGACATGCTCTTGGCTTCCGCCCGGGGAAGTTCCTACAGGGCCCCACACCTCCCTTGCTGGGCCCCCACCCATTGCAGAGCCTGGAGCTGACAGTCCACGGACAATCCATCAGACCCGAGTCTTTCACCATCTTTCAGAAGTGGAAACTGAGGCCCAGAGACCATGATAGCCTGCTGCCGGGGACTCTAGCTCCTCCTCCAGCCGTTCATTCGTTCTGCCCTCCATGTGAGGACACAGGGATGAGGCACAGCCTTGGGGTGCCTGGTGGCTCGGGGTTCTGGTGCTGGGAGGTGAAGGGTCCCTAGGAGGCGATCCCTGGGGCGAGGACTTGCCACCACACCTCGGGCCTTGCTGTTCTCCCAGGGCAAGGAAAGGGAAGCGGGTCCTAACTGGAGCAACAGAAGTTTGGGCAGGTGGTTCCCAGGACGGCCCCCCCGCGCACACTCACGCACACCCCTCCTTCCGTGGCCCTGAAGCCGGGGCCCACACTCACCCATGACGTTGAGGAAGATGTTGCCTGAAGCCAGGACCACCTTCTCCCTGGTGGCCCTGTCGTAGATGCCCACGTGACACTCGTAGGGGCCGTTGTCTGAGATCTGGACCTCGGGCAGCCTGCGGGGAGGCAGAGCACAGGATGAGGGGGCTGGAGGGGGTGGCCCTGGAGGACGGTGACCCCCACCCTCGCCCATCCAGCCTCTGCTCAACAAACTGGAGCGACCACAAGCCTGTGTGCTGGGCAGCTGGGAGCAGCAGCATTTATGTGACACCGACTGTATGCAGGTTCTGTGCTTAGTAGAGCAGAGGGGGAAAGGTGAGGGCTGTGTGTACAGCAAGAGCTGAATCTATGCCCAGGGACCCTGGAGCAGTAATTTAGCTGTTGGGCTGATGGATGCCCACTGGCAGGGTGTCTTGAGGGTGACATGGGACAGGGTGACATGCTGCCAGCATGTGGTGTGAGGCCTTGTGCCTCATGACTGCCAACCGCATGTGGACCGGTCGTCCCATTTCATCAACACAGAAACTGAGGCACGAGAGGGGTGGTAGTTGCCCCCACCACCCCCTATGGCTAATAAGAACCAGAATGGGGATCTAAATTCCTGTCACTGCACTGCTACTTCATACCCGGTCCTGGGGACATAGAATTCCCATCCCCAAGAAGCCCCCACCCCAGTGGACAAGGAGGCAGAAACTGGTGGGGGCTCTACAATCACGTGCCAACCGGGCTTCTCTGACCCCGGGCTGGGGGGCAGCAGGTTGTGCCTCTGAGCTATTCAGACCCAGGGGACCTTTAGACCCCCAGACCTTCTCCCAGGCCCTTCCTCTAAAAGGCCAGAAAGTGAGTATTTTCGGCCCTGGTGTAACTGTAACTCCACTGTCGGCTGAGCATGGCGGTGTTCCTGTAGAACTTTACTCATGACCACTGCAGTAGGAATTTCAGATCATTTTCATGTGCCGTGAATGACTCCTCTGCTTTTCTTTCTTTCTTTTTCCCCTTCAACAATTCGAAAATGTAAAAACATTCTTGGTTTACAAGTTTTGGAAAACTCGGCAAAGGGCACAGCATAGCCCTGGGGCTGTGGTTGGGTGATTCCTGTTCTAGATCCTTCTCCAGAGTCTACAGATTATGATAAAATGAGTTGTCATGTTCTCTTTCCTTGCGGAAAAACACAAGCAGGGCAGCTCTTTCCTGCCTCCTAAACTGAAAAGAGCTCCGGCGTGGTGCTGGAGAGAACCAAGTTCAAATTCTGCCCCTCCTCATCCTACCAAGCCAGGGGACATTGGAAAGTCATGCCTACTCTCTCTGAGTTTCCATTGTCTTATTGGTGCACACCTGTAATCCCAGTTCTTGGGAAGTTGAGACAGGAGGATTGCAGGTTTGAGGCCAACATTGGCAACTTAGTGAGACCTTCAGCAACTTTGCAGGCTCTGCTTCAAAACAGAAAATAAAAAGGGCCAGGGGGTGTAGCTTGGAGGTAGAATGCCCTGGGGTTCAATCCTCAGTACCAAAACAAAACAAAACAAAAACAAGCCAGGTGTGGTGGTGCATGCTTGTAATCCCAGCATTTGGGAGGCTGAGACCAGAGGATCTGGGTTTGCGGCCAGCCTCAGCTACATAGTGAGGCACTCCGCAACTTAGTAAGACCCTGTTTCAAAACAAAGAATAAAAAATAGGGCTGGGGGTATAGCTTGGAGGTAGAATGCCCAGTACCACAAAAACAAACAAACAAACAACAACAAAAACAATAACAACAAAAACAAAAACAAAATTAGAAGTGATGCTTCTTCACAGGATATAGTACAGTGTGTTGCTGCTATACTTCTAAGCAGGATCATGCACCCAGATGGACAAAGGGCCATGGGTGACCTGTCCCGTATCCTCTGCTCCTGTGGGAGAGGACATTCCTGGCCAGAGGACCTGGGCGCTTTGAGGGGCAGAAACCTTCTCCTGGACTTGCAGAGTCTCCATTGCAGCTGCCTGGGGGAAATCTGGTGTCAGCCAGCCCTCTCTGGCTCCAACTTAGAGGACTCTCTTCTATCCGTGAGGCCTTAGAAGGTCTCTAGTCAGAGCGAGTACCAGGACAAGAACTCCACATGGACGACCCTTCCCCGCCTGGCCCGCCCGCCATCCTGCCAGCCTGTCAGGGAAGAAGACAGAGCTGGATCCAGGCTCAGGCTCTTGGGATGTCCCAGGCCCATCACCCTTGGAAAGGGAGGTTCCTTCATCCCCCCACCCCCGCCCCTGTGGACATGTTTCCCACTCCGGTCCCCCCTTCTCTCTCTTCCATCTGGTTCTGCTGAGCAATTTAACCTCAGCTGCACCTCCTTCTCGTGTCCCTCATCCTTGTCTTTCAGCTCCATTTTCCTTATGACTCACGGTCCCCCACCACCCCCGCCCCACCACTCCCCACACCTGGCTCTCAGCTCTTCTTTCCCTCCCTGTTGTCACACTGAGCGGAGGCAGCCCAGCTAATGTCCCTTCCGCAGGCCCAGCGCACATTAGCATAAACGATACCCTCATTTACACAGAGCACACAGAGGTTGACATCTGGTCTACCCACTGCCTTGGGAAGGACCGTGGAATGGGGGAGCCGCAGGGCATCTTTGTAGAGATGGGGACACTGCCGTCCCCACTTGTCCCCCCCAGAAGAAAGTTGGGTGACAGTGGGAATAGCAGGGGACCCATCTCCCCTGGGGGATGCTTTTCTTTGTTTGTAGCTCAACTAGACTAGAAAGAGCAGTCTCCCTGGCGACATTGTCACTGAGTGACAGTCACATAGGATGACACGTTCAGGCGACACTCGCAGGCATCTGTTATAGAGGCAGCCTTGCTTAGGTGGCTGGCAGAGGAGACAGGGGTGCAGAGGGGGTGTAAAGAAAAAGGCTCCGGGGACACGTGTAGCTGGCAGCTCCCAGGTGATGTCATAAGAGGATAATGACACGGTTGACACTCAGGTGGATACGGGCAGGGAGCCGCCGCCACCACACAGGTGACCCGCACAGATGTGTTTAGGAGATAGAGACCGGGGTGACATGTTTAGATTGCTAGGCTGATGACGTGCTCAGGTGACAGTAACAGAAGCAATATGTTTGGGTGACATGCTTAGGTGACACCACGCAGGTGGCGTAGGGGACACCTGGATGGGGTGCTTTATAAAGAAGGCACTGCTTCACATGGGACTATTTCTGCAGCCCCACGAGTTCCTCCTGCAGGGCCCTCTCTTCAGCCATTCACTCACCCAAATCCTGCTCTTGGAATCTTCCTTGATATTTGCCATTTCCACGCTCCCCAAATACAGCCAGGGACCAAGTCCTGCATGTTCTCCTACCTCAAAAATCCCCAGCTCCCCAGCTCCCCCATCTCCTCTGCCACCGTCTTCCTTCACCTGGAATACAGAGGGCTTCTGTACCTGTTAACCTGCCTCCCCGACAATTCTCCAGGTAGAATCTAGATCTTTCCAGATGCGACTGAGATGGATGGCGCGCCCCAACCCAAATTGCTCCAACGGTTTCTCTCTGCTCTTCGAATAAAGTCAAGAACCCTCAGCCCAGCCAACAGGGCCCCAGACTCGTCCAGCTCTCTTCTCGACAGTCCTATCCCTTCCTCCGGCCACCGCGGCCTCTGTCTCTTCCTCCTCTCTGCCAAGTTCCTATCCTATTAAGATAACATGTCTATTTTGGATAGAATTACGGAAAAGTCAGCAAGTTAATAGAGACCCCTGCACACTCCTGGCCTGCGGTCTACATTACTATCTTAAGCATCCAGGCGCAGCCCCCAGCCCGCTAGATTCTAATTCTCATCTGGGATCCAACAGCTTCCAGGCTGTGGCTTTGATTTGGACCAATCAGCCTCTTCTCGGCACCCCATCAAAATCCGAGATGTCGCCTCCTCTGTTGTCCCCCTAAAGTGGATTAAGCGACCCAGAGGCTCCCTTTCCCCAGGACCGAGTGGCATTGATCTGCGTGCTGGAAGGGAGGCTGCACGCAGGCGGCAGGGGCCCGAGGGGGCGGGGGAGGAGGCCTGCGCTCATCAGCAATGGGTTGAGATCAATAAACTATTAATAACTGCAAAGGTTTCTGGAGAGATCGTGTAATGCAGTTTAGCGGCTGGGGTTTACCAACACTGACAGCGTCTCTGAAGGGCGAGTAATTGTGTTTTTGAGAAGCTGGGCACAGGAAGATCAGGGGCTTCGTGGCTGTCTTCCCCGGGCCTGTGCTCCTCAGCCCAGGTGAGGCCGTGCAAGAGCTGACCACGCGACAGTGGCCAGGACCCCGGGCTGTCCACTTTCTGCACAAGTATTTAGGCTGAGCCTGGGGGGTGGAGTAGGGGTGGGGCGACCCAGGGAGGCCAGAGCTGGTTCTGCCTCTGTTTATACTGTTGGCTGTGCTCAGACTGTCTCCTCTCTGGTTCACGTGGTAAGCCTCTAGCCATCTTTCTAAGCCCAGTAGTTTAGCGTAGTGGTCAAAAGCACAGACTTTGCAGACCGTCTGGTCAATATTTGAGTCCCACCTCAGTCCCAGTCCTGCTTTGTGGCCCTGAGAAAATCATGTCCTATATGCCTCAATTTCCTCACCTGTGACACCTGCCTCATGGATCTGTTGGGAAAACTATAAAAGGGATAATTCAAGGGCTTAGCTCCGAGCTGGGGCACTGTGAGCCTGGATACGGCCAGCTCCTTAGAGCTCTGTAGTTCGGGGGCCACCTGGGCCAGGAGGGGCCCTGAGCACCAGCCCTCTGTGTTCGAGGAACTCACCCCCTCCGGGCTGCGTCTGTGTGGGAGCACCTGCCTGGGGGAACAAGTACATTGCAACGTACTCCCCTGTCCTCCCAGGCTAGGAGCTCTCCGAGGGGAAGCCTGGCCCCATAGTAGGCCATCCAGGGGCATCTTTGGCAAGAATGAGGTCAGCAGAGACCTCCTGGTTTGGTAGTTAGGAGCCCCGGGCTCTGGTCTTGGCTCTGCACCTGATGAACTTGTGGTGTGAGGTCCTTCGGCTTCTCCGAGCTTCAATTTCTCCATCTGATGAATGGGTGCGGTAATACCTCTCTCGTGGGATTACAGGCATCTGGGGAGCTGCTGTTCCTAAGGGTTTCTAGTGGGAGGAGTCATTTGAGCATTTCTCACGGAAGCCTTGAGGCTACCCCATTTAATGCTATGTGATAGCATTATATAAAGCATGCTATCACCGTATCTATGACAATAGTAGTATTACTTATCCTCATTAGATAGATGAGGAAACTGAGGCAGAGAGAGAAGAGGGAATGTGACCAAGGTCACAGAGGAAGTGGGTGCCCTGATTTGAACTGAAGCTGAGTGGAGGCCAGAGATCCTGGACTCTCTTGCCCCTCCCAACACCGCCCTCAGAGCCTCCGTTAGCAGCACCCACCTCCTTGCTCCGGAGGCACTTGCTAGGCTGAGTCTCACCACCTCTCCAGCTAACAAAAACCTATGCTTCCTTTCCCCCAGGAGAAATGGGATGACTTTTTTTTTCCCCTGCAGTACTAGGGATTGAACCCAGGGGCATTCTATCTCTGGGCTACACTCCCAGCCCTATTTTTTGTTCTTTTCTCTCTTTTTTTGCTGTACTGGGGATTAAACCCAGGGGCATTCTACCTCCGAGCTATACCCCCAGCCCTATTTTGTATTCTTTATTTTGAAACAGGGTCTCACTAAGTTGCAGAGGGCCTCACTAGGTAGCTGAGGCTGGCCTCGAACCTGGATCCTCCTGTCTCAGCCTCCCAAATGCTGGGATTACAGGTGTGCACCACCATGCCCGGCTTTTTTGAAACAGGGTCTCACTAAGTTGCAGAGGGCCTCACTAAGTAGCTGAGGTTGGCCACGAACCTGCAATCCTCCTGTCTCAGCCTCCCAAGTACTGGGATTACAAGCACACACCACCACGCCTGGTTTCCGAGATGGCGTTTGACTTCCCTCAGTCCCCTTCCTCAAGCTCTGAAAGGGCCCCTCCACTCCTACCACGGCTCTGCTGAGCAGGACTTGCACACATTCCCCACGCCCGGAGAGACGTTCCAGCCTGGCTGTCCTTCCCTTCCGGGCTCTGTCTTTCCACTGGGAAGAGTCCTAGATTCTCACAGAATCCTGGGGGGTGTACTTGGGAGCCAGGGCAGGGCTGGAGGAAGCAGGGAAAGGGTCTTTCACTTACTTTTCCTGCATTGTTGTGGAATCTGGAGATCTAATGTTTGACTTTTGCTGGAACCAAAGCCTAAATTAATGAGCATGCACATGTGCTGAGAAGCAAGCCCGGCATGCTGTGGGTGCTTGTCTTATTTCCTCCACTGCACAGGCACATGGGCACAGTTAACTGATTATATTTTCTAAACAAATTATTAAGCTCCTGTCACATACCAGCACTATTTTCAATGTTGAGTATATCATGAGGAACAAGACAGAAAACTCATGTTTGAATGGCCACACATAGTCATCTTTTCTATCTAGTCTGCACACTCTGCCCTGCGAGCTAGTGGGCTGGACACTAATTAACCTCCCCAGGATCAAGGTCGTCATAACAAATGTCAACCTCCTTTTGTCGAGTCTTGGGGGTTTTGCAATATGTCAGGTGAATTTTCACTAACGCTAAATGTCTCCTGATGGCTCAGCCTTCTGGCTCATTTTGCTTTAAACTTTGTTCATAGTTTTTATTGAGGTATAGAAGACAAAAGTGTACATGTTTGACATGTACACAATTGATGAGTTTCAACTTATCGAAACCAATGCCATGATCAAGATAGTGAACCTCTGCCAGGCACAGTGGCGCACACTTGTAATCTTAGTACTTGGGAAGCTGACACAAGAGGATCGCAGGTTAGAGGCCAGCCTCAGCAACTTAGCCAGACCATCAGCAACCTATTTATATATAAGTGTATATATTTATATATATTATGCATTATATATATAAATGTATATATGTACATATGTATTTTTTTTGCAGTACTGGGGATTGAACCCAGGGACATTCTACCTCCAAGCTATCCCCCCAGACCAATTTTTATTCTTTATTATGAAACAGGGTCTCACTAAGTTGCAGAGGGCTTCACTAAGTAGCCGAGGCTGGCTGTGAACCTGTGATCCTCCTGTCTCAGCCTCCCAAGTACTGGAATTACAAGCACGTGTAACCACACCCAGCCTTAAAAATATTTTTTAAAAATTAAAGGAAAAAGGGCTGAGGGTATAGCTTGGAGATAGAATGTCCCTGGGTTCCCAATCCCCAGTATCTCAGAAGAAGACAGTGACCCTCTATCTTCCTGAAGTTTTCTTGTGCCCTTTTGTAATCCACTGCCCCCATCCTGAAGCAGCTGGTGATCTGCTTTTGGTTATGACCGGTCCTGTTTCCTAGGAGCTATATAAATTATATCATATAGAGCATGCAATTTTTTGTTTGGTTTCTGTGTTAGCCTTCCATTACTGTAACACGCTACCTGAGGTAATCACTTTAAAAAGAAGAAAGAGTTATTCTCGCTCATGGTTTCAGAGCCCAGCTGTGTTGCTTTGTGCCTGCTGTGCAGCAGCACATCATGGCGGGGAGCAGGTGACAGAGCACAGCTGCTCGGCTCCTGGTGGCCACGGGTGGAAGAAGAAGGGGCTGGGGTCAAGTATCCCCTTTGAAGGCATACCTTCAATGACCTAAGACCTCCACTGGGTCTCGCCTCTGAGAGTTCCACCGCCTCCCAAGAGTGCCAAGCTGGGCACCAAGCCTTCAACACACTGGCCTTTGGGGCCGTTCAAGGTCCACACGCTAGCGGTTCCTTACATGAATCATCGTTTTGACCTTCACTGATGTTGTGGCCCCTATCAAACCTCCTTTTTTATTGCTGAGTAGCATTGCATTGTGTGGATCTACCTCATTTTGTTTATCCATTCTCCCGTTGATGGACGCCTGCGTTGCTCTCAATTTGGGCCGTCAAATACAACTGCTGTGCACACATGTGCGCACCTGCATCTATCTATCTGTCTGTCTGTCTATCTATCTATCTATCTATCTATCTATCTATCTATCTTCGTCATCATCACCTATTTTTGTGGTACTGAAGATTGAACCCAGGGGCATTCTGAGCTACACTCCCAGCCCTATTTTATTGTTTATTTTGAAACAGGGTCTCTCTCTCTAAGTTGCTGAAAGCCTTGTTAAGCTGCTAAGGCTGGCCACAAACTTGCAATCCTCCTGTCTCATCCTCCCAATTACTGAGATTACAAGCGCGCGCCACCACGCCCGGCTGCACACCTGCTTTTATTTCTCTTGTGTGAACACGGAGGAACAGCGCGGCTGGGTGTATGTTTACCTTTAGAAGACACCGCCGGCTGTCTTCTAAAGTGATTTTCCAAGGGCCCCTGAGCCAGGAGGCTCTCTGCCTTTCTGCACACACTGCTCGGGAGCCTTGCTCTAGAAGCATCCCCCACCCAACTGATTCCCACTTTCCAGGGTACTGTTCTCGATTTGCAGTGAGCTTTGCACACAAATCACAAGTCCTTTTGGAAGGGGGTGTGTAGTGAGGATCAAAAGGCTCAGGGGCTGGGGTGTGGCTCAGCGGTAGAGCGCTTGCCTTGCATGTGTGAGGTCCCGAGAGATGGTGATAAGAATGGAGAAGTCGCAACTCCTTTCTAAGTGTCTTATTAGCAAACATCCCAACAGCATCCAGGGCTGCCAGAGACTTTATGGCCATTTTTATGGGCTCTGCCTCACTGCTCTGCCCAAGGTGGAGATGACACCACCCCAGCATCAGAGGGCACGACCCTGAATTTGGAGAGGGAGCAGGGGAAAAAACGCCCAGGAGGGTATGGGAGGGGATATGAGGTCTATAAGAGAGAAGTGTGCCTGGTGTTCAGATGGTTTCTTGGACCCCTTTTCCTCGACTCTCCCCTGGGGTAGGGGAAGCTATGGTACTGGCAGCTCTGGGACATTTGCTTCCCTCCATCCCACCCCCTGCTCCTTGCAAAATCTCTCCCTCTTTCCTTTCTCATCGCCATCTCCCTGGCCGAGACCCCCGAGTCTGTCCTGTCTCTACCGGATGCCAGAGTGACCTTATGACCTCGAGGATCCAGTCTGTCTGTCCTCTTCCAACTTTAATCCTTCCTTTGGCTTCCAGTCACTGAAGGACCAAGCCCCAAACAGCCTGGCTGTGAGCTGAGATCTGGCCCAAACCCAGAAGGAAGAAGGAAAGGACAGATGGAGGGAGGAAATGGACTGTGGCCTGCCATCTCCTGCCAACACTCAGCGATTGAACGAGGAGACTCTTCAGGTCCACGCTTGTATCATCTCCCTTATTTAAAAAGCATTTTGTAATTCAAACGTCTTCATTTATATACACGGCACCTCATTCCGGGCTAACTGAGGAGATTCAGGTAGAAATGGGTCCTTTGAGGCCCTGCTTTAATGAAGAGATGAGAGAGCCTTTTCATTTGTATAGCCATTGTTTGCATGGAAACAGAGCTTCCGAGGGGCCGGCAAGAGTTCTTTCTCGCAAGTAGGTTAAACACACCCCCTGCAATCTTATTAGCCCAGTGCCTGCCAGGCCTCTGCCGTCCCTCATCCTTGCTGGAAAGATCCCAAGAGTGAAGTCATGAAATTGTACCGTTCCTGATCTACCTTGCTTGCCCGACTGGCTGCCCCTTCCCCGCGGCCCCTGGGTGGCCTTGTTCCTCCCTCCCTCAAACACCTGCTCCTTTTCCAAGTTCAGGGTCGTGCCCTCTGATGCTGGGGCGATGACATCTCCACCTCGGGCAGAGCAGTGAGGCAGAGCCCATAAAAATGGCCATAAAGTCTCTGGCAGCCCTGGATGCTGTTGGAGTATTTGCTAATAAGACACTTGGAAAGGGGTTACGATTCCTTGAAATAAAGGGGAAGGGGGAAGGTCTGTGCCCCACCCCACCCCCCACCTGTGCAGTTTGCAGATCCGGGCTCACAGCTGGGAGTGGCTCAGGTCTGTTGATGATCCAGTGGCCCAGGTAAGCACCTGCCCGGCCAGTGCCCGCCGATCCCTGTCCTTAGCTGTCCTTGTCCTTGGCTTGTCCCTAAGACCCCAGGCGACCACACAAATCCCTACCACGCAAATCTATACCACAGACTGGTGGTGCTATCTGTGACAGCTGGCAGGTGTGGTAGAGCAGGTGGAAATAGGCAGGAGAGGGGCCTTGGCCTCGTCCCAGGGTAGAATGCTCTGCAGACAGCCCAGGGTGCAGGATGCGGGGCTCAACCTCCGATGTGCATGGCGACCACCTGGGGAGCTGGTGACTCCGGGTTGGAGCCCCAGGGTTTCTAATAAGCTCTCAAGGAATGCTTTGGCTGCTGCTGGCCAGTAAACCCTGCTCACAGTCTCTGGTCCCTGTCCTTCTCCCTCTCCTCTATCTCCATCCAACTGTTGACCTTTGCCCTGTCCCACCAGGCGTGCCTGGTGGTCCCCTTCCACTGGTGTAAATAACACCAAATACCTGAACCTGGAACTTGAAGTGTTTGGCACACGCAGTTGCCCCATGAACACTGTTGAATGAAAATGACTCGGGGACAGATGTTACAGCTGTGGTTGGGTCCTTGCACCCCCTGGGGAGATGCCACAAAGCTGGCTACGGGCAACCTGCGGCCTCCACCCGACTCCTCTGCACCGATTGAATACAAAGCCTCTTCCTCTGCCTTCCTGGACCCGTCCTGGATCGGCCCACCCCGGTATCTGGTTTCTGATGCCTCCTCAGTCTTTCCTGGCCTGCTGGAGGTGGGTCAGAGGTCAAGGGCAAGTTGCCTTGTCCATCTTGGTGTGGACTTGACTAAAGTCACCAGAGGTGTTAAGACCTGGGCACTCTCCCTCATGGTGTCCACACATTCCTGAGTGAGGAGGGACAGAGTAATCCGAAATCCAGACATGAGCCCTCTGCTCCTCCTGGTCAAGCCCCGATTTGTTCCTCCAGCAGGCCCTTTGCAGGAGCACAAGGGGGATGTGGGGAGCCTTAGTGACTGTCCCAAGCAGAGAAGCGGGTAGACCGTGAAACTGTCCCTGGGTGAAAGGGTCCATCCTATGGGCAAAGAGTTTTGTTCCTGTGATATCAGCCCTCCCAGGATATCCTGCTAACCAGGGTGACCAGCTAGTCCCAGGTGGTCTAGGGCTTTCTAAGTTTTAGCATTGAAAGTCCCACGTCCCAGGAAGTTGTCAGCCTCAGATAATTCAGGATGGTTGGCCACCCTACATTTAACAGACAAGACACTAAAGAGAGGGTAATGACTTGCCCAAGGCTGGACGGTAGTCTGCGGCAGACCTAGGGAGGAGAGGACCGGCACCTGGGCCAGGTGATCCATCCCAGGCTCGGGGAAATGGGAGGATGAGGGACCCCTGCAGGTGGCTTGAGGAATGGCAACCTGGTGGGGTGTTCTGAGACCTTGCACAAAGGTGACCTGTAGGAGGTGCTAAGGATGCTGCAGCTGTGGTCATCTCAGTGAACTGGGGGCTCCATCCGCCAGGAATAGCTGATGTTCTTTTCACCACACAAAGCTTGAGAGTTTGGGATCAAATCTCCCAGCCAAATAGGAAAAATGCCTGCCAGAATGGCACCATGGGGCGGAAGCCCAAAGCTGGGGCCTCCTACCCTCTTTCAAGCCATTCCCCTGTAGGAGCTGAGAGATTTCCCCCTCCCCCCTGGAATAGACTGACAGGAGGCAGACGAACAGGAGAAAAAGGCACATCGTCTATACTGCGTGGCCAGGCACGGTGGCCCCATAGACACCTGCACGCCCAGCTACTCGGGAGGCTGAGGCTGGAGGACTGCTTGAGCCTAGGAGTTCAAGGCCAGACTGGGAAACACAGGGAGACCCTGTCTTAAAGAAAAAGGAAAAAATTCACTGATGTGCTTGGGGGTGTGGCGGGAAGGTGGATTCCCATAAATGAGGTGAGATGCTTACACGCCCTTCTCCACTGGGGCCAGGAGGGTGGGGGTGCAGACAATTCTGAGGCCACTAACTGATTTTAGGGAACTGAACAGGCCCGGTGGGCAGGCAGTACTTTGTAAATGCTTCTTTTTGGAAACTGAATGGGCCCTGGAGACAGATGATAAGTTGGGACAAAGTCTGTTCAGGTGGGGGGCCATCCCTCAGTCTTCCTGCTCTGAGTGTAGTTAAGGAAACCTTGGGCAGTTTTCTTTCTGGCTGGAGGGTCTGGTCTTTAGGCAGATGGGGAACAGCAAGGGTCAAGCCTCTTCTAGCATCTACTGATGCCCAGGGGCCTTAAAAAAAAAAATTTTTTTTTTTTTTTTTTTTTTTGTGGTACTGGGGATGGAACCCAGGGCCCTTCTACCTCTGGGCTATACCACCAAACCTATTTTATTTGGAAACAGGGTCTCTCACTAAGTTGCTGAGAGCCTCACTGAATTGCTGAGGCTGACTTTGAACCTGCAATCCTCCTGTCTCAGCCTCCCAAGTACTGGGATTAGAAGCATGTGCCACCATGCCGGCCCGGCATGGGCCTTCGATTTAAAATAATCAGCACACCAGGTGCCACGTTTGGGTGTGACAGTCCCTGGTCTCCTTCACCCCTGGGTGAGGCTCAGCTTGAGAGTCCAGCCTGTCTGCATGGGCAGGCTGCACCAGGTCAAACCCAGTGTGTCCTGATGGGGTGAGGGGCAGCGCCGGGCACGCAGGCACGGAGCCTCTGGTTGAGCTTGCTCCCGGGGGCCCTTGGCACTGAATTCTGCCCCTTCCTTCCTGGCGAGTTTTCTCCCCCTCCCCTCCCCTTGCACAGGCTGCTGGAACTCTTTTATCCTGAGCCTTTAAAAAGCCATTAGTATGATCTTCAGCCCCCTCCCCTTTCTAACCTGCAAGTGGTTTCTATCATAAAATTGCTCCATGGCTACAAAACATCTGTGGCATCTAATCAGCAGCAGGACTGGTCAGGAGGGGTGATGGAGAAAAGGCCACAGGGGGTTCTAGAACATGCTAGGGGCCCTCCTTCCCCTCCCCCACCCCCGCTCCTTCCCAGGGAGGCTCAGAGGAGCGTCCCAGGTCTGGTCCCTGTCACTGAGGGCGGCATCGGCCACTCCACCACCCAGGGGCCACTGCTCATTGGGCTGACGATGAGGTGAGGGTGTGGGGGAGCCCTCTGCACCCCCAGGTCCTGTCTCTCCTCTGAGGGGGGACCTCAGAGCTGGGATGGAGGGAGCTGGGGCTCCTGGGGCTCAGCCCTTCTGAGCCTCAGCCTCCACACCACAGCGTGGACAGCCCTCGTCCTGAGGCCATGACAGAGGTCATGTGGAAGTCTCCTTTCTCCAGCCCAGAGGGTGCACCAGCCACAGCCTGCAAGTGGGCAACCCGGCAGGGGCCTGTTTCCAAGGTAGGAAGATGCCCTCCGAAAACTGGTTTAATTTTCCCAAAGAAAAGTCAGAGAATGCCTGGGGCCCTCAGGTCACAGTGGACTTGGGAAGGTTGGCCCCACCCACCTCGGCCCCACCCTCCCAGCCTGGGGGGGCGGCCCCTCCCTCCTTCCACCCCGCAGCTACTCCTGCTGACCCCTCCCCCCTCCGGCCTCCTCCTCCCACCCCTCCCTCTCCAGCCTCTCTTTCCCAGCCTCTTGCTGCTGCCATGGAAACCACTTCCTCCTCCAGGTCCTGATTGATTCTTTTAGCCCCTTTGTGCAACCTGCTCAACGCGGGGCTGGGGAGGGTGGGAGGCACCTAGGGTTCAGGGGTTCCTTCTCCCCATCTTTCCCTGAAGCCATCCTGGCCCTGCAGGCATGGGGCGTGGGGCCTGTGCTCTATAGAAAAAGATGCTGGGCAGAGAGGACTAGAAACCAGGCCGTGGGGCAAAGGGAAATCAGGCCGTGAGCAGACAGAATGACCAGGGCCTGCGCCTGCTCCATTTCCTCCAGGAACCTCAGTCTCTGCCCCTCTACCGGGTTGGGGTGAGGGCTGTCCCGAGGAAGTCGGAGCCCCTAGACACCAGCTTGCCTTCAGAGGTCCAAGCCCCTGACTTCCTAGCACCACCCTGCAGGGGACCGAGGCCGTCCCCCACGGTGTGGGTGTGCAAGGTCAGAAATAGGCCACTGGCCCTTGAGACTCCAGGGGACAAAGCAGCCTCATTCATCCCTGTACCGGGCAGCGGTTCACTAAGCACCTACTGTGCGCACAGTCCTGGAGGAGACCCTTTGCTAACTGGTCCCTTGCAACCCTCACCAAACCCCCGTCCACCCACCGCGTGAATAATAAAAGTTGTTGCTGCTTCCCTGGACCACTTTCCTGGGAGCCACATATTCTCAGCTTTAGCACGCTAGAGTTGAGCCATCAGGGACAGGTTATTTCAGGCCCATGCCTCAGTTTCCCCTTCTGTAAAACTCAATTTTTGCGACAGCCCTATGAAGGAGGCATTATTGCGTTTGTCCCAGTTTCACAGATGGGGAAACTGAGGCACAGGGCTAACTGTTAACTGAGGAGACACTCAGCCACAGAACGTCAAAGCTGGCTGCAGCCTGGCGCTGGCTCCGGAGACCATGTCTGCAGCGGCCTGAACCTTTGGGTCCCTCCGAATTCAGATGTTGAGATCCAATCCCTAGTGTGACCGTCTTAGGAGGTGGAGCTGTGAGAGGTGGTCGAGGGGGGATTTGTGCCCCAGAGAAGTGCCTGGTCTCCACTGCCATGCCTCTCGAGGATGCAGTCACTCTCTGGGGCACAGAGGAGCTCTTTGAGGCAGGAAGCGGCTCTTCACCACCGAGAAGCCGCCTCCACCGTGGACGTCCCGGGGCCCAGAACTCGCGGGATGAATTCCTGTTCTTCCTGAGCCACCTGGCTGGTGCTCCTTTGCTATAGGAGTCCTTGTGGTGGACGCCACTGTCCTAAGACCCCAGGCTCAGGCTTAGGAGAGTGGGAAGGGCACAGGGATTGGCCTGGGCTCCTGGGGGTCGCGCCAGGACACACGCCCTTACTATGGGAAAAGTCTCAGGCAAAAGGAGCAGGTGCTCTGAGACCCTCCCGGCAGCCGACTGCGGCTCTAGGGCAAGGATTCCAGCTCCGGCTCTCCTGCCTGCCTGCTGCACGGCCTGGCTGTGACTTCTGGTCACCAAAACAGACCCTTGTGTCTACGGGACCGTATTTTTCCCAGAAGCAAAGTCCAGCAGGAATCCATTACAGGAGTGTCTCTAAAGTAGGAGCAAAGCACCCAGAGGCCAAATTGTCCAGCTGCAGTTGGACAACGGGGACTCAAAGACTCGGTTCTTGACCCCTGAGAGAAGCACGCCAGAGCGCTGCGATTCAGAGAGGCCTTGTCTGCCTGGGGCTGTGTAGCCTGGCCACCCACATGGCTGCCGATCAGCCCAGCTCTCTGCAGGGAGAGGGTCCAGGTGAAATATCCTCAAAGCCCAAGAGGGACACAGCAGTCAACCAATATTGTACCATTTAGTACGTACCATCGCCCAGCAGGATCAAGAAGACGAGGCTTGTTTAACAAATTAGGAAACTGAGGCCCGGGGAGGCCAGGCAATTTGTCTGAGGTCACACAGCTGATACCCAGGGCAGGAACTCGGGTCTGTGTGTCTCCAGGAGTCAGTCAAGAGTATGAAACATCTGAAAGTTGCTAGATCTCTCTCTCTCTCCTTTGGGATGGCCCGGGGGCAGCTGCAGTGCAGGGCCAATTACCGTGTTGAGTAAAGCAAACCTCCACATTGCATGCCAAGCTGCAGCTGGGCCTGGACCCCGCAGGAGGCCTTTCTCAACCAGGTCAGCTGATGGGTGACCCAGGGCCGAACTCGATTCCCGCTGCTTCATCAAAGCTGAGCTAAAAACAGCCTTGCTTTGGCCGTGGAAAACCGAAACTCCCAGCTCCCTCTTAAGGCTCTTAAACAGGTCAGCCCACTGAAAACGCAATCCTTCAATCTGGGTTCTCTTAAAAAGTAGGGCAGGCCAATTAGGTTTCACAGGCCTGAGCTACGAGGGGCCGGAGCCAGGGAAGGGCAGGCTGGGGCACCCAGGGCCGAGGCAGATGGGAGACAGAGGAGCCAGCCAGCCTCTCCCGTCAGCCTCTTTGTCAAAACAAAATTAAAATGCCTGGACTCTGGCTGGCACCGCGATCCCTCCCAAGGTAATAGGTATTTATCTTAGTGTGTTAGGCTCTGGGCTCTGTGCCACGGGGATGTGGAGAGGGGAAGGTACCTTGCTACCCGCCCTGCCTCTTACACACCACACAGTGCCTACTACCACTACTGCTACTTCCCATTATTATTATCATTTGGTACTGGGGATTGAACCCAGAGGCATTCCAGCTCCAAGCTATACCTCCAGCCCCTTTTATTCTTCATTTTGAAACAGGGTCTTGCTAAGTTGCTGAGGCTGGCCTCGAACTTGCAATCCTCTTGTCTCAGCCTCTCAAGTACTGGGAATACAGGTATGTGTGTGCCTCATACTTAGAAGAGAAGAAGTATCTGGTTATTTGTTAGACATGGTTTACTGAGAACCTACAATGTGCCAGAGTCTGTCTTAGGTCCTAGAGATTTAGCCGTGAACCATAAGACAACCACTCTCCATGCGGAGCCTACACTCTAGTGGAGGAAGACAAACCATACGTAGAGTGAGCTTTAAAAGAAGAGTAGTGAGCTGGGCGTGGTGGTGCAAGCTTATAATCCCAGCATTTGGGAGGCTGAGACCGGAGGATCCGGGTTCGCGGCCAGCCTCAGCCACCTAGTGAGGCACTCTGCAACTTAGTGAGATCCTGTTTCAAAATAAAGAATAAAAAATAGGGCTTGGGGGGTGTAGCTCGAAGGTTGAATGCCCCTCACCCACCAGGTTCAATCCCCAGCACTACAAAAATAAACACATACATACATACATACCAGATAGGGACAGAGAGTGCTGGGGCTGGATGTGGGGGTTTACAACTTACATCGTCTGAGGTTCAGGGGAGGCTTCACTAAGGAGTAGCAGTGGAGCCAAGACCTGAAGGAGGGGAGGGAGGGAGCCATGGCGCATCCAAGAGGAGGAACAGATGAAACCCACAGTCTTGGGGTTCTTATCAATGCCCACTTTGCTAGGCATCGTTATCTCTGTCACATCCTTGTGAATTCCTTGTAACAAGTTTATAAACACACCAGCCTGCCAAGCCACTGCTCATTTCTGGGGGCCTGCCTCTACTGGCAGGGTGTGTATGTGTGTGTGCTTGGTTAGACCAGACCGCTTCTCTTTGGCCCTGATGAAAATACTAGGGGTTCAACTGCAGGAGTGGCCATGTGACCAAATTCTGGCCAATGGGATGGAAGTATTAGGTACAACTTCCTGAGAGGCCTTTAGAGGGGAAGGTATGTTCTTCTTCCCCTTTAAAGCTGAGGGAAGAGCCGGGCGTGGTGGTGCACGCTTGTAATCCCAGCATTTGGGAGGCTGAGACCGGAGGATCCGGGTTCGAGGCCAGCCTCAGCTACCTAGTGAGGCACTCCACAACTTAGCGAGACCCGGTTTCAAAATAAAGAATAAAATATAGGGCTGGGGGTATAGCTCAGAGGTAGAATGCCCCCGAGTTCAATCCCCAGTACTACAAAAAAAAAATAAATAAAATAAATAAATAAAGCTGAGGGAAGAAACAGCTGGGCGGGGTGGTGCACACCTGTCATCCTAATACTTAGAAAGTTGAGACAGGAGGATCCCAGGTTCAAGGCCAGCCTCAGCAATCTAGCAAGACCCCTTTTCAAAATAAAAAACAAAATGGGCTGAGGTGTTGGAAGCCTTCTTAGTCATCATCTTTGAGGTCACCTCGGTCTGGCTTGGGAGGGGCACAAACTGCACACCCAAGTGGGACCAAATGGGACCGATAAGCTGGGTCCCTGATGATAAGCAGACACCCTGACAACTCCCTTATTTCCCAGAATTTTACCCTTTCCTTCTCGATTCATGCATGACTACCTTGAAGTCATGGATGACATCACTCATGACTGACTCACTCCATGACTGCTTCACTGTTTCCTGTGATTAATCATTTCTTACAATGTTTTGGTTAAAACTCTCAATATAAGGAAGACACTGGTGAGAGGAGAGCTAGGAGAGGTATCTCTTCCTCCTCAGCCCCCTCAACTGCCCTCTTTCTCTGATAATAATAATTTTCCCTAAAAATCATTCTGACTCTACTGCTGTTCATGTGAGAGACTTCTAATCTATCAATCCCTGGGTTCAATCCCCAGTACCAAAAAATAAAAATAAAAAAAGCCTGAGTCCCTGACATCATTGAACATGCTGAGTGCTTTGGACAGGCTACCTGGGACTCTTAGGAGAAAGAAATACATTTTTGTCTAGTTGAAGACACACCTTTTTTTTTTTTTTTTTTTTTTTTTGGTTACATATAGACCAGACTAATTTTTCAGTTTTGTTTCTTTGTTCCAGTGCTGAGGATTGAATCCAGGGCCTCATACATGCTAGGGGAGTCCACCATCACTGAGCTACATCCCTAGCCAGCTCAAACCCAACCTAACACAGATAGCTTCGGACCACAGAGAACAGTGTGGACTTTGGGGAGTGAAGAGGTCATTCTCCAGGCAGTATGTATTTGTGGGTCTTTACTAAAATTTGAGAATAACCAGAGGGGTGGGAGGAAACCACATCTTCAATTTTTTAAAGAAAAGCCAACACTATAGATTTGTATGTGAAATCTTTCTCCCTCTCTTTCTTTTTTAACTACTGAAGATTGGACCCAAGGGCATTCTACCTCTAAGCTATACCCTCAGCCCTTTTTTAATTTTGAAGCAGGGTCTTGCTAAGTTGCTGAGGGTCTCCCTTAAGTTGCTGAGGCTGGCCTCGAACCTGAGATCCTCCTGTCTCAGCCTCCCAAGTACGGGGATCGCAGGTGTGTGCCACCGTGCCAAGCTGATCTGTGAAATCTTGGTTTTTCAGGCTTGCCACCAATTTCATTAAAAACTCTTTTGAATTAAATAAATTCAGGGTGGTGGTCAAACAGAGCTTCTTGACTGGCTGGGGCACTTGGTTTGTGGGCGAGGAGAATAAGCCAGTGGTGGAGCTGGGCCACCAGCGCCATGGACGAGTCAGGGCAGCGGCCACCTGCGTGTGCAAGGCCCCACTCCAAGCCCCATTGGGTCTAAACTCCTGGAGTGAGCCTCTGGGAGACTCCCCAGGGCCAAATAGAAGCCGGCCTGTCTAACCAAACACACGCGCGAGCACACGCGCCCTGTCAGGGAAGACTCCCGCAGAAGTGAGCAGCTTTTGGCAGGCTGGTGCGTTTTAAGGAACTCGTCGCCACCCACGGAAGCTGCCGCCATCTGTTCCTTCTGCTAATTGCCAATGTAAGATGTGCTCCTGCCGGCGGAGCTGGGAAGGTGAGAAGAAGGGGGGGAACGGCTGGCCACCCACCCCGTGAGCTTGGCAGGGAGGGCAGGGGTGCTCCCCGTTCCCATAGCAACAGCTACACAGGCCCAGGAAGATGCCATCGGGATGGGGTGTGGTGTGGCCAGAGTCCTGGCTTCGGAAGAGCCATCTGCAGCCAACATGCCAGTCTCGAGTCAACAGTCATTTTCCGGGTTACCTTTCCCATGCATCCTCCGGACCCCAACACTGGAGTCTGCACATCAAAGTGGTGTGCTGAGGGCGTGAACACTCGGGCTTGAATGCTTGGCTTTGAACCTGGTTCCTTTTTACCAGCCATGAGCAGGTTACTCCCCCACTCTGCGCTTCCATTTCCCCACCTTAAAATTGGGGGTCATAATGGCATCTCCCCCACGGGCTGTTGAGAGACTAAATGAGAAAACACATGGAGTGCACTTGGGACAGTCCCTGCCCCCCCCCCCCCCCCGGCGTCTCCCTACTCCATTCAGTTCAGGGCAGGGCAGCCCTGGGAGCGCGTCCCCGCCAGCAGCAGGAGAGACGCCCGTTCCCTAATGTGCAGCTCCAGAGCTCATCTCCGTGCCCGTGCCGGGAAGAAGGGGACAGGATGACAGCTCTGCTCTGACAGCGTCCAAGGTCTCAGGGCGCCCTCCCTGCTCTGCGTCACTGCCTGGCAGCGCCCAGGCCCAGTGACTGGCACGCACTGATGTCCCTGACTGGCCTCCGTCCTGCTTGGGGCTGGCTCTGGGTCTTGGTTTCCCATCAGGGGCTCTGCCTTCCAGAAAGTGCTCCTGAGAGACGGGCAGGAATCCTTGCACTGAGCATGGCTGGGCGCTGCGCTTCTAACCTCAGGCATGGAATGACTTTTCTCTGCCGGGAACTGTGCTGGGGGCTTCTATGTAGGATCGAATGAACTCTTTAGTGGAGCTATCGTTCCATCCATCCATCTTCCCACCCACTCACCATCCACCATCTACCATCTAGCCATCTGTCTACTCACTCACCAGCTACCTAGTCACCATCTACCTATCCATCTATTCATTCATTCATTCATTCATTCACCATCCATCCAGTCTACATTGTCACTACAATGTCATTGTCACTGCAGTGTCACTACAGGTGCCACTCCATGGCACTGAGATCATTGCTAGAGACGCAGCACAGGAGAGGCACGAGCCTGGCCCTCACGGAGCTTACTTTCTAGCGCTACAGACACGGGCAGCACTGACCACCGGAACATCAGTGGTGTCGGGAGCCCTGAGGCATCAGGGGTGCAGCACACAGGACACCGGGAGGACCTGACCGGGCCGTACTGGGAGGCCAGGGAGAGCTTAGCCAGGAAGGGACATGAGCGCAG
Source organism: Graphiurus murinus (assembly GCA_004027655.1). NCBI lineage: Eukaryota > Metazoa > Chordata > Mammalia > Rodentia > Gliridae > Graphiurus > Graphiurus murinus. Next base: position 291,073 of record PVLC010000026.1, on the reverse strand, counting down.
AGGTCAGGAGGAGAGGCCTCTCGGCTGACCAGGAGACTGTGCGTGGACCAGGGCAAATGCTGCCCACCGCGGAGATCCTCCCGTGCGGCCCCTCCGCCCCGCACTCCAGTCACGGGTGCTCCAGTCACGGGCCCCTAGACGCGCTGCCCGGCCTCAGCCTGGCAGGACCCGCCACCCGGAGTGCCGTTCTGCTTCTTTGTCTAACCATTTCCTACTCCCCCACCTGCCAGGGTCTCTGCGAAGGTTCCCAAGTCCCTGTCCCTCCTGCAGCTCCATCAGCCAGGCCAGGGAGACGTCTGTGGACCCTCAGGGACCCCAGCAACCATCTCTGCCCTGGACCCTGCCCCTGAGCCTGGACACAGACTGCCTGACCAGCTCGCCCTCTTCTCTGGGCCCCAGCCAGGCTGTGAGCACCTCCGGCCGCCCTAGAAGTGTGTGCACAGCAGCCTGAATCCCCAGATGCCTGCTCCAGCCTGACATCTGTCATAACCATCCATGCGCGTCTGCAGAGAGGCAGGCTAGCACCTTGGTGATAACCCAAGTTTGGCCTCAAACCCGAGGACCAGGGCCCTGCTCTGCCACAGTCGCCCTCTGTGTGTCCTCAGGCAAGTAGCTTGCCCTCTCTGATCTTCCTCTTCTGCAAAGCGGGGCTCATCAGAAGATGCCCCCTTGCAGGACTTCTGAGGAGGATGAAGTGACTCCCCACAGAAGCTGGCAGAGGCCCTGGCCTGCGGCACCAGCCGTACGCACTTGATAAATGTTGGTGCCATTATTGGTATTAATTAGGCATGAATCAGCTTTATGCATGACCTCCGCTACCCTCCAGGGTAAGTGAGTCCAGTCTCTAAGGGTGGAATTGTACGGGCGAGGAGTGGTGGCTGAGATGGACTAGATATTTTCTTTGTTAAAAAAAAAAAAACAAAAAAAAACCCCCCAAAACAAAAAAAAACCCCAAAAAACTAAATCTCATTGGGCTATGCTCACAAGCAAGGCAGATGCATAAGAATAGGTCTATCAAGGTGGTTTTCCGTTCCACTGTAATTTAAAATAAATAAGTCAGTTTAATGTTTATAGAGTGAGTTATGCTTTATTAGGGACACGGCGAGCTGAGGAAACTTGGCCAAAGTGAAATTTGAGAAATTGGCCCCAGCCGCGAGAGTAATTACAGCGATGCCTCAGTCCACGGGCTTGCCCAGTGAAACTTTCATTCTGTCTAATTTATTAGTTTATTAGCTTTATGGTGAATATAGAAAGTTATACCACAACACGGGCCTAATTTGATCAGAGCCAAATTTTCACGTCTTCCCTCGACGGCCGTAATAAAGGGAAGAGACCCCTGTTTTGGAACCGTTTCCAAGTTTCCCAGAAAGATTCGGGGCAGCGTTCCAGGGCTCCGGGTACCGGCGCTGCAGATTCAGAAAGCGCAGACGCACAGGGGCTGAGAGTGGATTCGCTTTCAATAGTGGTTCCTCTGCTTTTTAGTTATGTGGCTCTGGGCAAGCACGAAGCAGGGCCTCCGTTTTCTTACCTGGGGCCAGAATAATTCCAACCATGTAGTGGCAGAGAGCCCTGGGTTACCGGAGCTGCTCACAGCTGTCTTCTCGGAGCCCAGCACCCTGCCCCGCTCATAGCAGGCACAGAGTAAATGCTCAATAAACCCAAGTCCACATACAGTGCTTGGCACACAACTGTCACTGACCGACTGTCTTGTGTACCTGGTGCCCATCCTGGGAACTTTCCTATTTCGCTTCAGCCTCACCAACCCTTATACCAGATAGGTACCAGCATCTCTAACTTTCCCCATGCTAGAGATGGGGAAACTGAGGCCAGAGAGGCAGAGTGACTTGCCTGGGGCCCCACAGCCAGTCAGTGGCGGAGCTGGAATTCAGATGCCTGGAGCCCAGCCCCAGGGTGACGCTACCACTTCACCTCTTGTCTTTTTTTAATGTGGTGCTGGGGCTGGAACCCTGGGCCTCACTCCTGCTAGGCAAGCGGTAACCTAGCCGGCCACTTGTCTTTTAAGTTAAACCGCAACCTGGGCTGACTTTGGCCCTTAGGTTTTCTCATTCATTGTGAAGATCCAGGTCATGACTGGGTACGGGCGAGGGGCTCAGTGCGGGGTGTCAGGTCTAAATTCCCCAGCTTCTCCCAGGGCTCCTCACTGGAGCCACACACCCGGCTGGGACAGCTTAGTTGACTCACACCTCCCATAAGCCCTCGGGGCTCCCCACGCCTCACCAGACCCCAGAGGAGGAGCGTGCGGCACGGAAGGGAAGAGGATGTTCTTATTCCCAGAGAACCACGGGTGTCACAGTGACAAGCTTGGCTGTGGGAAAGAGAAATAACGTCCCCCTCCACAGACGTCCACAGCCTGACCCCTGGCGCCTGCGGTGTGTGACCTGACATGGCTTAGGGGACTTTGCGGACATGACCGAGGATCCTGAGATGGGAGATTATCCTGGATCGTCCAGGTAGCCCCTGTGCAACCACAGAGGTCCCTACTGGACGGAGGCAGGAGGGTCGGAGTCAGAGCCAGGTGATGAGGTTGGAGTGACACAAGCCAAGGAGCGCAGGCGGTCTCTAGACACCCGAGAAGGCAAAGGCGGGTCCGTCCCTGGAGCCCTAGCAGGGCACTGGGCCGCTGAGACTCATTTCAGACCTCCAGCCCCTGGAACCCTAAGATATTAAATGAGCCTTGTTTGAGCCACTCTGCTTGTGATGGCTCATTACAGCAGTGACAAGAAACGGATACAAGCCGGGCGTGGTGGCGCATGCTTGTAATCCCAGCATTCGGGAGGCTGAGACCGGAGGATCCGGGTTTGCAGCCAGCCTCAGCTACCTAGTGAGGCCCTCCGCAACTTAGTGAGACCCTGTTTCAAAATAAAGAATAAAAAATAGGGCTGGGGGTGTAGCTTGGAGGTAGAACACCCCTGAGTTCAATCCCCAGTACCACACACACACACAAAAGAAATGGATACAACCTCTAGCATTCCCACTTAGCTGTGAAGACCTCAAGGAACCTCCAGCCTCCACCGCACGCACACGGATGACCCTCACTGTCCGGTTCACTTAGTCCCCCCATTCAACAAATATCGACGCCCCCGCCCCCACCCCCAGCGAAAGGTAGAAGAGCAAGGAAGGACTCGAGGGCGCTTGGTTGTCAGCGTGCGAGAGACAAGTAAGGGTGCGCTGCATAACACCGGGTAATGAGTGACAGGCTTTCAAGAAGCAAAAAAGGTAAGGATGCAGACAGAGACGGGACCTGTTCAGACAAGGCGGCCTGGGAAAGTCTCTCTGCACAGGTGACCTCTGATCAGAGACCCAGAGGGACCAGGGGAGGGAGCCGCATGGCCAGCTGGAGCATTATGGGTGGAGAAATCTGGGTGGGGCGCAGGTGCCCGCCTGTGTGGGTTTGAGGAGCGGGTTGGTCACTCCTGAGCCCGCAGCCTCAGCAGCCACCTGGTACCAGGATGGAAGTCTCCAGAAGGATCAGAGTGCAGAAGAGGGGAGGGCTGCCTGGCCTGCCCCTGCAGAACCCCAGGGCAGCTCTGCAAAGGTCTTATGGGCCTGGGAGGGTGAGTCAGGCAGGTGGGGTGGCGCAGGACTAGAATTCCAGTACTTAGGAGGCTGAGACTCAGTGATTTAGGGAGATCCTCAGCAACTTAGCGAGACTCTGTTTCAAATCAAAAAGGGCTAAGGGTGTAGCTTGGAAGTAGAACACCCCTCCTCCCAGCACCACACACACACACACACACACACACACACACACACACACACACGGATGGGGAGAGTTTCCATGGGAACTGCTTCTCCCAAGTCAGGACGTGGGAGATCACGGTTGACACTTCCAGAAATGGGGAGCCAGCCCTGTGGCCATATCAAAGAGGGGGTGCACACAGGACATGGGGCACCTGGACCTCTGGTACCTTGCTGGTGGCGACGGGGAAGGGAAGGAGCGCTTGTGCCAGCCGTCAGGCAGTGTTGTGGGTTGGATCCTGACCCCAGAAAGACATGTTGAAGTCCCGAGCCCCATCCCTGGCATGAGACCTTCTTGGAAATCAGGTCCTTACAGATGTGATCAAGTCACAGAGGAGGTCGGGCTGGAGCAGGGCGGCTCCCAACCCAATCCTAATGAGAAGAGGGAAAGGTGGACAGAGGGTCAGAGACCCAGGAGGGAGGCGCACGGCTTAGAGGAAGAGGCTGGAGAGGTGGCTACAAGCCAAGGGACCTCAGGGACTCTGGAGGCCCAGAGGCAGGGAGGAAGCAAGGAGGGGTTCTGGAGAGAGAGCCCTGGGGACAGCGGGTTCCCATGTCAGGCCTCCAGCACTGTGACAGAATACAGCTGTTTTAAGCCACCCCATTGTGGGACTTTGGTACAGCAGCCCTAATGAACTAATATAGAGAACCTCCATTAAAGCCAACCTTGCCTTCCCTGTGACCCAGCAACTCCTCTCCTAGGGCTGCATCCAAGAGAAATAAATGCCCGTGTGCAAAGCAGCTCGACTTGCCATTGCTCAAAGCCAGGAGCGGCAACCCCAATGTCCCTCCACGGGAGAATGGATAAATAAGCTGTCACAGATGAATGCAATGGAGTACTATACAGCTACAAAAAAGAACGAACCACCGCTACATGCTAAGGCACGGATCATTCTCCCAGGCGTTATACTGAGCAAAAGAAGCAGACACAGAATGTGAGATTCTACGTACATTCAGTGCAAGGGCTGGAACAAGGAGGCCGAGTTGATACCAAAGGCAGAAGCTCACCTCTTTCTGGGTAGGGAGGAGCCTTGTGGGGTGCAGGGGACATGTCAGCAGGTGGCACCGAAGTGTGGGTAACAAATCCTTGAGAAGGACCCTTCATATTAGGCACTTTACTGTGTGTATATTAGATCTTGATGTAAAAAGAAAATAAACAGATGGGCTTTCACGGGAGAGCTATGAAGGTCTCCCGGAAGCGTCTGCAGAGGTCCTGTGGTCCTCCAAGCGCTGGGGGTGGGAGGACTGTGGAGCAGGGGCCGGGGCGCCTGCAGCCACAGGAAGGCATGGAGCAGCCTCTTGAGAGGGCTAATGAGGCCCAGGGGCCCTGCAGGGCAGCTAGCATTGCTGCCTGGGCAGGCGGGATGGACAGGGACCCGCCTCCCCCCGCCTTTCTCTCCCTACGCTCAGGCCCCCACCCCTCCCTGAGCACCCAGTGCTGTGCTTGGTGCTCTGCCCCCAGCCAGTGCAGAGGCAAATGGAGGGAGAGGTAGAGGCCGCCCACAGGGAGGGCAGGGACCCACCGAGCTCCCTGTCTCAGAGAGGACAAGTGGTCTGCCCAGGGCCCGCTTCTCGGAGGGTCAGGCCGGGGACCCCCACTAAGGTGTCTCCTGCTGGCAGCCGCCTCCGAGAGCGCCCAGCCGGGGCCTGGCCCAGCCCGGGGCCCACCTGAAATTCAGGGGCTGTCCTGCAGCCTTCGTGGGTCCTGGGCTTGGACCTGGGCTCTGCTGGGCCCGTAGGTCATCCAGGACATCCCCCTGCCTTCGCACTACCTCAGATCAAGCCAGGAAAGGGGGCTGGTGCTCCGTGTCTGAGGTCCCTGAAGTGGGGCGCCAAGGGTGGGGGCAATAGCCCCCCAGATGGAGGCGGCCCGAGGCTCTGACTTCTGACCTCCAGGGAGGAGCAAGTGCCACTCCACCCCAGTTGCTGCAGCCCACCGCCTCCGGGCGCCTGGGACGTCTCCAGGTCAGACTCGGGGTGGAGGGGCGCTCAGGAGGGCCAGGCAGGAGAGGGTCCCCCCAAAAGCAGGAGCCAAGTCCTTTGCGAATTCCTCTGCTCCCTCCATACTTCCTCTGCTGAGCTCTGCAGGGCCGGGGTGGGCGCAGGGGCGGGGGCTCTGAGACCACCCACGGGCGCAGGGCGTCCTTCCCAGGCCGATCCGGGAGGCCACCGGCGATTCAGTGACCTCCCCTCCAGTGCGACGGTCGCCACATTTTTATGGTGTGAAATCTGTCCCGCTCAGAAGCATAGGGACGGCGCGGAGCGTGTTATAAACAAGCCTCTGCCATTCGCTATCTCCTGTTCCTCAGCCCTGCGTGCTAGACGCCTGAGCAGCATTTTGAAGATAAGAATTCCCCCAACTGTCTCCGCCACGCGGGGACCCTGATTCCTCTCTTACCACTGAAGAAGGGGAAGCTCTGCGCCCTGCCCAGTGTCACCACCACTGATCGCTCTGGCAGGGAGGGAGTACAGTGTCTGCACCATAACCAGGGGTGCGGGGGCCCTGCAGCCCTGCCGAGCCTGCTGACCACTAACAGCAGTGGCTGCTGGCCTCTCACCCAGGCGGAGGCTTTCAATTCTGGCATGGCCACTTCTCTGCTGTGTGACTGCAGGCAGCCACTTAGCCTCTCTGAGCTTTATCTTTTCAGCTGCATATAGAGGTAGTGAAAGGACTCCTTTGCTGTGACGTTTTGAGGCTGCAGGAGCCAGCGCGTAGCAGGTGCTTAGAGCAAGGCACGGCGCACGCTACAACCTTGACAAGCACCGGCTTAGGAGAGCAATTCTTAGTCCTCAGAACCGGGGCTCTGCTTCTGCCATGGCTCCCGAGGGGGACGCAAAGGTCCAGGGAAGTTAAATGAAAGTGCTGGACGGTCCCTGGCAGGGCCCGGGAGGAGGGGGGGAGCGTTAGAACCAGAGCTGGTCCCCCGCCCCCCACCAAATACTCCCGGTGCCCAGGAGCACCAACCCGGCCGGGAGAGAACAGGACGTAAGCAGACAGCTGCCCTGTCAGGGAAGGAGAGATGGAATCCATTAACTGAGCCACTGAGCCTGTCTCTCCCCATCATAACCGGAGCGCCAGCCCGGCTCACGAGGAAATCGCCACCTCGAGGGTCCCCGCTGCTCTGAGAACCCAAACACCGTGCAGACGCTGGAGCCAGCTGTGCCAGCCGGGGCCAGGACTCTGGGCATCTGCCGGGTGCCCGGTCACCTGGGACCCTGGGCTCCCACCTGCTCCCCTCCACTGCGCAGGTGTGACCCGGCATCCTCTCGCTTGGGCATGGAACAGAAAGGAAACAGAGGCTCAGACCAGTCACATGACTGGCATGTCCGTCTGTGCTATGTCACGGGTGGGGATCAGTGCGGGCAGTGGGGGGACGGCTGGACCCTCTGACCAGGAGATCGCTTATCAGAAGGAGAGGTACTGATGGGCCTTCGCGCCAGGGTGCTGAGCAGGCTCGGCAGGAAGCCAGGGTGACCAGAAGCTGGCAGGGAGGCTGGCCAGGTGGACGGACCTTGCTGGGAACTGGGGGGGTCTGTCCCAAGCGAGTGGGGAGCCCTGGCAAGCCTTCTGCAGCAGGTGCCACTATCTGGCTTCGCTCTAGAAAGCTCGACCTGGCTGCTGGGCGTGTGCAGAAGGAACCGCAATGGGCAGTGAGGGACCGTGATGCCCAGAACGAGCATTTGAGCTGTGGTGAGCTGGAGAAAAATGACAGCCCTTGGCTGAGCTGTGTGACCTGGAGCAAGTCACTCGACTTCTCTGGCCCTCTTTCCTTTCTGTAAAATGAGAAAAGTTGCCCCTGCCCTGCAGCCTTGGGGGATGTTGCTTCATGGTTTCAGTTGAAGTCTCTGTTTTTGCATTTAAAGAAGATGGTGCACATTCTGTACACAAGGCCAGTGGCTCACTGATCTTACCTCCTTTATCTCTATCAATGCTGTCTTAGGAGGCTTCTTTCCTTGACTCGGGTTTAGCTATGCTTTGTGATACAGCTGGGAGTTCCTCCATCCTCCTACCTATCTATTTATCCATCCACCCACCAACCCATCCACTCATCCATCTATCCACCCATCCACCTTTTCATCTGTCCATCCATCTATTCATCTATCTATTCATTCCTGTCCTTCAATCTGTCCATCCATCCATCCATTCATCCACACATCTATCCATCCATCCATCCATCTTTCTACCCATCCGCTTATCAGTCTACCCATCTATCCATCCAATCATCCATCTATCCACCCATCCATCCGTTCACCTCCATCCATCCATCCATTTGTCCATCCACATGTACTCATCGATCCATTCATCAATTGATCCATCCATCCATCCATCCATCCATCCATCCATCCATCCATCCATCCATTCACCCACTCACTCATCTGTTTACTCATCTACTTATCAGTCCATCCATCTATCCATCCAACCATCCATCCATCCATCCATCCACCCATCCATCTATTCACCCCTGTCCTTCCATCCATCCATCTATCCAACCATCCATCCATCCATCCATCTGTCCACCCACATGCACCTATCTATCCATCAATCCATCCATCGATCCATCCATTGATCCATCCATCCATGCATCCGTCCATCTATGCATGAATCCATCCATCCACCCACCCACCCATTCACCTACTCATCTGTTTACCCATCCACTTTCTGTCCATTCATCCCTCCATCCATCCATCCCTGTCCTCCATTCATCCATTCATTCATCCATCCACCCACATGCACCCATCTATCCCTCAATCTATCCATCAATCCATCCATTGATCCATGCATCCGTCCATCCATGAATGAATCCATCCATCCATCCACCTACTCATCTGTTTACCCATCCACTTTCCATCCATCCATCCATCCATCCATCCACCCATCCATCCATCCATCCACCTACTCATCTGTTTACCCATCCACTTTCCATCCATCCATCCATCCATCCATCCATCCATCCATCCATGCACCCACCCATCCACCTGCTCCTCTGTCCGCCCACCCGCCCCTCACTGTGCTTACTGTGTTCTCAGCAGTGACCTTGGGCAGGTCACGTCACCTCCTCCCTCTCTCACCAGCTCTCCCGTCTGCATCAATTCCACCTAACCCTCAGCCCTGAAACACAATTACCTTCCCCAGCAAAGGAGATTCTCCCAGAACCCGGGGATTTTATTAGAGCACAATAATATATTAAGGGGGAGGTTTGAATCTCCCGGAGCAAATTCTAATGTGAAGAAATACCTTGGTGACAAATACTTTGTTCTGAACTGTTTACTAAATTAGGTCTTTCCCAGACATTTTCAGCCTTCAATTTTTTTTTTTTTAATACCAGCAATAAAGTAGTTACGTAATTACTAATAAAGCTGACAGGCCAGCTACTGATTTTTAACTTAGAAGTAAAAGGCTATTGTGTGCAAGTGTGCGTGTGTGTATAATTTCTAACAGCTCTGGTTTTCTGACTGCAGATATATAAATTATTTGCCATATCAGCAATTCCATCCCACTGGCTGCAGGTGTTGGGGACGTGGCGGCCGCCAAGTCCTGGTGTCAAGGCCCTCCCCCAGGAGTCAGCAGTTGAGTTTCGATTCCGCAGCTGACTTGCTGGGTGACCTCAGGGAAGTCACCTGCAGTCTCTGGGCCTTGGCTTCTTATTTGCAGAAGGCGAGGGTTGGCCTGGGAGGTGCTGCTGACAGATCCAGGAGTCTGGGGGGTGGGCAGCGGATTTAAATGGCATCTGTGGGTTGGTGGCCCTGATCTGTCTCTGATCTGTGTCTGACGGGCCACAGCAGGTCCTAACAGTGCTTGAGCACCCTGCGGCCACCCCCTCTCCACACCTCTCCTCGTCAGTCTCCTGTCTCTGCAAAGAGCCACAGCCCCGGGGATCCCCTTAAACTCCTGTCCTGAAGCCCTTCCTGCCGTCACGAGTCCTGCCTGGGCTCCCCATTCCTCTCACCACCCCACCCTGGCTGCCCCTGTCACCCTTCTGCACCGTCAAACTGCAAAGGAGACGGACTTCAGGGACCCCCCACTGCTCTCGGAATACGATTCAAATGCTCTCTCATGATCCAGAATGTTCTTCAACAGTGGTCCTCACCGCCTGCCTGGTGTGGGTGGGGATCACCGCGGGCTATTTCAGACCTGGATGCCACCGTCCCTGTCCCTGTCACGCTGATGTTCTGATCTAAGGGGCCGGGCCTGGGCTCGGGGGCGGTTTTAAAAGCTCCCCTGGGCACGTGGGCAGCGTGGACTTCCCCTGCGGAGCGGCTGGAAATGCAGGTTCTCAGGCCTCTCAGAGGGCAGGGTGAGAAGCTGTCCCTGGGACCCAGCCTCCGCGGGACCTCACCAGCTCCTCTCCTCCAACCCCACGGGAAGCCTGCTCCTGCTACAGGCTCTTGTACTCCCCCCTGCTAGGAGGCTCACTCCCTGGCCTTTGTGTGGTGGCTCTTGCTTACCATCAGGGCCACAGAGGAAGACCCCACATCTTCCTGTCTTCCTGGCAAAGCTGTGTCACCCCCTAAGCTCGCCCTGTGCTTAGGGGGATCCTCGTCGGGGATGGAAAGCTTACCTACCAGGCTCATCTCCTGATGCCCACAGTCAGTTAAGAGACGTCTCTCCTCAACAAGGTACATCCAAGTGGTGGAATCACGTGCGCATGGCCATGAGTCAGGAAGCTGCCCATCAGGACAGCCTGCTGCTGGGCCCAGGGCTGCCGAGTGCAGCTGCAGCCCCCCCTGGCTGGTTCCGGGTGAAGATGCTGACTGTGGAGGTGCTCCCCCCGCGTCACCCCTCCCGGTCCATCAGCACAGAGGAAGTGCCTGAGGGGGAAGCTCTCACCCTCTTCTCCTGGCTGAGCTTGAGCCCCATGAGCCAGGACCGGGGTCTGCACTGCCCAGGCTGATTGCCGGGATTCAATCAGGTGATGGATTTTGCTGAGTGTTTGAAAGAATACTGCCACATTTGGATAACCTGTCTGCTCATGAATTTAACAAGCTTTTGCTGAGGCCTGTGTAGGGGCACTGAGGACTTAGAGATAGAAGAACAGAAGGTCCCTTACCTTTGAGTGACAAGACCCAGCTTGGGTGATGGGGGGCACAAGCGAAGGACCCCCGGGTGCAGTACCCCAGTGCATCACCAGAGGGCAGCAGACAGCTTTGCAAGCATCCCTCCCAGGGCAGCCAGACCCTTGAGAGGGGGCAGCTCTGGAGTCCTGGGGGATCACTGTGACTCTGGGGCCACAGAGAATGGAGGTGGGTGTTGGGAGAAGGCTGCTGGTGCACCCAACAGAACATCTCAGGTGCCTGCCTCAAAGGTCTCCACTCACCCAAGACTCCATCAGGAAGTAGGCCTGACTCTCCTCTCCCAGGGCCTCCTTGATGGCCCTGGCGCCTCTGGGGCTGGGAGATCCAGGGGCCCAGCTGCTGGGAGATGCTGGGGCTGCAGGGGGGCTCCCAGCCAAGGTATGCAAGAACGAGCTGAAGAGAGCAAGCTAAGGCATCCTGCGCGGGGGCGCGTGTGCACAGATGAAGGTCAGAGAGACCCCAGTGGACAGGGTGGAGACTGGGAAACAAGGAAGACAGGGAGTCAGACACAGAAGGGGGAGGGTCCACCTGTGCTGCCTGCGTGGGCCTGTGCGGGGAGCAGGGCAGGGCGGGGGGCTGAGTCCCAGCACGGCCGTGCCCTACTGGGCTAGGAGGGAGAGGGGGTGCTACACCACCCGTGGACAGCCTCATCCTGGCATCAGAGGCCTGGAGTGGGGGACATAGTGCTCCCCAGCCCTGCGGATGGGTGGAGTCTGCTTCCAGGAGAGAATCAGGGAGGGCCTCTGGGTCCCTCGGGACATCTGAGCTGGGCCCGAGCACTGCTGGGTTTGGAAAGGGAGGACAGAGAGGTGGGCCAGTGCACAGCCCCTGAGGAGGAGGGAGGGAGCAGGGAGCACGGAGGAGCCAGGCGGTGGCAGCTCCTTGGGGACTTGGGCAGCACAGCCAGGCTTGTTAGGTTGAAAGGATTTCTCTCTGTGCGTCAATGGAATTGATGTCACCAGCCCGGGAGACAGGCAGAGATCTGGGACAGGGACCTCCAGAGTCCCTCTCCTGGAGCCAGGAGCGGGCATCGCATCGCTTGGTCTCCTTGGTCGTGGCATTCGGGGGCCGTGTGTGTGTGTGTGTGTGTGTGTGTGTGTGTGTGTGTGTGTGTGTAAGTCATACTCTATTCTACCTCAATGTCACCTGATCTACAGTGACCGCACGGGGTAGGCCCTCAATGACTGTTGGTCAGGTGAGCCTGCTCACAGCAGCCTAACGAGTGGACATGGATCCACTGGCCCTCGGGGTACCATGCTCCTCGAGCGTTAATCCAGGTCTCACCCACACACAAGCTGTGTGACTTCTGGAACTGACTGTACCTCTCTGTTCCTTCCTGTCATCACCCATAGGACGGGGCTCAGGGAGTCTAAGATTTGTGCTCGGGGGGGGGGATGGTGGTTAGGGTTAAACCCGATGACAAACGGGAGAAAGGTGATTCCCATTTCGACACAACCCCTCAGCCTACGGATTCAACAATTGTCTCTGCAGCTCCTCTAGCTGGTGAGATGGCTGGTGGCAGCCGGGGCCTGGGAACCAGGGACTGTGTTGGTTGTGGATCTCACCGCCAACATCTACAAGACTTTAAAACCCCCAGTCCCAATTCCCTGGACTTGCTCCAGGTTTGCACCAAATTCTGTCCTGGTGGGCCCGGAAGTGGGCATTTTAAAGTGACTCTCAAGCAGATCTTAATGTAGGTGGTCGGTGGACTGGCTTGCGGTATAGACATTATCACCAGCCCGTGTCTTGAGGCTCCAGCGCTGCTTAAGTGCGTTGTACTGAAAACCCCCCTAGTGGTTGGGAAGAGAACTGCGGCTGTCTTTTTAACAAGCCCTGGTTTTGCGATGGGGACCTGGTGCCTCCTGCTCAGGGATTTTCAGTTTTGATATAACTAAGAGGTGCGATCTGTCATGAATGAATTGCTGAAGAGGTACCAAAGGTATTTGTACAATGTCATCCTCTCTCATCCACAGTCTTGGACGATTTCTGGCTGGGAGAGAAAGGAATTGGTGTCCAGTGGCTGGGAAGTGGGCATAACCTGGGAGACTCAGCTCCTGTGTTTGTTGCTCAGCCCGGCACATAGTAGGTACTGAATGTGTGTTTGTCGAGTGACCAAGTGAACGAATAATGAATGACCGTTTACATGGGCAAGCGGTAGCTGTTATATATGTTTTCTCCAAAAAAAAAAAAAAAAAAAAAAAAAAGATGCACAGCTCAGGATAAAACGCTGAGGGAGAAGGAGCTGTAGAATTCAGACTTTAAATCAACAAGGGTCTGGTGGCACCACTTTTCTTTGTAGCAACAGTGAAGAAAGAGTTTGCTACACATTAACATAATTGCAGGAGGAACATTTAACTTCTCAAAGGGAAACGGAGCCCTCTGCTCTTGGACTCAAGAGTTAATGTGTCTATTTAAAAGCCCGGCGGATGGTTTCATTAGAACTGCTTCCAGAGGGCTCCTGCCTGCACACCATTGTCTGCAGACCAGAGTGGTCTTGGCGCTGTGGGGCTCCTTCCCACCTCCGTAACTCTGCACACACAATGCCCTCCACCTGGAGTATCCGCTCCGGGCCCCTCTTTGTCTAAAACCTTCTTATGCTTCTAGAGCCTCTTCAAATGCTGCTTTCGTATGAGCCCCCCCCCGCCCCCCGCACTTCTGATTCATCGTGGCGTTGTGTCGGAATCTTCCCTAGGACAGCGATCGCCTCATTATTTGAATTGTTAGCTATTTATCTCTATGTTTTATCTCTCCTTCCTCTCTTCCCATTCCACAAATATTTATTGTTCCTCTCTAAATGCCAAGTCGGTTCTGGGTGGGGAGCGAAGACAGGCTGAGCCTTGGAGGAGCTAGAAGGGCCCTGGAGACTGAGAGGAGGGGACGGGCTCGCAGGTCCTCGGAGCCACAGGCTGACCTTGACCCCGTTCGTATTATCCTGACCGCTCTGTGCACGGTAGCTCCCTGCACTGCATGCAGAAAATGCCTCATACGCCTGTCCGGCGCACACGCGAAGGCACCGGATGCTCGGTCGCTCATCAAAGTAACCAAGGAAGCGGCGGCATTTCTATTGGCATCGGATTCACCTACTTGATTTCTCCCCCGCCTCCCTTCCCTGCGAACCGTGAATCAGGAAGCCGGAGCTGTGTGTGTGCGTTCACCATCCCTGCCAGGCCCCAGGCCTCGCCCAACCCCACCAGCTGTTCCCAGCCAGGCGGGTTTGAGAATGGGCACATGGTCCATGCCGTGGGACGTGGAGTCGGGTCCCAGCTCCTCTAGGGAGGGCTCTTCCTTTCTTCCCTGGCGCCTCCAGCCTCCCCACTACTCAGTAACCCAGGCGAGCTCTCCAAGATGGGCATCATGGTGGGCTGTGGCCTTCAGTGACCTCTGGGACACTGAGAATAAACGCCAGCTGGTGTCCTCACTCCCTGCGCTCTGGCCACGCCAGGCCTCTGGCAGCCCCAGCTCACGTCCAACTCTCATACCACAGGACCTTTGCACTGGCGGGGGCCCGCTACCTGGAATGCTGTCCCTACCCCCAGCCCTGCCTGGCTGGCTATTTCTTCCTTCCTTCCTTCCTTCCTTCCTTCCTTCCTTCCTCCCTCCCTCCCTCCCTCCCTCTCTCTCTTTCTCTCTTTCCTGTGGCACTGGAGATTAAACCCAGGGGCATTCTACCTCCGAGCTACACCCCCAGCTCTATTTTTTTAATCTTTATTTTGAAACAGGGCCTCACTAAGTTGCAGAGGTCCTCACTAAGTAGCTGAGGCTGACCGTGAATCCGGATCCTCTGGTCTCAGCCTCCCAAATACTGGGATTACAAGTGTGCGCTACCACGCCCGGCTGGCTATTCCTTATACCGTAGATGTCTGCTCAGGTGTCATCTCCTGTGAGAAGCTGTACGGCCCCTGCTCCGCTACCCCCGCCCCGTGCATCATGCATTGTAAATAGTCTCCCCTTTGTTTTAAAAATTGATAGGCCGCCTGCCTCTCCTCACCTGTGGTGTCATAACCCTGCCAAGGACGGCTCTGATTATGTTCCGTTCACCATTTTATCCCCATTGTTGGTCCTGATGGATGGGAGTCACTCACATGCTTTGTGATGAGTGACTGGTGCCACTTGTGGGGGAGGGACAGAGGAAGGGCCTGAGGGTCCCTCCTAAGGCCTCTCCCTCCAGCGGCAGCAGGGTGTGGCACACTGGAGGGACTCCATCCACCTGCAGATATTTACAAATCATGGCCACGCGACGGTTGGCGCTGTGTGGGGCTGGGTGACGAGACGCCAGACCTGGGCCCTGTCCTCAGGGGGCTTCCAGTCCAGCTCGGGGTGCATCGATAGTGCAAAGCGTCACACAGGGGTTCTCAGTGGTGGCACTGGCTTCCGGAGGAAGTGATCAAACTGAGCCTGAAGGGACCGGGGGTGGGCAATCAATCGAGCGGGTGCGGTGGTCGAGGGTTGCAGCAGCCGTGGCAGGGGCACACACTTCACCTCTGCCCCCTGGATGTCCCACACCACCGCGGGTGGGCCAGGGGACCCGTCCCCAGCTCTCAGGACAAGACTGAGCAGGTGGAGAGGGACACCAGGTGGCCAAAGGCCCTCTGTGATTCACCCTGACCTCCAAGGAGCCCGCAGCTGCCACCTTGGGCAGCCACATTGTACAGGTGATGGGGTTCAGAAACCGCTCCCCCAAATACGAGGTCTTAGCACATAGGATAGTTGAAGCTGAAGGAATGTGAGAAACAGAAGCTGCCAGCCGGGCTCTCTGACCCTGCCTGAAGCAGAGCTAGGCAGCCTCAGGCGGAAGGGTAGAGGCAGCCTTCTCTCTGAAGCCAGGGGCACAGACAGGACTCTCCCTCTGGTCCTATCACCTTTCCCCACCACTGTCCACTCCCACCAAACCTGCACAGAAACCCTCGGCTCCCCTCTCTTCTTCCCCGCCGGTTTCCCTTACAACGGCTCCTGCATCACGGAGAACCCACGCGGGTTACACGCATGTGCTTTTCTCCTCTTAGTCTGTCTTTGGTTCCAGGGCCCTGAGCCAAGAAGCCCGAAGGGCAGAGGGAAAAGGCGGTTCCCTCCTCTCCCTGAGGAAGAACGGTCAGTTCTGCAAGGTCAGTTTTGTCCACACAGTCAGGCTCTGCAGACTCTGCGGGACTCCTCAGTGGCTGGGCCCCACCTGGTGCAAACAGGTGCGCAGGCGGCCAGTGGGTGGGCCGTCTCTAGCTCATAACCCCTGTTCCCCACTTTGGGGTGGCCCCTGAGAAGCAGACCCTGAGACAAAGATTTGGGAGAGAGTGGGAGGGGATCCAGGGGGTCTTGGGGGCGCTGAGCCTTAGCCCCACTGGGAACCTCTGGGGTACAGTGGGGAGCGTGTCAGTTGTTGCACTACAGGGGTGATGGGCTGGGGAGACAGGAACTCCTGGCATCGGTGGCCCACCCAGCGTGCAGGCCGAGCGGCTCCAGGGACCTAGGGGGCCTGGGGGCAAGTCGTGGGAGACCTCGCTGTCCAGAGTGAGGCGAAGGAAGTGCATGCAGGACAACGGCTGCCCATCGGCCTCCTCCCTGCCAGCGCGACTCTCTCACCCCGCCCCAGGTCTCTGCCCAGTGCCACCTTCCCTGGAGGCCCTGCCTGACACCCACCTAACCGGCACCGGCACACACCTAGTCCTTCCCTGGCACCGCGACCGACCACCGTGGACCCACATCTTGGTGGAATGGACAAGGACACATTTATTTACTCGAGACTTTGCTCGCTTGCTAGCTCTGCCACTGGATTGTGAAGCGGCCTTTCTCGTTGGCCTCTGCAGCCCCGGGCACCTGGTGGGGGGCTCCTCCCGGCTAGGAGGCCATCAGTGAAGCAGCCTCCAAAGGAGGGTGTTCTTGTCGATTCCAACCTGGGCGTTCTGGACCCAGAGGCCCAGCACTAGTAGAAGCCACCGGGTAGAAGGGGCCTGGGGCACACGGGAGGTCCAGGGCGGTGATCTACCCTGTCGTGCAACCCTGGGTGCCACAGCTGCACCTGAGGAGGCAGCCGCCCTGTCATCCGCCCCTCGGGGCCCCACCAGCGGGCAGAAGAGCGTGGGGAGTCCCTGGGGCTCCTGGCTGCTCCTGGGAAATCGCTCTCTGCCAAGTCTTGGTAATCTTCTCTGCCTCATTTTCACCCCACTTTCCTGCCCAGCTGAAGAGGAAGCAGCTCAGACAGCTGTGAGCTGGGACTCTCTTTCTCGTTGAGATGCATTAATTTGTAAATATCTTCATTTATATGTAAATGCGGAGTCCCTGCGCCCCCGCAGCCAGCCCTAATGGGGACCTGCTGCCTGGAGACGCAGCTCCTTCAGCAACGGGCTGGGAGGCCCAGCTCTCCAGCTCTCCGCAATCCTTTAGACTTCCCAGGGAGGGTCTGCTCCTTCTTGCCAGGCTCAGTGTTCACCTAACAGGCTGGCTCGGCTCCCTGGTGCTCTCTGCTCAGGAGACCACCAGCGTAATGGGGATCAGGGAGAAGTTTGGGGAGATATGGCCCCCAAGTGAGGATTCACTGGCCATGAATCCCAAGACTGGCCAAGTCAATTCTGCTGTGTGACCTTGGGCAAGTCCTGTACCCTCTCTGGATCTTGCTTTTCTCAACTATAAAACAAGGAAGGTTTAGGGGGTAGAAAGAGATGCTTTGAGGTCTGACCCTGTTCAAGTCATTCTAATGGAAACCCTTGAGTTTGTTGAACTTTGACCCTTCCTGTTAAAAAAAAAAAAAAACTCGCATGGCTGGAGAAATCTAATAATAATGATGACTTGCTTGCTTTCAAAGGATGGTTTGTGAGGATAAAAAGAAAAAGAGTATATCAGGAGGCTTTATGAGATTCATAAAAAGGTGTTTTTTTGTTTTATGATGGGGGAGGGGAGGGTCGGTTTTAGCAGTAATAGCATCCATGTGTGCGGCTCGGTGGCTGTGTGTGGACTTTACAGAATTTGCTTATCAGATCCTCCTGATGCTACTGCAGCCCACTTGCTGGCATTGTCTGTCTAGGGAGATCAGAAAACCCAGCCCAGCCCGGAAACTCACTAAGGCAAGGCGGGGGGCGGGGCCAACATTTGAACTCAGGCTGCGGGACTACACTTCACCTAAATACCCCAAGGGTTATGTGAAGCCCATCACAGGAAGCCTGCTTCACAGGAAGGGTTAATGGAGGTAGGAACAGGAAGGCCAGGCCCGGGGTCACTGGATGGGCAGAGGCTGAGCTGGGGTTTGAACCAGCCAGGCCTTCTGGTACCCAGCCTGGTCTCCTGCGAGTGAGCACGAGAAGGCAGGCTCCAGGCAGTTCTCTGCTTTTCCTTCTGGGCTTAGGAATCAGAGCTGAGGAGTCACCCTCCAGGTCACAGTGTGACGGGGTGGCAGTCTGGCCACACAGGCCAGGCCGGTAGGGCTTCTCAGAGTGCTGTTCCGGGTTCTTCTACAGGCTCTGGGCTCTGGGAGGCTGGGAGCTGATAAGACTTCACTTGCTACAAGGCCTCTCTGGTTCCCGGAATCGTTACTTTCTTCTCCAAAATGAGTTTTATCTCCTTTTTCATCTTGATTGTAACTGGCTCGTCTTCAGGAGCTTTAATATTTCAAGGCACCGTGATTCCTCTTTGAAAGCAGCACGGGAGAGGCTTTAAGTGGATGGATGAAGGTTTCCGCGTGGCCATCTACTGTCTCTGAGCCGCGCCCTCCACGTCTACCTTCTCAGCAGCCTCCCGCCGGGGCGCCTGGGATTGAGGTCCTGGCACAAAGCCCCAGAGAAGGAGGACCAGGAAGTTCCTGCAGGGAGCACGGCCACCTCCAATCTTGCAAAGCACAGAGGAAGACCCTGGGCAGACCCTCTGCCGCCTTCTGGCCCCATTTCCTAATTTTACCCATGAGGAAACTGAGGCCCGAGGGCCCAGGAGCATACCCAGGGTCACCTGCTCATTTTGCAAATTTCATTGTGCACCTCAGGGTGCCGGGCCTTGGGCTGAATGCCAGGGATCTGAGCAGAAGGGGAGCCGGTGCCTCGCCCTCTTGAAGCCCACTGTGGATCCCCTGTTGGGGCTGGGAGCCTGTCTTCCTTGGGGCTCAGAGACTGAAGACAGCGGGGCGTCCGGCACTCTGTGGGGTGTCCCAGCACTCCGTGAAGCACAGTGGGACGGTACATGCCCTGGACCATCAGCAGAGCAGCCCTCGGTGTACCCAGCACAGCCGAGTCCTCCTGCAGCTCTGGGGCGACTGCTGCTTCCTGGCTGGGCACCAGGCACAGCACTTGGCTGTGCAGTGTGAAAGAGCTTGTGTGTGTGTGTGTGTGTGTGTGTGTGTGTGTGTGTGTGTGTACAAAGTTTGTGCACACGCAGCACCGGCGTCAAGCTCCTCCATGAATGCGGCCCTGGGAGATCCGTTCTGCTGGGAGGAGGGCCCAGAGCACAGGGGTCCCAAGGAGGTGTCCCACAGGAGGATCCACCTGAAGGCTGATGAGGAATTTACCAGGCTGATGAGTTTACCAAGAGACCACAGCACAGGAGAGACCAGCATGCGATAAGAAGTCGGAGAATTGGGGTCTTTTTGGGAGTGTGGGGGAGGGAAGGGAGATGGTGGGTACATACAAGGAAACGGCTGGTCCCGGACTGGGATCTAACAAGTTTGATTCTGTGGCCTTCTGGAAGACAGAGGAGGACTCCCCCATCCTCACCCTGCTGCTTCTGACTTGGGAAGTCCACTTGTTTGGGGTCATTTTCCTCCCTAAGCTTGGAGCTCTGCCATTCCTAGCTGTGTGACTTTAGGTATCCCGTTCACCCTCTCTGGGCTTCTGTCTTCACCAGAAAATGGAAAAACCCACCTGGCAGGACTGCAGAAGGACCTGTGGCTGACCACCCCGCTTCAGCATGCAGAGCCCCCCCCTCCCCGCACCTCCCAGGCCCACAGAGCCGGAGCTCCCCATCAGTCAGAGCACCACGGGGCCGCCGTGGGGGCTCCCGGCCGCCGTGGGGGCTCCCGGCCGCCGCTCAGCCTCACCTCACAGTGGACTGGTAGACCAGGTCTTCCCGCTTGCGGTAGTTCTCCATGTGCGAGTAGTTGGTGGAGAACATGGCGTCGAAGGTAAAGATCTTCTGCTTGATCGTGCCACCGTCTGTCACCTGCAGAGCACAGAGGCAGCCATGAGTGCTCAGCCAGCCCTGTCGCAAGTTCCCGGCACGCTGTGGGGACCCAGGCCGCAAGCCGCAAGCCAGGAGCAGGGCTGGCGCTTCCCTCTGGCTCGGTCCTGCTCCTGCAAGAGGCCCGCATGGCAGAAACCGCCGGCACCGCCTGGGGAGCCCAGGACAGGACCAGAGGGTGGGCGTGGGCTCTGCAGTCGGCCCCAGGGTTGCAGCCTGACCCCAGGGCCTCGGCCAGAGGCCAGAAGGGACAAGACTATTGCTGGACCAGAAGAGGAGAGGGGCTGGACCAGGGCACGGTCACAGTGCAAAGACCTCAGAGGAAGACCGGCTAGGGTATGATAATTCCAGATAAATGCTCGGAAGGGCAGGCCCAGAATGGCAGGGGAGCCCGTTCCCAAGATGGGGCTGTCACCAGGGCCCCCTGGAGGAGGCATGTGTGGGCTGCCGTGGAACGAGGAATAAATCGGGGTGCCTGACTGGAGGCCGGAGCCATTTGCAGGCAGAGGAAGGAAGAGAAGAACCCCAAGGCTAAAGAGCCCCGCGTGCTCAGTGGAAGTTGGGGTACCTGGCGAGGAACGAGAGGATGGGGGAGCAGCCCACATGGGTCATGGCAGGAATGACCTCTCCTGAAGGCAGTGGCCATAGAGGCCAGGCTACCTCCAGCCTCAGGTGACAGCAAGCAACAAGACCAGCGCCGGGGACCCGAGAAGGAGAGGAATGGTCAGCGTGGGGGGATAGCCCTCCTCTGGCTGCCCTTAGGACAAGCCAGGAGGGAGGCCATGCTGTCCCCACTTCTCTCAGGGACACAGGGACCCGGGAAGCAGGGGACCTCGGGAGGGGATGGTAAAGTCCAGGCCTCCAGCTGTTGACGGCAGCAGAACCCAAGTGCCCGGGCTCCCCGCCTCCCGGCCTCCCGCTAATGAAAGTGTTACCCCACAAAGCAGCAAGGTATGTGTTGTCACTGTTTCAATTATTTATCTGTTTACTCGGCTGCAGTTTTCCGCTTTCTCAGCAACTCTATTATAGACTGGAGCTCGCAGCCTCTCGCCGCTCAGCTGGGCTCCGCGCTAACAGCCTGCGACAGAGGCCTCATGCCTGGGCCCAGAGAAGTGGAATTAACTCCCCGCGGCTCTGGTGGAGGCAGCGGAGAGGGGCTGGGGGGCGGTGGCCAGGGACAGGGCTTCTCCCCGGGGCTGAGGGAGGGGGCGCTGAAAGGCTTCTGCAGGCAAAGGCGGGGCCTGGGCTTGGGTCTGTCTTCTGGCCAGCGGGGCTCCTCTGGGTGCATCTGTATGCGAGCCGGCTTAGACCCCATCTGCCCAGTCTAGGTGGTTTAGGGAACACAGATTCACTGCAACCCAGCCAGCATTTATTGAGCGCCAGCTGTGTACCAGGCACAGGGCACATCTCCCAGGACTGTGGGCTCCCTAAAGGGTAAGGAGGGGTCTGTCGGTACTGTACCGGGATGCTCAGGGACGGTAACCCTGAGGGAGATGGGCAGTGGGACTTCCGTCTGCTGGGTGGTTTCTCTTTACGCTTCACGAATCCCCGCTGGCTCCTGCTCGCCATGCCTCTGTGGACTCAGACCCTTCCCTTGTTTAACCTGTGAGAGCTCGGGGCCTTTTAGACTGTGTGCAGCGGAAGGCAGGGGAGCCTGGCTGCTTGCCTTGCCTCCTCTGAAGCAAAACAGGGGATGAGCGTGTGGAGGAGGAGAATCCACTGGAGATGGGGAGGAGGAAGATGGACTGACACCTCCCTCTCACTGGGCCCCGAACTGACACTCATCCCCAGAAAAATACCTGTCCCTACAGCCCGCAGCCCGATTCTGTGTCTTGTGCTGTAGTCCCGCAGAAGGGCCCCAAGCGGCCATGTGCAGCCTGGGGCACAGTCTGGGTGAGGGAGAAGAGTGCGTGTCCCCACGTCTCACTCTTCCAGCTCGGGATGGAGGCCCGGCGGCGGCTCCCCCTACGCAGAGCTCCTCCTCCTCCTCCTCACACCCTGCTTCTCATGCCCTCCACGGTCATTTGGGCTTTCAGAGCCCAAAGGATCTTTCAACCAGGGCCTTCATCAGAGGGATGATCCTGTCCGCTCCCCAACCAGGGGACAGTCAGCAAAAGTCTGTTGTTGTCACAACCGGGGAGGGCTTTTCGGTCCCGGCAGCTAGCTGACAGAGGCCAAGGATACCACCTACTGTCTTATGATACAGAGGACTAACCCCACCCAGATGTCAACCAAGCCGAGGCTGAGACACCCGGCATGGCACTAAGCCTGAGGCATGGTGTCGCCCCAGGACAGAAGAGATGCTGACCTCCCCAAGCTGCAGATGAGGAAACTGAGGCATGGAGGGAGGGGCAAAGAGATCAGACTGAGGTCCCACACTGAATTCTAGGCCAGGCTCTGGCTCCCGGCCCTCCAGGCTGAAAGAGTCAACTACACGCCATGCGGTCCTCATGGGGCTCCTTAGGAGGCTGGAGGGAGATCCAGGGGGGTGTGCAGGGCCCGAAGCCCTGCACAGGTTGCAGGAATGTTCTCCCGGGCCATAAAAGCGGAAGGCACCTGCCCGTTTAACTCACAGCCATCTCTGGGCCTTTCCTCCCTTCAGGTGCGGCGTTTTTTTTTTTTTTTATCTCCTCCTAAAATGCGGCAGGCCTTATCGCCCCAATCTCGAATTTCACTCCATTTTTTTTATTACACAAAAGAGAAAAAATCTGTCAGTAAAACTGTCTCCTCAAATTTATTCGCCGGGACTGAGGGTTTTATTACTAGTAAAATACACCGGCACCCACACGTACACACACAGACCCACGCACCCCAGATAGAGCACGGGAGAATTAGCCCAGTCGTAAATCGCAGCTTCAGGCTGAGGGACAGGGGAATTTCAAGGACGAGCCTCGTTTGCCTTGGCTGTATTTACATCTTTTTTTTTTCCCCTCTGGGGCTGTGTCTGGGGTCTCACCGTGGGCCTGGGAAGTAACTGGGTCATTGCGGGCAGAGAAGACAGCTCATTTTGTTGTAGGATGATGCAGTTGGAAGGCAGGCGACACCCTCCCAGTTCCTGGCTGCTGGACCTCTAACCTCCCCCTGAGGGAAAGAGAGGCTGGACAGCCTCAGGTGGCAGGCCAGTGTGCCCGTGGCTGTGGCAAGGAGGGTTTTCTGGAGCTCCTGCTGGTAAGAGGCTCCCAGAAGGGGCAGGGTGGTGGCAGGAGGACCAGGGCCAGGGAAGAGGAGGAAGGGAAAGGACAGGGTCCTGCCCTGTCTGACCTTGTTCAGGGTCAGGGGAGGGGCGAGGTTCACAGCTAGCTGAGTCAGCAGAGTCAGGAAGAGGGGGCTGCAGCGGCCGGTGTCTGCCAGGTGTGGGCGGTGAGGCTCACGGAGCAGCAGGCTTCCTGGAGGAGGTGGGTGCTTTTCAGGGACTCTTAGTACCAGGCTGGCTCTCCCTGCCTCACCATGGAGGGAGACTGATTTCTTCCACCACCCAGGCAAAAGCTTGGTTTTTGTTACTGACTTAGTGCTCGGGGACGAGTGGTTTCACCTCTCCAAGCCTCAGTTTCCCCACCTGTGGAATGGGGAGAATGCACTGTACCTCCTTGTGATGAGAAGTGAGACAAGCTTATGAGGAGCATCTGGTGGCCCTGTCCACCCCTCCTGGGAGGGGCCGCAGAGCAGGCTGGCACTAGCTGAAAAGTCACAGGGGCAGAAAGTCAGGAGGTGAAAACAGAGCCCAGAGCCGAGCACGCCGGCGCACAACTGTCATCTCAGAACTTGGGAGGCTGAGACAGGAGGACTGCAGGTTTGAGGAGGTCAGTTTCAGCAACTTAAGAAGACCCTTAGCAACTTAGTGAGACCCTGTTTCAAAAAAAAAAAAAAAGAAAGAAAGAAAAAAGGGAAAGAAGGAGGGAAAAAAGGAAGAGAGGGAGGGAGGAAAGAAAGGAAGAGAGAGAGGTGTCCAGGCCCCAAGAGGCAGGCAGGTAGAAGGTGCGAGGAGGCTGGGGCGTGCCTGTGAGGTGGGGGCAGGGAAAGCAGGGCTCCAAGACCTTGCTGTCAATCATCAAAACAGCCCAAAGCCAGAACCTGGGGCGCTCTGAGCAACTACCCGCAGGTGGGCTTGTGCCGGGGACCCGAGATGCTCCCTGGTGCGCTGATGGGGAGGGACTGAGGGACCATTTGGTCAGGACAGACAGACGGACAACTACAAAGCTATTGTGCCAAAAAGGTGCTCCTCTGCCAAGAGAGGATGAGGATGTGTGGGTTTTCCCTCCCCCGGAGGGACAGGCACTTCCAAAATGAACGATTTTGCTCACTCACTCAACAGATGTGATGGAGTAAGTCAACAGGCCCTTGAGTGCTGACGTGACCGTCCCCTGGGACGGGAGCTCTGTGACAGCAGGCTCTTGATCGGTCCCCTCCCGGCTCCGTCCTGAGTTCAGCACACGGCCCGCGCTCAGGGGCTGTCTCTTGAGTGATCGAGTGATGGACTGAGTGATTGAGTCCTTACAGGGCCAGGCTCTGGGATACCAGGGAGGACAGGGACGGCAGTCCTGCTACTCTGCACCGCAGACTGGCCCTGGGACGGTCGGCCGGGCCCAGAGCCCATCTACCGGGGCTCTCGGGAGAGCAGCCTGGGTCAGCTGAACCGTGGCCTCAGACCATCTCTGCTGCAGTGCTGGAAAGGAGCCAGTGGATTTGCTCTTCACAAATCTGGCATTAACAGTATTCTGTACAGGAAAACATCCCACGCACACAGAGGGCACCCCGGTCAGACAGAGGCTGTGCCCGTGGTTTATGCCCAAGCATCTAAGACCCAAGTGGCATCTGCATGGCCCTGGCTGTAGACCAGCCCTCGTCCCCACAGTGTCGCTGCATTCCCAGGACGGTGGCTCCAGGAACTGTGTCTCAAAACCCAGCACAGCACCTAGCACACGAGGGAATGTTGAATAAACGAACTGTTCTGGGAGATGTGTGCCTTCACTCCCATTTTGCAGATAAAGACACTGAGGCCAAGAGACAGGCAGGTGAGCAGCCCAAGGCCCCTGCACACGGATTAGTGGGAGAGAGGAGCGCCTTGAGGGAGGTGGACGTGTGGGAGCCTGGGCTGGTGGGAAGTGAGGGGGCTTTGGAGATCTCGAAGGTCTAGACTCAGATCCTGCCTCTGACACTTTTAGGTGAGCTCTGTGACCTTCGAGGGGTCTCTGTGCCCGTTTCCTTCTCTGCAAAATAGGAGCCACCATGCCTACCTGCAAGACACTTGTGTAAGACTGTTGTGTGCAAGAATGCACACGCAGAGAGCCCAGTGCATTGCTTGGGACATAGTAATCACAGGAATGGGAGAAATGACACGGTTAGTCCCTGTTTATCCACGGGGGCGAAGTTTCAAGATCTCAGTGGATGCCTGAAAGCTTGGATAATACTGAGCCCTATATATGCTAGGTTTCCCCTCTATCTACATGCTGTGTGTGTGTGTGTGTGTGTGTGTGTGTGTGTGTGTGTGTGTGTGTGTTACTGGGGATTGAACCCAGGGGCATTCTACCTCCCAGATATACCCCTAGCCCTATTTTTTAAATTTTGGAACAGGGTCTCACTAAGTTGCTGAGGCCAGCCTCGAACCTAGGATCCCCCTGTCTCAGCCTCCCAAGTATTGGGATTACAGGCATGTGCCACCATGTCCAGCTGTACATACTCTCGATAAAGTTGAAATTA
The DNA here is from genome assembly GCA_004027655.1 of Graphiurus murinus. Classification (NCBI taxonomy): domain Eukaryota; kingdom Metazoa; phylum Chordata; class Mammalia; order Rodentia; family Gliridae; genus Graphiurus; species Graphiurus murinus. The sequence continues at coordinate 265,399 of PVLC010000026.1, read as the reverse complement.
TAAAATAGGCACAGTAAGAGATTAAGAACAATTGCTAACAATAAAATAAGGCAATTATAACGATATACTCCAGCTCTACCACTCCTGGGTATCTTTCTAAAGGGACTGAAATCAGAGAATTACAGTAATATATGCATATCCATGTTCAAAGCAGCCCAATTCACAATTGCCAAATTATGGGACCAACCTAGGTGTTCATCAACAGATGAATGGATTACAAAATTATGAGATAAACACACAATGGAATTCTACTCAGCAATAAAGAAGAGCGAAATAATGTCATTTGCAGAAATGACCTGGAGAACATTACGTGAAGTGAGATTAGCCAGTCACAGAAAGTGAAGGGTCATATGTTTTCTCTAATATGCAGAAGCTGGGGAGCCATCGAGATGCCAGAGGGGCTTCAGATAATGGAGAAGAAACTTCAGTGGAGCCAGGGAGGTGTTCTAGGGAAGGGGAGAGGGGAGAGGGAGAAACAATGAGAGAATTATTTCCATGGATATTGTGTACATATGGGAGAATACCAATGTCAATCTCAGTACCCTGTATGGGGAAGGGGGGTGGGGTGTGAGCAGGGAGCTGGAGGAACGCCCATCAAGGGCTGTGTGCATACATGCATGCCACTATCACTGTGATTTACATTATGATGGGAGACTATAATGCACCAGTAAAAGCATATAAAAACAATATACTATAATACAAGTTTTGTGACTGTAGTTTTTTTCTCTCTCCTCTCTTTCATCCGTGCACGCAATACCACAATAGCCTGTCTGATAACCAAGTTGGCTACTAAGTGACTAACGAGAGGGTAATGTATACAGTGTGGACTCTGAACAAAGGGATAATTCATGTTCCAGCAAGATGAACTGAGATAGCATGCGGTTTCATCATATTTCTCAGAACGGTGAGCAACTTAAAAAGTATGAATTGCTTATTTCTAGATTTTTCCCATCTAATATTTCCAAACTATGGCTGGCCATGGGCAACTGGAACCTCAGAAAGTGAAGTCCTGGATAAGGGGAATGTACTGCTGCTAGCACTCATGGAGTGCTTACCGTATGCTAGCCATTGCTTGCAAATGTGAACTCATGTAATGGCATGAGAAACTGTTCAATGTGTATTGGCTGTTATTAGTTTTTACTTACGTCCAAAGTAGGGAGGTAGCCAGAGTAGGCAGCCGGTATATAACCCATTCTTAAGAAAGGGTGGCTCAGCTGGGTGGGGTGGCACATGCCTGTAATCTCACTACTTGGGAGGCTGAGACAAGAGGATTGGAGGTTCATGATCAGCCTTAGCAACTCTCAGCAACCTAGCCCTTCCTTCCTTCCTTCCTTCCTTCCTCCCTCCCTCCCTCCCTCCCTCCCTCTTTCCTTCCTTCCTTCCTTCCTTCCTTCCTTCCTTCCTTCTTTCCATTTGTGGTACTGGGGATTGAACCTAGTGGTATTCTACCTCTAAGCTATGCCCCCAGCCCTATTTATTTTATTTTATTTATTTTGAAACAGAGTCTGGCTAGGTTAATGAGAGTCTTGATAAGGGGCTGAGGCTGTCCTCAAACTTGCGGCCCTCCTGTATTGGGATTACAGGCATGTGCCACCATACTTGGCTAAGACCATATCAAAATAAAAAAAATAAAAAGGACTGGGGGTGGAGCTGAGAGGCAGAATGCCCCTGGGTTCAATCCCCCAGTAACACACACACACACACACACACACACACACACACCACGTGGTTCTCTTGCTTCTCACCCTGACAGCATCTCCGCCACGAGTTCTCCAAATGACCAGCTGTACTGTGCAGAAGTTCCGAGAGGCTGGAAGCTGGGTTCTACACCATTTCTTTCTCCAGGCCTCAGTTTTCCTAAAAGTTCCACGAGGAAATTGGGGCATGGTGATCTCTGAGCACTCTCTCTACCCTGCATGCCCACAGTGTTCTGATTCTCAAACAGCCAGCCCTGACCGACCACAGCTTCTCACACCCGTGAGGCTGCAGGACCCCATTCCAGGGTGCAGCGGCCCCCCCCCGCCCCCCGCCAGGCAGATCTGGCTACAGCCAGGCTGGGTTGTTTTTAGAAAGCCACCAAAGCGTGGCCGATGGACTTAGTCCAGCCAGCACTGCGAGAGCCCGCTGGCCAGCCAGAGCGTTTTAATTTGAAAAACAAATAGGTCTCCAACTTCAGCCATCTCACCACTGTCCCTGGGTGCCATCATCCGAAAAAGAAAAGGAAAAGGAAAAAAAAAGCAGAAGAAGAAGAAAGAGGGGGAAAATATCACCTCCCTCCACCCCCCAACCTCCTTCTCTTTGTGTTCCACAAAACCAATTACAGGTTGGAAATAGCTGTAATAAACTTGATATCCCACTTATGGGCCAATCCCGCCGCGGTTGGCAAGTGTAATAGTGGCCGAGAGTGGAAACTGCTGTTTTTGCCGGAGCTGTTTAAATTGCCTGCCTACATTACCCCAACTCCTCTCCAGCCAGGCAGGAATTTGCTCTCCTGGAAATGGAGCAGCTGAGGTCTCTGTGTCTGGGTGGCGAGAGAGAGCGTTTGCAAGGAGAGTTTTAATGAACTGATTGGATATGGAGGAGTGGACAGCCCCTGGGATCTTGCATCAGTCCAGCGCAGGTTCAAATCCCAGCACAGGCCAGTCACGTTCACCACTGAAAGTAGGCCAGAGAGAGGATTGTCTTCCAGGGCCGGGGGGGGGGGGGGTCATTAAATTAGATAACTCGAGTGGTGACTGTTAGCCAGAACACTGAGCCGGGTTTGAGAAGAATCGGTTCTGCCGTGGGTGTTTTCCTCCCTGGCTCTGGGTCCTCAGGCAAGTCCTGGAGTGTCTCTGAGCCCATTTCCTTTTCTGGAAAATGAGCGATGTTGATGGAACTTATGCCCCAGAGTTGTCAGAAATACAAGGAGCCAGAATAAGCGGGGACATCTCATAAAACAGAAGGGGACACTGATATTATGTGAATTTATGGCTCTGTTCCTACAGTAGGTGATAAGGAGCATTTCTAGAAACTTCTGCTATGCCACAGTCAGGAGTTCCTTCCCCATATCATCCAACCCCACAGGTCTGGCCTGGGGACTGGCAGGAAGTGTGTCCTCAACGTACATTTGTGAAATGAATACACGAATCAGTGAATGAAGGAATGGATTTCTAATCTCTTAGGTAAGTGGTCCTGTCCTCAGTCCAGACATTCTGAAATTATGTGAGAAAGCTCCCTCCAAGGCCCAGGACCAAGATGGCATCAGATCAACTAGGCTTTGTAAAGGGATCACTTAGATCCAGTCAACCCCGGGGCTACAGCTCGGGGCACCGGTGCAGTTGTGAGTTTATCGGCTGAGCATCTTTTCAGGAGCCACGCCTGATGCTGGGGTCAGGGGAGAAGCTTATCTCCGTTTAGTTTCTGAAATGTGTACTTCCTGACTCCTCTAGGAGAGCTGGCAGCCCAGGAGAGCTGGGACTTCTCAAGCTCCATGTGGTGTCCCCAACTTCTGGAACACAGTCTGATCCAGAGAGACCAACATCTTTTGTAGATGTAAACACTGTGGCCAGGGCAGAGATGCCACCCGCCCAGGCTGCCCCACTGGGGGTGGCCAGCTGGAGAGCTGAACCTGGGTCTGATTCCAAACTCCACACGGGAGGGGCTCAGGCAGAGGGCTGGATTGAGTTTGGGGCTGGGGGCAAGGAAGGGAGTGGGTATCTAGTCAGAGGGAAGGGGCGCTCAGGGAGGAGGGGAGGAGAGGGAAGGCGAAGAGGAAGCAGGGGACAGGGATGTAGCCACCGGATGGGATGGCCTGTTGTGCAGGGGAAGAGGCACAGGGCTCCTGCCTTTCTTGTTGCCATGGCGACCCTGGACCACTCTGCCCCTACACCTCCCCGCCCACCTGTTCTTCACCCTGAAGCTGCTCTTTCAGCTTCTAGGCCTGGGAGCCGGGCCGGAGTCACCGACACGGGGCAAGAGGTGCTGGATTTCCAAAGACAGGAAGGAGCGGGGACTCCTCTAGTTGGGTGCCCCTCGCCTCTCTGCATGGCCAGCTTCCACCCTTGCTCAGCCTCCCTGGTGAGTTCCTGTTTCTGGCAGGGCTGGGCTCGGGGTAATTGGCTTCCCCTGGCGTGAGTGGGGATCTGGTTTTGACAGAGACAGCTGGTGTCATAAATTGCCTTGTCTCATCTGGTTACAGCGCGGTGGCAGACAGCAGCTCGGGGATGGGGCTGGGGCGAGGCGGCAAGAGCAGCAGAGCCTCTGCCGGCTTCCTTGCAGACCCTGCACGGCACACGTAGGTGCCCCACAGGTGTGGGGAGGTGTGCGTGGCTGGTGTGAGCATGGGGTGGGGGGACAGCTCCTGTGGATGAGAGCACGTGTGACAAGAAAACCTGTGTTCAGCAAGTGTGTGCATGTGCGTGCATGCGTGCGTGTGTGTGTGTGAAGCAAAGTACTGATGAGGACGCCCATGTGCTGTCCGGATGTCTGGACGTCTGCATGCCTGTGTGCTCAGGTGTGCCGTTTGTGGACGCCGGTGTGTGTGCACACCTGATACCTGAAAGTGCTGTTTCACGCACTTACAGCTCCGGGCTAGGGGGTGGGGGTGTAAGCCAGGGCCTGTGAGGAAGAGGGAAGTTTCTGACAATTGGCCAGCTGTGCCTACCAGGATGGGAGGAATATCAAGACACCCTGCCCCTGGCCATCCCCATGCCCAGGCAGACTCTGCAAACGGATGCGAAAACCGTAGTCAGGACCCCAGCACCTGAGCCCCGCGAACCCCACCAGAGACCTTCCTCCTCCCCTCCTGCGCACCCTGCCCCCTCCCCCACAGGGGCCCCAGGTGCACAGCAGGAAGAGGGGAAGAGCCTGCAGGACTCCAGACACTTAGGCCTCAGCGCTCAGCACCACCAGGGCCGGCGGGAATGGGAACCACTGTGGGAATGTCCACGTCCCTGAAAGCCCGCTCCGCACGTTCAGATTCGAGAGTCCTGGGTGGAACCCAGGTTCTGCATTTTTAGCAAGCGTTATGGGGACAGCTGAGTCAGGGTCAGGGACTGCCATCAGGAGACACTGTCAGGGCGCCAATGCCTGGCCACCGGCAGCAGGAGGAAGCCTGGGCCGCCCCGTCTGGACCTGTCACTCCACAGAAGGCAAGGCCCAGCACAGAGAGGAGAGGAGAGCCCAGGGTCACCGGGTCACCCGGGAGGAGGCGGCAGAGCAGGGCACCGTGGCTCTGAAGAACATCTGCTTTCACCGCACCGCTTAGATAGGTGGACTGCGGAGCCCGGGAGCCCAGGGTCACCGTGGAACAGCATGACCCAGGACAGTCACGTCCAGCCCCACCCTCAGGTCAGGGTGATCACACGCAGCTCCCGGGTGCTTCTTTCCCAGACCCCTGACGAGGGAGAAATCCCCAGCATTAGAGGTGGCTTCCAGGTCACACAGGCCTCCCCCAAAGACAGAGAGAAGGTCTTCCCGGGTGGCCAAAGTCCTCCATCATGTTCTAGAAGGGCAGGGCCACAGTCAGGGAAGGAGATAAGTCATTTGTCCAGTCCATCTCTCATCTCCATGGAAACCACTGCATTACCTGACCTCAGCCTTCATTCCTTCAACCTGAGTGACCTCAGCTTCTCATTCATTCATTCATTCATTCATTCATTCAGTACCTCTTGGGACACAGTCCTGGTCATCAAGGAGCTCATGGAAAGGACAGGTGGGGTCAGACAGGGAAACATCAACAACAGCACCAGCCCCAAGCGGGCTCCAGACGTGGACTGGAGGTAGCAGGGGTCGGGGAGGGCGGCCTTACACCAGCGGGCAGCCTGAGCAGTGGCTTGTTGAAGGTGGAGGATGGCGGGGTGAGATCAGAGTGCTGGCACTTAGCCTGGGCTCCCGGGAGCACCACAGAGGAGTTGTATGGGAGCCGGCCCCCTGGGGGGCTGGGCTTCCCGAGGGGGGGACCTGGGTAGTGGTTAGGGCCTAGGGGTTCAAGTCCAATGCCAGATCTCAGGTCTCCTTCTCTCGATTCCCTGGTCTGTCAGATGGGGCTCGCAGTGATTCCACCTCTGAGGGGCTAGACGATGCTCTGTCCCATGTGAAGCACTTAGGGCCTGGCATGGTGGCACACGCCTGTAATCCCAGGACTTGGGAGGCTGAGACAGGAGGGTCACAGGTTCTCAGCCAGCCTCTGCAACTTAGTGAGGCCCTCCACAACTTAGTGAGACCCTATTTCAAAAAATAGATAAATAAATAAAATAAAATAGGGCTGGAGATGTAGCTCAGAGGTAAAATGCCCCTCAGTTCAATCCCCGATCCCCAGTATGACAAAATGAATGAATGAATGAATGGATGGATGAGGAAGGAAGGAAGAGCTTAGGGAGGTGCCTGGCATATATGCTCTAGAACAGAAGTTCTTTCTATCAGCTGTGAAATGCTCAGCATAGTAGGTATTATTATCGCTATTATTTCATTGGAGGCACATAGGGAGCCACTGAAGGCTTCAAGCACAGGAGCAACAGGTTTCAGTGGTACAAAAATACCCCCCCTGGTGCAACTTAGTGAGACCCTACACCTGGAATGCCAACAACTCTGGAGGCTGAGACAGGAGGATCCTAAGTTTGAGGCCAGCCTGGCGAGACCCTGTCTCAAAAATAAAAAGGGCTGGGGGTATTGCTCCATGGTAGAGAGCTTCTGGGTTCAATCCATAGTACCAGAAAAACAAAACAAACAAAAACCCCTTGACTGCAGTGTGCACCATAGGTCTAGTGGCAACGCTGGTCTGGACTTGGGAACAGGCCTTGGGACAGAGAGGAGACCATTTTCCTGGCCTTCTTTCGGGGCTGCAGACCCGCTGGGCAGGAGGGTGTTGGGGACGGGGACCTGGCTGAGTCCTAGCTGGTCCCAGCATCTGTGTGTCTGTGTGTGAGACTCTGGCTCAGATGCCCTGTCTGTCCCTCCTGCTGTGTCCTCCGTGGTCACACTCAGCGCGTGGGCCTCATGCCACCCCACTGGTGAGGTGAGCACACCTGTGCAGACAGGCTGTGTCCATCAAAGGCCCATTGCTGGGATGGCTGGCCGCCTTGTGCCAGCCCGGCCGACTGCTGCAGCCAGGAGGGGCCGCCAGTCCTTGGGGAGGGACCTTGCTGTGCCAATCTGCCTGGTCCACCATGCTTGGCAGGCGCTGTAGACAGCTGGGCCTGTGCCAGCCGGACCGGCCATGGGCAGCCCTGCGGATATGGCCCCCTGGCAGCCTTCACCAGCCTGCCCACCTGCTAAACAAGGGGCAGCTGCCCCGGCCAGTGCCACTGGGCCAGCACGTCCTGCTGGCCATAATTAACACGGTGTCACGCACAGTCCAGCCCAGTGAAGCCTGCCTGTCTGTCCATCTGCCGCTGCCCCCGGGGATGGACACTTTGCCACCAGCTCCAGCAGCTTCCTGGAGAGGAAGAGTCCTGAACTGGGAACCAGGAGGCCTGGGCCATCTCTGCTCAGCCACTGTGGCGGCTGGGAAGTTTGCAATTCTCTCTCCGGGCCTCAGTTTCCTCATCTGGTGAATGGGGTGGCTGACCTCGAAGTTCTCCTGCGGCTTATTGTGGGGGGAGGTCTGGTAGTAGGCAAACTCTGAGTGGCCGAATCTTGCATTTAAGGGACACACTAGAGTTCAAGGGTTCTGTTCACTATTTTTTTTTTTTTTTCAGTACTGGGGATGGAACTCAGGGGCATTCTACCTCCGAGCTATACCCCCAGCCCTATTTTTCATTCTTTATTTTGAAACAGGGTCTCACTAAGTTGCGGAGTGCCTCACTAGGTAGCTGAGGCTGGCTGCAAACCTGGATCCTCCCGTCTCAGCCTCCCAAATGCTGGGATTACAAGGGTGCGCCACCACGCCCGGCTTTGTTCACTCTTTTTTTGTTTGTTTCATTTGACAAAGACTTATAGCGTCCCTACTGTGTGCCCGAGAATTTTAGGAGCAAGGGATATGACTGTAGGCAAGGCAAAGTCCCTCTTCTCCCTCTCCTCCCATAGCCTGGTAGGAGGAGACAGATAATAAATCAAATTAAGGAAGACAGAAGGAGGATATCAGATAAGGGGAGGACTGAGAAGACAATTAAAATGGAGTGAGGGAGGGGGGTGCAGCAGAGGCTGCAGACAGTGGGAGGCAGCCTGAGGAGGCCCCCACTGGCTGAAACCCAAATGAGGAGGCTGGGCAGGCCGGCGGGCTTCCAGAGACTCCAGCTGTGCTCTCCCGTGGGCACAGACTCCCTGTGGGCCTCGGGGGTCAGCGCCGCAGCTTTGGGCTTCTCCTGGAGTGCCCGGGGAAACCCAACCAGTCGCCCTCTCTGCGTGTTATGGATGGGGGCCCCCGGCTGGGCTAACAGCTTCAAGTCTTATTTCCCCAACATTTGATTTTTGAACATTTCCAAACATACAGAAAAGTGGAAGGATTTTTTTTTTGTGTGTGTGTGTGTGTGTATGTGGTACTTCTACTGAGCTACAACCCCAGTCCTTTTAATTTTATTTTATTATTATTATTTTTTTTATTTTTAGGCAGAGTCTTGCGAAATTGCCCAGGCTGGCCTCAAACCTGCAATCCTCCTGTCTCAGCCTCCAGAGTTGCCGGGATTATAGGCATGTGCCACTGGACCCAGCCGAAAAGTGTAAGGAATTTTAAAGCCAGAACCTAGGTACCTGCTATTGGCTTCTACAATTGAAATCTGACAGTGTTTGCTTTATTATACAACTCTCTCTCTCTCTCTCTCTCTCTCTCTCTCTCTCTCTCTCTCTCCCGCTTTATAGTGCTGGGGATGAACCTGGGCCTCATGCTGGGCAAGTGCTCCCCACGCTGAGCTGCTCCTCCCCCTGGTCCTGTCTCTCTCCTCTTCACTCACCACGCTGACACATCTGATTCATTCCCAGGAAGCTGCAGACACCAGCCCAGTTTGCTCCCAAGTTGTCTGCATGAATACCATGACTTAGAGTCCAATATCTCTGTACAGATCTTTTTCCTCTTGAGGAAACTTTTACATACAATGAACTGCACAAACCTCAGGGATGCCACTCAGTTTTCTGAGTTTTGACAAATGCATATGTCTGGGTGACCCTGCACCCCTCACCACTCAGAACACCACCATCCACCATCAGTCCAGAAAGTACTCTGCGCCCCTGCTGGCCCACTGTGGCCCCTGCAGGCAACCATTATTCTATTTTTCTTTTTCTCATCATTTTTCCTGTTCTAGAGTTTCATAGAAATGGAGGAATCATACACTGTGGAGGTTCAGTGAAGGTCCTATTGTCCCAGCACAATCTTTTTGAGCTCCACTCATGCTGTGTGTGGCGTTTATTCCTTTTAATAGCTGTGTAATATTCCATTGTAAGGAGACACCACCATTTGTTGAGCCATTCTTTTGTTAATTAGCACCCAGATAGTTACCAGTTTGGCTCTACTAGGAATAAAGCTGTGAAGAATATTCTTGTATATGATATTGTGTGTGTGTGTGTGTGTGTGTGTGTGTGTGTGTGTGTGTGTGTGTGGTATTGGGGATTGAACCCAGAGGCATTCTACCTCTGAGCTACACTCTCAGCCCTTTTTTCACTTTTGTTTTGAGCCAGGGTCTTGCTAGGTTACTGAGAGTCTCACTAAGCTGCTGAGGCTGGTCTTGAACCTGCAATCCTTCTGTTTCAGCCTCCCGAGTACTGGGATTCCAGGCGTGTGCCACTGCACCCGGCTCACACGATACCTTTAAACGGATGTGTGTTTTCGTTTCTCTTGCATATGCTTTGATTGACAAAGAGTCGGGTGGATTCAACAAGGGTTCCCTGAGCACCTACTATGTGTCAGCACTGTGCTAGACATGGAGGTGAGTAAGCCTCATCCTGGGCTGGGGAACCGGGGCTCCAAGGCTCCCAGAAAGGATGAGAGTACCTTCTGGAGACCACGCACTCAGGTCGTGTTACCATATTTCAATTTTGCGATAGCCCCAGGTGATATCCATTGTGAGCACAGTTTTCAGAGAAAGCAACTGAGGCCAGAGAGATGAAATGATCTGTCCAAGACACGGGGCAGGAGCTGGGCCTCAATCGCAGGGACCCTGGCCCAAGTCTTGCCTTTGTCCCACGAGATGCAGAAGCAGCAGGCCACGAAGCCATGTGGCATCAGGAATGTGGGCGCCTGGGTCTCCCCACCACACTCCTCCCCTACGCCAGGCTGGTTCCCTCTTGGGACCTTCAGAAAAAGGTTGGTGCATTTGTTAGACCAACACTTCCTCCCAGAAATTGTGCTGGGAGAACTGAGTCCTATAGAAACCTCGGTGGCTGCCTGTACCAGGTTCCCAGTGCACGCCCCGGAGCCCAGGCCTGCACCTCTGGACGGCAACAGGGAGAGCCGGATCGATGTCCACGTGGGGTTTATGTAAGTCCAAAGTCACCTCATCCAAAACACCAAATCCCAGTGTAGACCAAATTAACACTATCTGTGGGTAAAATCTGGCCCCAGACAATGGTTTTTGAGCCCAGCATTCAGCATTGAAGGGGACAGTGATCAGAAGGAAGGGCGTTGGGTTAGAGATGGCACCACATTCATGGACCTTCCTACCTTGGGAGACGGGGGCCTGTGGCCTCTGCCTTTGAAACTAGGCATGCGCCGTGACCCCCTGACCAAGGGACGTGGCCGACGCGGCAGGGGGCTCCGGTTCCCAGGACCACGCCTTAGAGGTGTCAGCTTCTGCTTCCTATCTCTGAGAACCGGTGAGCAGGAGCCAGGAGCCGCAGTCTGAGGAGGCCGACTTGTGCTGGAGAGACCACGTGGAGAGGGTGGGGACCTTGCTGAGCCAGTCTCCCAGCCCTGCCTGCGCGTGGTGATGCTGTCATGGCCGCTGCAGACCACAATACTCCCCGTGACGCAAGGTGAGGCATTCGAAGCACCCAGGAGGAGCGGCCATCCCAACCTTGCCCCCATCTCAGCCTCCACCTGTGCACAGGAAGCTCTGCGGCGACAAAGTCCACACCATGGCGGAAAGCCTGCACTTGACAGGAGCCACTGGCATTGGGGGAGGAGGGCGCCACCGGCAGGGTCCAGCGGGACAGATGGTCCGGGCAAAGATGGCACACGAGGAAACATCAACGCTGGGATTATTTACAAAGGTGTGAACAAGGCTTCCGACAACCTGGGGCGGTGAGAACAGGGTCTTCTCTTACAGGCAAAGGGGAGGCGTGACGGACGATGAGGTTTCCCTATGTCTCCAAGAGCAACAGCTGAAGGGAATGCCACCCAGCAAGAGGGACTGAGGAGCCAGCAGGCAGGGCTGGGAGTAGAGCCCGACTGCGTTTCCACTTGGCTTCCACTCAGCCACCAAACCTGACCGGCAGGCGGCAAGCAAGGATGCCCGTTCTAGGTGGATCTGTAATGTTCCCAAGGGCCCAGGGTGGGAGACGGCGGCCCCTTTAAGAGGTGGGGCCTCTAGGGAGGTGTTCAGGTTGCTGAGGTGGACCCTTGGAGGAAATTATAGATCTCCAGCCCCTTCCTCTTTTTCTCTTTTGCTTCCTACCTATGAGGAGAGAAGCTTGGTTCTTCCACACGCTCCTGCCAGGAAGGGGGGCCTCATCTCAGGATCAAAGCAACGGGGCCCACGGATCGTGGACCAGTACCCTAGAACTGTGAGCCAGCACAAACCTCTTCTCTTTATAAGTCAATCATCCTGGTGATTTGTTGCAGTAATGGAATGCTGACCAGCACATGCCCCTTGATACCACCAGGGCAGGCCAAGGGAAGACGTCCAACACAAGGACAGATGACAGAGGCTTTACCCAGGAATGCAAGGGGCTAGAGACAAGTGGCCACCTAGCTGGAGGTTTCCAGACCCTGTTCCTCCTCGGGTTGCCCCAGAGCTGGGCAAAGGCTCCCCGCCCTGTCATTCAGAGCATGTAGAAGGCAGTATTGTTAGAGAGAGGTCCCGTTAAACTGTCACCTCCTTCCCATGGTGGCCTCACGTTTGATCCCCAGGATGCTCGTGGCAAGAACTGGGCCCACCGCCACCTCTCCTCACAGCCAGGCTCCAGGAATGGGGGACGGGGAACTGGGAGAGGAAGGCCCGTTCTCCATCCCTGGGCCCGGGGAGAAGTCTGAGTAGACCTCCTGGGGTCTGGCTTTTCCTCCAGGAAGGAGTCTCTGACCCCCAACTCAGAGCCCCTAGTCAACATTTCTTCTTGAAATCTATTCCCAGTGTAGCTTTCCAAGTAAGAGCGAGACAGTAGCTTCCCTCTCCACCCAGGGCCGGCTTTGCTCACAGAGAGGCCTGCCTGAGATGCTCTGCTGTTGAAATTTGGCATCTGTTGTCATTTTTGCCAGAGAGGCCCGTGTCTTTATCTTGCACTGGGCCATGCGAATTCGGTGGTCAACCCTAATTCCAAGCAAAGAGGCCTCTGGACCTGCCCTTTGTCTGGGTCAGGGGTCAGCACCCTTTCTGGAGGGGACCAGGGATACTGTAGGATTTGCAAGCTAATACAGCCTCTGTCACTACGGATCAACTCAGCTGCCACGTCCTGAAAGCAGCCGCAGGCAATCCAGAAGCCAATGACTGTGGCTTGTGCTAATAAAACTTTATTTGCAGAAGCAGACAGTGGCAGGCCAGTTTTGGTCAACTCCTGGTCAAGGTGAGGAGCCCCTCCTCCTCCTGTCTGCCCAGCTGGTTCTGGCTAAGTCTTTCCTAACATCTCCAGCTCAGTGGCTCCTCTCTGGTCCACCCCAACCAGCACCTATAGATTTATTTATCGAGCCAGAGCCAAGAGGCCGGCTTTGCGCTAGGGCAGGGGTCACGGTGGTGAGCAAGCCGGTGTGGCGGCACCCTTGAGGGAGCTTTGCAGTAAATGTTAATGGTGCCCAGCTGTAAGCTTCAGAGGGCAAGAACGGGGACTACCTTGCTCACCAGCGTACACCCACAGTAGTGGCATAATTATGGGGTAAGGGAACTAGGGAACCAATTCCCACGTGCATGGCCTACAAGTCTTTCCTTCAAGTTGGGCATTTGAGTCCCTGAATCGTCTCTGAGGTGGACCTGGCAGGTGGACCTTTACCAGGGAGGTTGAGCAACTTGCCCCAAGACACGCAGCAGCAGAGTAGACAGAGCTGGGACTCACGCTCCCAGGCCAGGTTCATTTTGGCCAGACCCATTAGATTCAGGCCCTGGTTTCCTCACGGAGCCCAGAGCGTGACATGGAAGATACTTTCTTAGATCCCAGAGAGGGGTTTGAAGCTGTCCCTGCCACCCACCTGGCCAGCAGGAGGACTGGTTTATATACTCTGGGGGAGTCCAGTGTTGGTGCCTATTACAAAGTAGCTGTCCAATAAAAAAAAATCACCAGTATATTAAAAAAAAATCTTTACCTGGCTCTGAATGAACACTTGGTATTATTACAACCCAACGGAAAAAAAAAAAATCCTATTTGCTTTTCATTATAGATCTGGTTGTGTTTTGTTCTCATGTCCCCTGAGAGCAAGGAGTTCATGAGCAGAATGATTAAAAAAAAAAAAAAGAAAGAAAGAAAAAAAAAAGAAGCATGCAGGAGTCACACCACCCTGGGTCCAATTTCCAGCTCCGCCTTGGCTTGGTTCAGTGAGAGATGCATGCTATACCTCTACCTTCTGGAGCCTCAGCTGCCTGGTCTGTAAAATGGGGAGGCTGCAGCCTCCTTCTCGGGGTGGAGGCAGAGGTGAGAGGCACCCGAGTAAGCCTCCCAGCCCCTGTTCCCCAGGAACAGGTGTTATCCTGAGGGGCCCCATGGGTGTGAGCACCTGAGTTAGAAAACCTAATGAGAAAGCGGGCGCCTGCAGGTGGTCATTGCGAAGAAGCCAGGGATGAAGAGCTAGGAGCTGACCCGGGAGCTGTGAGCAGCCAGGAGGTGCCATCCGCAAGAACCCCAGAGATAAGCAGGTGCCTGCCCGGTGGAACCCAGGAGGACGGGGGTGCCACTCACAGCCCAGAGCAGCTGCACAGGCAGCGCTTGTTGTGTGGAGGGAAGAGAGTGAGGAGTGGAGGGGCAGAAGTGGGTGCCCCAGGTAGGAAGTGGTGGGCTTTCAGTTGAGAGAGCTGCCCAGGGTCAGATCACGTATGGTCTTAAGGGCTGCTGCGAGGAGGTTGGCTTTTATTCTCACTATGATGAGAGCACATTGGAGGATCTTCAGCTGAGAAAGCGGGCCTGGTTTATGTTTAAAAGATCCCTCTAGCTGTTAGTGGAGAAGGAGTCGTGGGGTCAGGGAGACCTTGCCAGGGGTGCCTTGGGTCCTGGGGGAAGACAGCCCCTCCTGCTTGGGGGTGAAGTTGATGGAGGCCAAGACCCCTGCCCCATTCCTCGAATGCTTTCCTTGTTTCTTCTTGCACACTCCTGTTACTTGAGGAATTTTAATGCATGTCTAAAGACCAGATGGAGAATTAACTTCGAGTTAAAGCGCCTGGGAGAGGCTTGGGAAGTCCCTTCCCTGCCCCAGGGCAGCCAGGCCCCTGCTGGAGCCAAGGGGCCTCTCCACCCACCAGAGATCCAGCTGTTTCCAAATCCCTCATCACCCCTAGCGCTGGGGAGGAGAGAACCACAGCACCCCATGACAGGGACAGCAGCAGTGACAACGGTGGACACGTGACCGAGTCCCCAGAGCCCACTGGACCACACGCGTCATGCTCAGCACCCTGTGCACTCACGCAAACTCCCTGTGAAGCTGGGCCCTTCTAACCCACTTTGCAGATGGGCAAACCGAGGCATCAAGGTGAAGCCATGGGCGAGGGCCTTGCAGCCAGCAGGGGCAGCGCGGCCCAGGACCCTGCTTCTCACTAACCTCAGGAGCCCACCATTAGTGACCTCTCCCCCAGACTCTCAAGTTGCCGCTCCCCACTGAGCCAGGGCTGCCGAGGGCCACCGTGGTCTTGGGGTTTCCCACACATGGCGTCCTTGCCACCTGTCCACAGCCGCAGGGGGACAGAGGTAGAATGGTGTGTCTGTGGTGGGTGGTGAGTTCCCCATTATCAGAGGCATTTAAGCAATAGTTAGCGGATGCTCGGCAAGAAGCCTGTGAAAACCCATCCTCTGTCGCTAACTCTGCAGGGCAGGGCGGAGTCAGGATCTCTGGGGCCTGCTGTCTGAAGTCAGCACCATCCCTACCTTCCCCTGCCTTCCCCTGCACCTCGCTGGTCCGCTAAGCGAAGCCTGAAAATTACTTGCGCGGTCAGGTAAATATTACAGCATTCAAAGGTGCAGCTTCAGAGGGAGAACGGTGTGTAATTTGCAGAAATGCTGCTGGTGCCTCAAATCGCGCATGCAGCCTGCTGGTGGGAGGGGGGTGACTGACAGCTTCGGTGGCCCCAGTTTGGGCAGTTTTCTTTCCTTTTGAAATCTCTGACAGCCCCTGCTAGGTAGGAGCCTGAAGATCACCCAGCCCCTCCAGTGGTGGCGTCTGCAGGGAGGAAAGCCCGTTGTCACCCAGCCCGGCTTGTTTCCAAGGTGGCTGACAGCGTAATCTCCATGGCTGTAGTCAGAAATCTAGTCTGTGGCTGGGGGAGGTGGTGCATGCCTATAATCCCAGCACTTGGGAGGCTGAGACAGGAGGATCGCAGGTTTGGGGCAAGCCTCAGAGGCTTAACAAGGCCCTCAGACATCAAAGTAAATAAATGAATAAAAAGGTCTGGGAGTGTAGCTCAGAGGTAGAATGCCTCTGGGTTCAATCCTTAGTACGAGAGAGAGAGAGAGAGAGAGAGAGAGAGAGAGAGAGAGAGAGAGAGAGAGAAAGAAGAGGAGGAGGAGGAGGAGGAGAAGGAGGAGGAGGAGGAGGAAGTAGAGAAGGAAAAGAAAGAAATCTGGTGTGTAGTCAGGGGCAGGCCCTAAGCAGTTACCAGGGGCAGGCTCCGCCAGCACTTGCTACGTGCCAGGGCAGTGCAGATGACCTCTGAGTCACAGCCCAAAGGGGCCCCTCAGGCACCCAGCTGCCCCGAAGAGGAAGCAGCAGGCGGACCAGGGCCAAGGGCAGGCAGGATCTCAGTGGCACAGATCTTCCGGGCCCCCCAATCCTTTGCCCACTCTTCCTAGAGAATGTGGGGTTTGGGAAGAAAACAGTGATGTAGGATGAAGCCACGTAAGAGGAAAGAATGTCTCAGCATCGCTTCCCCCGTGTTTAAATCAAGGTCTTCAAGGCGCCACTTCCCCGGGCTTCGGGGGAGGGAGGAGCTGGGCATGGGGCAGCGGGTGCGCTGGAGTTTTTAATTCCAGTTCCCTGCAGGGCTGTAATTCAGCCGCCAGGAAGGGCTGGGGCGCAGAGTGGGGGATGAGGCAGGGATCAGCCCGTGTGATCACCAAGATGCCCCCGGCTCAGCCTGGGAGCCTGGGTCCTGGAGGAGAGGGGAGGGCCTGAGGGTGGAGGATGGGGACCCCAGCAGGGCGCTGCTAGCAGGGTCAGGGATTCAGAAGGAGGCTTCTAAAATGCAGCAAAGCCTCTTGGCTTATGTAGAGGAAGGTGGGGGGTGGGGACCCAACTCCAGAGAGGGAGGACACTTGCCTAAGGTCACACAGCAAATTCCACTGGGGGCTCAGTGGCTGCCCGTGCCTTCTGGGAAGCTCTTACTCTTTTTCAATGCATCCTTGGG
This sequence comes from Graphiurus murinus, assembly GCA_004027655.1. NCBI lineage: Eukaryota > Metazoa > Chordata > Mammalia > Rodentia > Gliridae > Graphiurus > Graphiurus murinus. The sequence goes on along the minus strand of PVLC010000026.1, from coordinate 248,798 downwards.
GTGAGGGAGGCCTGGGGTTGCCAGTGGAGAGGAAGGAGCAAGGCCATGTCCTCAAACTGGGGAGACGTGGCGGCTGCCCTCCGGAGCGGCCAGTCTGAAGGCGCGCACATACTTCTCAGTCTTGAGGAACTGTCCGACTGATGGGGGCGTGCAGCCCCAACTCTTATGGAGCTCCCAGTCTAATAGGAGAGGAGATCTCTGGGTAAGAGGCTGGGACTCTGGACTTCAGGAAGCTTCCAGGCTGGGTGGAGACTTTCTGTTCAGGCAGAGCCCTGGCTGAGTTTTCTATGAACTCTTTCTTCTTTCTCCTCCTCATCTTCCTCTTCCTCCTCCTCCTCCACCTCTTCTAGGAAGACCTCCCTAAGCACTGGTGTCCCATCCCTGTGATGCAGGATCAAGGTTGTCCGACCCTTCCTCATCCACCGAGGAGGGGCAGTCACCCAAAGCCCTCAGGCTAATGCCCACGGCGTCCCTCAGGGCACTGCACTTGCCCCAGGTCAGCCCGGGTGGATCACCCCGAGACCCGTCAGCACCCCCAGCCTCTCCCCCGCAGATGGTATCAGAGGCAGGTGGGAGGCCGCTGTCACCCTGATTCCCACTGACCGTCCCCCCGCATCTGCGCGGGCTCCCCTGCTCCTTAAATAGCCGCCCTCTTGCGCTCTGTCTGACGTGTTTGTTTACAGCTCATTTGCTCCTAGACTAAGAGGTTCACCAGCGGAGCTGGGGACATCAAGAGCAATTGACCAGCGCAGGAGAGAGATGGCCCTGAATTGATACAGGCATCCAAGGGACCGTCCAGAGGCCCGGAGCGACTCAGAGAGGGAGGCAAACCTGCGTGTCATCACTTGGAGAATCTGCGGTGGAAAAGGACTGAGGAGGGCTCTTGCCCTCGGTGGCACACGTAGGACCAAGGACTGCACCCGGACAAATCAGCAGGAGAGCTGTTAGCCTGCTGCTCTCCCAGCCCCCGGCCCCCCATGCGGAGCTCTGGCAGGTTCCCCTCCTCCCAGACTCCCTCGGGCTTCCAGATCTTCGGGGGAACTAATTAGCTCTTGTTCATCAAGTTGTGATGAGTAATTTCCTCCGCTGTCATGGCGAGAGGGTGAGGCAGACCACAGCCAGTCTCGGCCACCCACCCATGTAGGGGCTGCTGCTTCTGGAGGCACCCTGCCTCCAGGGAAGGCTCTGCTTCAGCCTGTCTTCCAGGGACCCGGGACTCCCTGATGCCCTCTCCATAGCCCAAAGTACTTACCGCCCCTGGGCATCTTCTACCAAACACCAAGGAAGAAAGCCTCCGAGCCAATGGCTCAGTTGGCCTGGGAGGGAGGCTTTAGGGGCGTCTCTTAGTGTGTCCAGCAGGGAGAGGCTAGGCTGGGGCGTAGGAGTCCTAGGTCCCAGCACCAGATCTGCTACTAAATGCCTGGAATGCAGAGACTGCTCACTTTGCCCTTTTAAAAATCTGTTTTCTCACCCATAAAATGATCCGTCGAAGAAGAATGAAATGAAGGGGCTGGGTAATGTTGCTTTGCATGGTTGAAAATGGGATACTTTTATCCACCGAGGGATAGCACACATTTAGAACTATTGGCAGGTGGGCAGAGGTGGGGAGGCCGGGCCATTCGTTCCTGCATTCTAAGCACACCGATTAAGCACCCACCCTGGCCAGGCACAGTGCTGGGTACTGGGAACACAGTCGAGGACAAAACAAAGTTGCCCGCCCTCTGGGGCCTGCCTCTGGAGCAGGGCAGGCAAATGTTTCTGAAAGAGCCTGGAAGTAACTATTTTAAGCTTTATGGGCCACCTGGTATCGGGGTGCAACTAGGTTTAAAGACTCCATAATGGAAAGTGTATTGCAGTTCTGTCTGTCCTACAGGCCTGTTTTATGGATCCAGGCTGGAGAACCAGTTCTTCCAACCCTAATGACAGAGCCAGGCACGGTCCAAAGAACGGAGCGGGTCAGGTGCCGCCCGAAGCTGGTGCCCTTGGGAGCTCTGTGGCTGGGAAGGTCACCGGGCTCTGCCCTGGGGCCTGATACCCACTTCCCGTCCCACCCTCTCCTTCCTGCACGCTTCCTAAGGGGCTCGAGAACTTCCCCAAACCCCTTCCCTCTGAGCTCAGGGATAGTCTTCCGTGAAGTGGCTGCCATGGAGAAAGGGAGGGAGAGGGAATCCAGAAGATTCTCAGAGAGTGGAAGCAGGAGGCCAGGGAAGGTAAAGACGGGGCTCAGCCATGGGACACGGACCTGGAAGCTCCTCACCTCCTGCTCCCTGGACATCCTATCCTGACCCCTCTTTATCACTCTCTCTCTCTCCCTCTCTCTCTTTCTCCCTTCCTTCCTTCCTTCCTTCCTTCCTTCCTTCCTTCCTTCCTTCCCTCCCTCCCTCCCTTCCTTCCTTTTTGTGGTACTGGGGATTTAACCCAGGAGCATTCTACCTCCAAGCTATACCCCTGCCCTTTTATTCTTTTATTTTGAAACAGGCTCTCACTAAGTAGCTGAGGCTGGCTGTGAACCTGTGATCCTCCGGTCTCAGCCTCCCAAGTACTGGGATTACAAGTGTGTGCCTCCACACACGACTCTGAGCCCCACTTTCAAATCCCTGCTTCCCTGATCATGGCGGGGCCTTACCTCCTCCAGCCTGCCCACCAGCTTGCCTCTGTCAGGTGGAGTCTGGCTGTATCTCCTAAGATCAGCAGACCTTGCGGGGAGACAGTAGTTTTTACTTTCTGATGATGTGGACTTCTTCCCTCACCCATTTGACAAATATTCCCATTGGAGTGAGGTCAGCCCTACCCTATCATGCTGGAGACTCTCTGAGCGAGAGTCCCAGGCTCCACAACCACGGGCTCCCCAGGGCCGAGGCTGAGTCTCCCATCATACTGACCTCTCCCGAGGGCAGGAGTTGGCTGCCTGTCCCCTTTTGTCTCAGGAGTTCCGGAGGCAGAGCCTGTTGGCCCTGTTGCCTCTGTCTCCCCGGCAAGTTGACCTGGAACTCTTAGAAAGCAGGATCGGATCCTGGCAACAGGGTCATAGGTGGTCCCTGCTCTTCCCAGGAGGACCCAGGATGCACCAGTCCATGTGACGTCATGTGCCCAGCAGCAAAGCGGCTATCTGGGTCCATGCTCCGTGTCTCCTCCCAGCTCCCCATGTCTGGGCTGGCCATGCCACCTGCTCTGGCCCACAGAAAGAGGTGGCAGAGAACCAGTCCTGAGACTGGTTTCACTTTCCCAGGCCTCTGCCGTGGCCCTGAGAATCTACTGGGCTAGCCTTTGTGAGGACAAGGGACATCAGAGACAGGCCTGTGTCACCTCTGTCATCTCAGCAAGGCAAGCCTAGGTCAGCCAATGGTTAGCCAGCCCTGGACAAGAGAACAAGCATACCGTGAAGCCCAGTACATCCCTCTAGATGTGGGAGCAAAAGTACTTATTGTTGATGCCTCGGAGGCCCTGTGGTCATTTGTTGCACAGCGTTACCATGGCAACGGGTATCGTCAAGAATTTGGGCTCCGGAGTCCGGCTGCCTGGGATCACCTCCCCGCTCCACCATACACTGGCTGTGTGACCTGGAACAAGTTACCGAGCCCCTCTGAGCCTCAGCCCTCTCACCTACACAGCGAGAGTGATAAAAGGCGTCACCCCATCGAGTGTCGTGAGGATTGAATAGCTCACCTAAGTGCTTAGAGAAGAGCCAGCCGCATGACAAGTGGTCAATAATATTGACTCATGATCCTATCACTGTTGCAGAGCCCGTGAGGATGTATTTCAGGGTCATTTCCATCTCTGCCTCACGGTCTGACAGAAAGGAGCTACCTCAGCTCCATCACCATCACCCTTAATGGGTCCTACTGAATCCCTGCAAACCGGACCTGCCAAGCTCATCATTTCCCTGGCTCAGGAGAAAGATTCCTGGAGAAAATGCCCTCGGGGATCCGGGTCCCCAGACAGAGCCAACAGGCTGGGACTTCCTTGTTCTCCATCTACAAGCTGAAGGAAGGAGCCGCCGGCTTGCCCAGGAAACACACACTTCTGTTTTGAGATCCTAGCCGCGCGGATCTGGTGCCAAAACTCTGTGTGAAAAGCGGAGAATTTGCCCAGCAGCGCCGCGTGGGGGTGGCAAGCACGTGGCCATGGCGCAGGGTGGACGCCTTCCCCCTTCCAGCTGCCAGGAGGTGGGCAGCAGGAGGAGATGGAGGCTCAAGACCTGAGGAAGGGACTGGCCCAGGCTTGGGGAGGCAGGGAGGGGGAGAGAGGGAGAGACAGAGAGAGAGAGAACGTGCACACACGGGCGTGAGAAGGCATGTCCAGGTTGGTGGCTTCTATGTGTGTGTGCATACATAGAGGGAGAGGGACATTTCTAGTGTGGAAGCTTGCAGGAAAGGCACTCAGAAGGGGCAGGAATCTTGTCCTCACATTAACACCAATTCCAGACCTCGGGCCGTGCCCTACTTCTGAAAGGTGGGATGGGGCTCGCTCTGTATATTATCATACAACCTGCCCGAGGGTGGAGGGATCGCTCTGTAATTACCCCATTAATATTTCTGCAGCTGTGCATCTGGATGCAGCACTAAGTGAGATAAACAAAGACCATTAATGGCCTCCTGGTGGCTGAGGCCCGGTGGTCTCCTTCAGGTCAGGCCCAGGTTTATCACCCAATGAATTACCAACCACTCCCTCACCCCCCCAAATCAAAAGCAAGAAACAGCGCTTTCAGTTTCCAGGTTGTAGGGAAGGGACTGCGAGCAGGCTTGTGAACACAGAGGAGGAATTCTGACATTTATGCTTATGACTACTGCAATAGCTTCTATTTATGGGGCATCTGCCATGTGGCGGGTCCTGTTCAGATGCCAGCTGACTGTCCCCTTGGCCCTGGAAAGTGGGCACCGTCATCTCCATCTGACGAGGAGGGGAAGGTGGGCTGTGTGGGCTCCTGGAGCTAAGTCACCAGGGCTGATAAGAGGAGACAGGGAGGAGAGGAGGCCAACTGTACCCAGAGAATCATCTGGAACAAGGCACCTAGGAAGAGATAGCTTTAGTGTGTGTGTGTGTGTGTGTGTGTGTGTGTGTGTGTGTGGCACTGGGGACTGAACCCAGGGGTGTTCTACCTCTGAGCTAAACCCCCAGCCCTTTTTTATTTTGAAAACAGGGTCTTGCTAAGTTACTATATGCTGGTCTTGAACCTCTGAGTCTCCTGCCTCAGCCTTCCTAAGCACTGGGATTACAGGTGTGCGCCATTGTGCCTAGCTGAGACAGCTTTAGCTAGACCACATGCTTCTCTCAGCTGAATCTGCACCAACCTGCAAGCAGCCATAGCTTTTGCATGTTTCTAGAATAAGGAATGATAAGGCCAGAAGACCTTCTGACCCTCTGCCCAGGGGCTTCCTGCCCCCAAGTCTTTCTTTTTCTTTTTGCGGTACTGGGGATTGAACCTAGGGGTAGCCTACCTCTGAGCTACACCCCCAGTCCCATTTTTTATTCTTTATTTCAAAACAGGGTCTCACTAAGTTGTGGAGGGCCTCACTAAGTAGCTGAGGCTGGCCACGAACCTGGATCCTCTGGTCTCACCCCGAGTCTTTCTGAAAAAGATCCCAGCACACGGATCCCCGCTCTGGGTTCAGCTGGCCGGCTGAGCGCCATCCATGGCCCTGGCCTCAATTCACACCTGGGAAAAGTAAGGCTCCACACAGCGACTTGTCCCTCAATGTGCACGCATGTCTCAGTGAGAGCTGAATTATAGCATTCACACGCTTTATATAATATCATTAATAACGACAAGAAACACTAGTTGGGCACTTACTGTATACTGGTGGGGCTGGGCTGGGGGAACGTGCATGCTCAGAGTGCTGCAGACATGTTTGGCTTCTTGTGGGGTGGGGGGCGTCTCAACAGGGTGCTTGCAAAGTGGTAGACAATCAGAGATTAGAGACCCCACTGGAAGACAATAGAGGGGAAAATAGGACCATCTCCTCCCGCAGAGGGAGGGGGAGCTGCAGGTTGCTGGGAATTTAAGATAATGGGCAAGGAAAACAATCACTTTATTTAAATGAGTGGAAGGACTCTTCGGCTTCTCTCTCTAAGAGGAAGCAGTTAAGGGGTTTTATTTTATTTTTGGCCCTAATAATATTACAATCTCCAGGCTGGTTATTATCTGTCACTTTCCAGGGAAGATTGAAAAGAAAATAGTTTTATCCCAGGCAATTGTAAACCGTTCCATTTGATGAGTTGTTGTTCCCACTTAGATATTACATGCACCAGCATCAGGTGACCCGGCCCGCTGGGTGGCTTTGTTTAACTGGTTATAGAAGACAAGGAGAAGAGAGAATTCTCCGTCTTGTAGACAGCAGTTCTCAAAAGCAGTGTGCGGGAGGCCCTCGGGGGGATGGGCGGGCAGTGAATGCACCGAATCCCCAGTTTCTCCAGCAGATGCTCTGGCTTGGGGGGCGGGGAGCCAGGGCGTTGGATCTGTGCCTTTAAGGAGCTCTCTGTGTCCTGCTGCTGCATCCATGAGAAGGCTGCCCTGCTTGACGGGGGCCTGTGTGCTGCAAGAGACTCTGAAATTAACAGCCAAGCTGGGTGCGGTGGTGTATCCTATAATTCCAGTACTTGGGAGGCTGAGACAGGAGATTGCACGTCTGAAGCCAGCCTCAGCAACTAGTGAGACCCTGTTTCAAAATAAAAAGATAAAAAGGGCTAGGGGTGTAGCTTGGAGGTAGAATGCCTCTAGGTTAAATCCCTAGTACCAAAAAAAAAAAAAAAAAAAAAAAAAAAAAAAAAAAAAAAAAAAAAAGTCCAGAAGCAGTTGGAGCAGGACAGGATCCTGATCCTTAGTTTTCAACTGTAAAATAGGGAGAGGGCATGTGGGTAAACTGAGTCCAGAACAGAGGTTGGCATGCTGGGATTTATTGCAGGAGGACAGCAGGACAGGAAGCCCCTGAGCAAAGGGTCAGAAGTACTTAAAACATTTTCATCCCTTATTCCAGAAACAGCCAGAATCTATGTCTACACACAGGTTGGTGTAAATTCAACTGAAGGAAACATTCAGTTTAAACTAAGGCTGTGTCTTCATTCCGGACAATTCTCTAAGTGCAGTGTGCCTTCTGTGTTCTCTCTCTCTCTCTTTCTCTCTCTCTCTCTCTCTCTCTCTCTCTCTCTCTCTCTCTCTCTCTCGTTCTCTCTCTCAATTTTTAGACAGGTCTTGCTTATGTTACTCAGGCCAGCCTGAACTCCCGGGCTCAAAGGATCTTCCTGCCTCAGCCTCCTGAATAGCCCTGTCTCCTCTCCCCAGCCCTGGTGACTTAGCTCTGGGAAACAACCTCTTCCAGACAGAGATGATGGTGCCCACTCTCCAGCGCCCTGGTGACCATCCCGCTGGCCTCTGAGCAGAGCCCACCGTGTGGCAGACACCCCACGAACGGCAGTGATTGTGGCAGTCAGGAGCATTACACCCTAATTCCTACTCTATGTTCACATGCCCACAGTCCCTTCCCTGTCACCTGGAAATCCAAAAAGATCCCAAACCCAAAAGGTGGCTTGTTTGTTTGAAATCCATTTGGTGGAGCTGGGCATGGTGGCGCACGCTTATAATCCCAGTACTTGGGAGGCTGACACAGGAGGATTGCAGGTTCATGGCCAGCCTCAGCTACTTAGTGAGGTCTTTGCAACTTAGTGACACCCTGTTTCACAATAAAGAATAAAAGAAAAAAAAAAAGAACTATGGCTGGAGGAGGTGTAGCTTGGAGGTAGAATGCCCCTGGGTTCAATCCTTAGTACTGGAAAAAAAAAAAAAAAAAAAAAAAAGAAAAGAAAAAAGAAATGTAGTTGGTGATCATACCAAACTTGACCTAAAATGAAAAACCTGGAAAATTCAGTAACAAAGACAAGCATTTTCTTGTGTACCTACTGTGTGCTGGACACGCTCACCAGCTGAATCTGCTTTGGTCTTCCTCATGACATTGATGGCAGAACTATTATCCTTATTTTATGGACGAGAAAATGGAAGCTCAGAGAGGTGGTAGGCTTGACCTAAGTCCCCACGTAGGTCTCTACCCCCCACCATCCACCGCAACCCTTGTCTGAGGCTGTTTCTCTGACCGCCAGCAGCTTCCCAGGGCTCCTGCCCCAGACGTGACCCTGAGTCCCTGACTGGCAGGGAGTTGGTGACGAATCCCCGCTTCCCCTATCCTTCGTGGGGTATGGATGACACATAGTTGTGGACCACGCTACCAGCCAAAAAGCGATTCCTGGACCCGCAGTGCCTGGGAGTGTGTTGAACTGCGGATTTCCAGGCCTCCTCCCAGGCCTCCTGAGTCAGAATCTCTGGAGATGAGGCTCCAGGATCTTCCTTTGAAATTCACGCAAGCGGGGAATGGTGGCGCATGCCCGTGATCCCAGTACTTGGGAAGCTGAGACAGGAGGATCACAGGTTCAAGGCCAGCCTCAGCAACCTAGAAAGACCCTGTTTCAAAATAAAAAAAAAATAAAAATAAAAAGGGCTGGAGGTGTAGCTCAGAGGTAGAATCTCCTGGGATCATTACCACAAAGCCAAAACAAAAACGAAAAAACCCTGCAAGGCATCGTTGCATACCTCTCAGTTTGAGCAGAGCATTCCACATGCAAAGCTCCCCCTTGGGCTTCTTTCCCACTTCCCACGGACTCAAAGTCTCGCTCCTAACAGTTGTTTCACGTGTGCCTGTCCCACATCCTCACTCCCCTGCCAATGCTTCCCGAGATGGCCTCCAAAATAAGTCACAGGTACTCAAATCTTGTCTTAGAGCAAGGAGAGCTTCAGGGGAAGCCTTGCCACGACTGACCTGAGCCCCTGGTCTTTCCACGACACCTCTGAGGCTTGGGGGTCCTGACAGCGATGGGTCCGGTCCTGATGGGTACCTCGACCCCCAGCTGATGTCTTCCTCCTCTGCCGCCAGGCCCAGCGCTCACGGGGCATATCTTCTGGGCTCCGTGGCTCTAGTGAGCCACCTTATCTAACTGTCACAGGGTCCCCTGAAGCAGGTGCCATTCTAATCTAGTTGGTGCAATGGAGGGGCTAGGGTGTAGCGGGGCTCCAGACAGTGGATCAGCTCACAGGAGGAGGGTGCAACTTCAGGACCCCTCTGCCCCTGAGTCAGTGGAGTCTCCTCAGGCTCTCACCAGGGCTCCATCTGTGTCTCCCTCACCCTCACTCCTCCCCTGTGCAGGTGGCCTGTACAGCTCCCCATGGACAAGGCCCAGGAACGCCAGGACCAGGTGGGGTCCTATGGCCGCCATGCCAGGGCTCCAGGGATGAGGCGCAGCTGTCTTGCCGGCAGCTCTGGGTTCTTGGCTGGCCTCAGGCCTCTGGACCAGCCCCCACACCTTCCCCAGATGCCGGCTTTGGGAGAAGGCACTAGGCTTTTATTCCCCCCGGACCCTCCTCAATGCCCTTCCTTTCTGCCTGTTCCATATCTTCCTTCATCTTCTTGGTTTCTCCAGCCCTGGGAGGAAAGGGACCCAACTTTTGTTTTTTGGTGGTAGTGAGGATTGAACTCAGGGGCATTCTACCTCTGAGCTACACCCCCAGTCCTACTTTTTATTCTTTATTTTGAAACAGGGTCTCACGAAGTTGCCAAGGGCCTCACTAAGTAGCTGAGGCTGGCCTCGAACTTGCAATCCTCCTGTCTCAGCCTCCCAAGTACTGAGATTACAAGCATGTGCCACCATGCCCGGCAGGACCCAACATTTGACAACATTCCCTGTGCCAAGTGCCACTCGAGGGTCTTGTCGCTGAACTGGACCCCAGAGTCCCACAGCACCGCGACACCATACTGCCCTGCCGATTGCGGACATACCATGTTCCCATGCCTTACCAAGTTCCCAAGTCCACGCTTTCTTACATGGGCTGGGACTCTGCCGCCTCAACCCTCCCCCCACGCCACCTCCAAGCTCTCTGTGCCCATTGGCTGCTTCTCTCCAGCCTGCATGCATGGGTGTGGCAACCACCCTCGATGCACACCACCTTCTCGTGTCTTTACTATGAAATGTCGGGAGAGAGTGCCCACCAAGGGGTATATGCAGGGGCCAGAACGCAAGCGGTCTTGGGAGGTGAAGATGGGGTCAAAGCAGCTCATGGGTGAACTTCCACCAAGAGCCTCACGGGCCCCAAACCTATCGGCCCTTTTCCAAACCTCCTGTGTGTCCTCTGTAGTAATCATGGATGACCACTTGATTTGTGGACAAGCTCCTCTTTTGTTCCATGGTCCTGGGGCAGGGTGGAATATCAGCTTATCTTGAGTACCTACTGCACGCCATGAACTTTGCCAGACGCTTTCTAACCCTGACCACTGGGAGGTGGGCACGGATCTCCTCATTTCACAGACGACGAAACCGAGGCTCAGAGTGGTCCATCAGCATCACGGAGCTGCCCAGAGAGACAATCAAGGCGCAGACCCCAGCTGGCCTGGCCACACGTGCGTGGGCTTTGCCACAAACTGAGTTTTGTCTCCTTCACTGACCTCAAGGGGCCCTGGCAGGTAACCAGCCCTAACACTTCCCTTTTGCTCTTTTATTTATTCATCCAAAGGCTCTGCAGCCAGACCTATTTCCTTTCTTTCAAAGCTATTCGTGTTTTATCTGCTTTCAAAAGGGACCCAGCAGTGGCCCAGGGGACAGCGGAGGAAGGGGCTGGACCTGGCTTCTTGCCTGGCTCCGTTCACCACCAAAGCCATGTATGCACTGCCTTGGCTTCCCCTTGGGATCTGGTCACAGTGAGCTTCCCTAGAAACCGGGTCCGAGGTGAGGGAGACAGAAACCTCCCCACACTGGCCAGGTGCCTGGAGCGTGGCTTCGGGGTGCAGCCAGTGCTCTCCGGGTGCGGGGAGGGAGGCGTCTCCCCACCACCTGGATGGGGCAGCCGGGTCTCAGTGGTGAAGCAAACACAAGGGCCGGGCCTCGGATGCAGACACGGGCTCTCCCTAAACATTCTCAAGAGCTCACTCAGGACAAAAGTCAAGATGGGAACCCAGGTCAGGTGTTCTCTCTACCACCCTGCCTGGCTTTGCCAAAAGCACCTAGGACCAAGGTCACAGTTGCTGGAACCCCAAAGGCCACACAGTCTACCTTACCCTTGATGGTCACTGAACCCTTTCTCCTGCCTCTGGCACATTCTGCTCCTAGTCAGGCTGGACAGAGGAGAGGAGAGGGCACAGGCAATGGAGGGTCCTTTAGCTCCCAAGCGCCCCCTAGAGGCCTTGGAGAAAACAGCAGGACCCAGGGCAAGGAGGGGACCCCACCTTTCTCATCCTGCCCATTTTTGCGCATCTCTGTTTTGGGGGTCACCTTAGGGCGCCAAAAGGCTTTGGGGGGTGTTGAGAAATGTGACCATTCTGTAACTGGAAGAGAGCTGAACAGGGCTGCTGCCTCTCTGCATGAGAGGTGTCTAGGTTTTCCAGAGTCTGGACAGGATGCTTTATAAATTATGTTCACGGAGCTCAGCCCCGCAGCCCCGCCTCTGCTTCATGTACAGCATCAATCACTTCTGAGTGAGTGGGAGACTACAGTGGGCCCTTGGAAGAGGGCCAGGGGAGGAGAGAGAAGGCTCCCTGTCCTGCACCCTTTGCTGGGTACTGGACAAAGAAAAAGAAGAGACCCCAAGGACTCTTGGCTCTTCTCCTCTCTCCCTGTTTTGTAGATGTCTGTGGCTCTGGACTGTATCTGTCTGGATTGTAATGCATAGATGGGCACATAGTAGGCACTCAATAAAAGGGTCACTGCAGGGGAATTTTTCTTTGGCCTACAGCTCAATGCAGAAAGTGTCAATGCAGAAAGTGTCAATGCAGAAAGTGTCTATTGAGTGGCATTGAGTCCAGGGACTCAGGCGTCACGGGAGCCGGGATGAGCAGCTCCAGTGTCAGCTCCAACCATGAGTTGATGTGATCCTCTTGGAGCCTCTGTGGTCTCCACTGTCACACAGGAAAATGCCCGTCCCTCCTGCCTCTAGTGTACTGTGGCTGGGTCGGGGAGGGGGATGCAATTCAATTACAGATAGAAATGCACACAATGCATTGTCAGTGCAAGTGACTTTCATAAGCATTCTCTCGACGATTATTATCAGCAAGTCCTTCTGTGGGTCCGACGTCCACCCTGCCTGCTGTCCTGGTGGTTTGGTAAAGATTTATGAATTCCAGGAAACATAGGCTAGGGCACTCAACACTGGGTTGGATTGTAGGTCAAAAGGAATGTGAACGTTAAAAAAAAAATGTATGTTTTCTTTAAAAATCAAAAGTGCTTTCTTCACTTTCAATGGCTGTTCAAAATAAAAAGTATAATTTGCTTGACTGCCCTGGCCCGTCGGCTTATCGCCGAGGGCCTCGAAACTCCAAGAGGGAAGGATTATGCAAATAGAAAATCAGCTTTCAAGAAAGTGGGCTAATCCAATATTACAGAGAGGGCTGGGTTTGAGAGGGAAGGGGAAGCCACTGAGACCGGCGAGCCATGGAGACGGAGCTATGGAGACAGCAAGAGGGTTACTGGCACGAGACAGAGAAAGGCCCCTTTGCTGACCTGAGCCAGGGCTTCAGGAAGGGGTGCTGGTCTCCATTTTCCTTGATATCCAGAGAGAGAGAAAGAGAGAGAAGGAGCGAAGGTTAGGGTAGTGGGCAGAGAAAGTCCTTATTAAGTTATTTGCTATGGGAATGTTTCTCTTCTTCCTCAGAAATCCGGCCAAATGCAAAAGGCAGATGTGGTATCAGAAATCCAGGGCACAGCCCCAGTATGAAGCTTCCCCAGAGAACCTTCCACAGAAGGCAGGTCCAGATCCACCAGGGAGAGCAGACCCTGGATTCAGAGGTCAGGCCACGGGCCTCCCCTCCAGAGGTGCTGTCTGAGTGAAACTGGGAGTTGGCAGCACCATGGACAGCTCCCCGCCATTGCCCAGGGAACCTACCGCCCCTGATGACCAGATCCAGGACTGGGGGACCAGCTTTAGGTTTTCCTTTGGGAAACTAGAGGCCTATTGTGCCCTAATCCCTGTGCTCCAGCGGTGAAGACAATTACACAGGCAATTAGCAGTCACTCTAATAAACGCTTTGATTCTGTGGAAGTGGGAGCACCAGAGACAGTCACAGCAGAAGCATTGTATGACATGGAGCAGAGCGGATGCTGTCCTGCGGCCCAGGGCAAGCTGCTGCAGGGTAGAATGCAGGGCAAGGGTGGGGTCAGAGCTGTGTCCTGCAGGCTCCACCAGCTGCAGGGTGGAGAACGGATTGGGGCCGGGCAGGTAGGGAGTGACAGTCTTTTAGACTAAGGTGACCATGGTGGCAGGCCTAGTCCTACCTAGACCTGGTCTTCCAATCTCCAGCCCCTTTCTCCATGGAGAAGTGGGTAGAGAAGTGTCTCAGGGTTGGAGGAGGGGGCTGGGCAGTGGCACTGGGGCCTGCAGTGCAGGGCAGGGGACACATTCCAGAGCGACTTAGCACAGTGGAGTTGACTTGGCAGGAGAGTGCCTGGGTAAGGGGAGGGAAGCAAAGGAAGGGGCTGAGGAGCACCCTTAAAATGCAAGCACCTAGGAGAAGCAGGAGGGAAGAAAAGGAAGTCAAGATAGACCAAGCGTTATGGGAGAGGGAGAGGGAGTTACTTAGAAAGAGATAGACAGAGCCACAGAATGAGGGCGAGGAGCGCAGGTACAGGAGAGGGCACGAGAGCATAATCAGGTGAAGGGATCCAAGTCTGTTCTGCCTCTGAGTCTTCCCAGAACATGCAGTGTCTGTCCACCTTCACGGCCTCTGCCAAACAGCTGCCATGTCTCTCTGCACAAGATTTAGGCAATATTGAATGTGACAAAAGTCACTCTGCTTAGATGGGTGAGGAAATTCCCACAAGCCTAGCAGGGTATCACGGTGGGTGGAGGCTGAGCTGGCAACCAGGGGACTGAGCAGTGGGGTGTGCCATGCACTCAAGGCAGGCTCAGCCCCTTCCTCCAAGCCTAAGACTCGTTTCCACCCATTTTTCTATGGAGAAAGAGGCTGGAGACTGGAAGACAAGCCGAGGCAGGCCCAGGACTCTCACTTTCCCTGGGGTCAGTGTGTCTCAGAGCACAAAGTCTAAAGTCAGATGAGCTGGGTGAATTAATCTCCTCATTCTCTAGAAAGTCCCATACTACAGTACTGAGGGCCCAGTGCAAGGAGAACAAAGTCACAGGCTCAAAAGTAAGTGCTGGATGGATGGAGAGGAGTATGTATGGGTAGAATGGATGGATGGATGGATGGATGGATGGATGGATGGATGGATGGATGCATGGATGGATGCATGGATGGATGCATGGATGGATGGATGCATGGATGGATGCATGGATGGATGCATGGATGGATGCATGGATAGATGTCAGGATGGACAGATGTCAGGATGGATGGGCAGATGGATGCATAGATAGATGACAGGATGTACAGATGTCAGGATGGATGGATAGATGGATGCATGGATAGATGACAGGATGGATGGATGCATGGATGAAAGGATGGATGGATGGAATGATGGATGGATGGATGAAAAGATGGGTGGATGGATGGATGGATGAGTGGATGGTTTGTTTGTTTGTTGGTTGGTTGGTTTGTTGGTTCATTGGTTGAATGAATGTGCGAATGCATGAGTGGGTGGGTGTTCAGAGAGACACCTGAATGATCACATGCCCTCATGTGCTCTATGCATTGGCAGTGCTTCTCGGAAGATCCTAGAAGTGGGGCAGAGCCATCAGACCTTTTGCAGAGCCACCAGACCTTTTGCTTGGGCAACCTATGTACACAGTAGTGTAGGCAACAGCCTGTTTGGTGGCAGATGAGGAATTCCAAGACCTTCAGTCATCCCTAAGAAGGCCACCTGACAGATTCTCCTTTGGGAGTGACAGTCTCAGTGGCACCTACTAGAACAGACTAGACAAAGACAGCTGGTAAGAGAGACTGAGGTCCAGGCAAGGTCAGTTAGGTGAGAAGCCTTGATCCAGTGTGTGGGTGGACAGAGCTATGTTTCTAGCTAGCTCAGAAAGAGAAAAATGGAGAGTGGTGGCCTTTGAGTAAACACAAACTCAGCCTACATTACAACCGCCACACTCCAGTGCCTGGGGTTAAGAGCGGAGTCACCGGGACCTTCTGCCTGGGGTTCATCACAGCTCCAGCACTTCCTAGAAGCATGAATTGGGCAGAAGGATCTGGGACCCAGTTTCTAGGTCTGCAAAACAGTGACACTAGCAACAGCACCCATCATAGGTGGTTTGAAAGATTAAAGATCACTCCTAAAGTGCTTGGCACGGTTTCCAGAACATAGAAGACGCTGAGCCACGTTCTGGGTTAGTACCTTTGACCTTGCCTTTGCTCCTGCTGGAGAAGCACCCCCTTCCTCCCCACTTGCCCCCGACCTCACCCACCTCCAGAAACCTAGCTTAAAGCAGCTGCTTTCAGAAAGCTTTCTCTGACCCATCTCGCCCCATTATCTCTCTCCCCTCCTTGCTTTGAGAGCTCCCGGGAGGGGCAAAGGCAGACTCCTGTGGCCTCTCTGGAGCCTTCGAGGAGGCAGGCGCCCACTGGCTGGCCCTGCTCTTCCTTCCCTGTCGGAGGAATCAGAGAGGGTCCAGGGCCTTCGTTACGCGCACCTCCCCTCTGCCTCTTCTTCCAGATAAAATGCTAGTAATAAAGTCATCTTGAACTGGCCCGTCCCTTTAATTGCTGCTTTGGCAAAGCATAGATTCCCTGCTAAGCATTAAAAGGCTTTAAAATTCTCTTTATTGAGCTACCTCTGAGAGCCCATGCTGGATCCCAGGGACCGGCAGTATCCTGCCCGGGGCACCCTGGCCAGGGCCACAGAGCAACACAGGGGTCCATGAGGCTTCTAAGAGGCCCATGGGCTGTAGCCAGAATCCCGGGGCCCTGTGCAATCCTCAAGGAGCACGTTCTCCTACCCCAAGAAATTGGATTCAGGGCAAACAACAGAAGCCTTTTGAAGGACACTGGGGTGCCAGGGAACGGCGCAGCTTGGCAGGTGACTTGGAAGTTTGGCTTTACCTCGGCTCCTTCGGACATGGTGCCGGGGCGCTTGGTTGCACCTTACTGCAGAGAAACTCAAGGCTGGGCGGACCCCACATAGTGGGTGCAGATGCCAAGAAGGGCAGCCTGTTTGGGTCTGGGAGGTATCAGTAAGCTTGTCCTAATTCCAGAGACACTCTGACCAAACGATGACTAACAGAGGCACCGACCCTGGGGCTCAGTCCAGGCTCCAGCACTTACCAGAAGCACAAACTGGGTAGAAGGACCTGGGCCTCAGTTTCTCTATCTAAAAAATGGCGATAATAACAACAGAATCTGTCCCCATGGTGGTTTCAAAGATTAGAGATCATGTACAAAGTGCTCAGCACAGTTTGCAGGACACAGAAAGTGCCGAGCAACATCAGCATGCAAAGTCCAGGGAGTGAGGGCCAGGGGTGGACGGGAGGCTCCCGGACTCCTCCAGCCATGGCTCCCATAGAAGGCGGATCTTCTAGGACTTGAACTCAGAGCTCAGAGCTTTTACCTCCACAGTGTCACTCTGTCCTCCAGGTCAGAATCTCCAGCTCCCTTCTAAGAGAGAAGCCTGGAGTGTAGAGAAGTGACCAGCGCCACATGTAATGGTGAGAAAGTGGCAGAGATGGGATTAGAACCCACAGCCTTCACCACCCCTCCCTGTAAGCTGCTCCTCAAAAGCAGGGAAGGAGGAGACAGAAGCAGCCAGGCAAGAACAACTCCTCTGCCCTGCTTCCTCTCCCACTCAGATCTCATCGGTGGTGACCAGGAGAGAAACTTTGCTCCTGAGCTGTTTGTTCACTTGACCTTCCTGCGGGAAGGGAAATCTGGAAGTCACTTGATTGCAGAGAGGCAGATGGGAAGCACAGACCTAGCCCCTGCTTAGGTGCAGACCACCTCTACAGCTTGGGCACATCCGTGGTCACGTCTGGGGCACTCCTTCTCCCTGATAAAATGCAGAGGGTGGACTTGAACATCTCTCAAAGCGATTCCAAGGTTTCATGATCATGTCTTCTAAAAAGCCTTGGTCAGAGAATATCTCACTCTACTGACCTTATGGAATCAGAGAAAAGCCATGTGGGGAATCTGATTTCATCCTGATTGTTCTAATTGTGAGGGACTGGGTGGGGCTAGCAGGTAAGCAGAGGGGCAGGGGCTGTATGAATGTTACAGCGTGTGTCTTCTCCTCTGCCTCCCAGTGTCACTGGTCATGTGCAGGACCCCGTCATCCCTCCCCCGTCCACCCTAACCCATCCTACTTGGTGACAGCACTGTGGGCCACCAAGTCCCATTTCATCATCCTCTCCCTGGGCATCCAGGAAACTACATTTCCCAGCCTGCTTTGCTCTTGCAGCCATGTGGCTGTGTTCTGGCCAATGAATTATGAGCAGAAATAACGGGCGCTACTCCCAGACCAGCCCCTAAGAGCAATCCACAGCTCTCTTGGTTTTGCATCCCCTGTGGTAGTCACCACACAAGTCAAGAGGTAGAGCAATCAGACGGAATGCACCTGGATCTCAAAGTCACCTGGAGGGGAGCTGCCTGGGACGGTGGCGGGACCCACATCCAACGTTTGTGTGAATGAGAAATCTTTGTTGCACCAGGGCACTGAGACTTGGGGGCTGTTTTGTTAATGCAACATCACCTGAGCCATCCTGACTCACAAGCTCCCCAGTAGTCCAGGTCACACACAACAGCCAGACAATTCTCTGTAGAGCCTAGCTGAATCAAATCACTTAACACTCTCCAGCAAGTCCCATTAGGCTAAGAATGGAATCTACCAGGCCCATCAAGAGAGGGCCCTGTCCCCTCTGACTTATGCTCTCCTCCCCTTGGCCCTCAATGTCCCTGGACAGTGTGACCAAGCTCACCCCTTGGTAGATATATACCCTGTCTGCCTGGCATGCTCCTCCCCCAGGTCCTTCTTATACTACAGAGTTTGGCTTCAGTGTCCCCTCCCTCTCTTCCTCTCTCCTTCTCTCCTTTTCTCCCTCTCTCCCTCCTTCCTCCTTTCTTTCCTTGTGAGGGAAAGAACACCGAGGCCTTCTACCTCTGAGCTACACCCACATCCCTTTTTATTTTTCATTTTGAAACAGGGTCTCACTAAACTGCTGAGAGTTTCCAAGGCTGGCCTCAAACCTGTGATCCTTCTGTCTTAGCCTCCCAAGTACTGGGATTACAGGCGTGCACCACCAATACCTTACTTTCAATGTCACTTTCTAAGAAGCCCTAGTTACTCTCTGATGGCATCGCCCTAAATACCTACACCATGCTTATCACTGTCTGATATTTTCTTGCTAATTAATTAATTAATGGCCTCCCTTCCTCCCCTATTAGAGCAGGGATCTTGTTCATCATACTAACCGTTATATTCTGGCGCCGAGAATAGCTCCTGGCACACAGACACTATAAACGCTTGTGGACCAAGAACATTAATTTCTTTATCTCTGTGAGGTTGGAGTTACTATCCGCACTTAGCCTGAGAGGAAACTGAGCCCCAGAGGTTAAAACCAGTGAATGGAAAAGCTGGGATTGCAACCGGCTTTGTCTCACTCCACAGCCATCTTCTTCCCGCTTTGTAATCTCTTGCCTCTTTTGAAGGCATGTTCAGCGGGGCCTCGGGTCTGACACCAAGAAGCCCTGTCTTCAGTGATTTCAACCCAGCCCTTGCCCCCCAGAGCTCCAGTCTGAGGGGGAGACCTGGTTCCCTGTTCCCCAAAAGGACTGGTGCAAAAGACAGCGTCCCGGCACCTGGGGAATCACAAGGGCACTTACAGAACAGTACTGGGTAAGAGCCAAGCCCCGGAACATGTGTGAACTCATGGGGCCTCTACAGAATCCGATGTGTACACGCTGAACTAAGAGAGAGGACAGGGAGGGAGGAGGGAGAAAAGAGAGAGGCAGAGAGACAGGGACGGAGAGCCAGAACTCTGAGCAGGAGACATCATCATCTGCCTCCTCTAAGTCCACATCTGCTTCCCAGGAAGGAGGAGCGAGGAGGAGGGACGACAGCCTCCTGAAAGGCTGGGAAGAGTGCTCCCCACCAACAGGAAGTGAGGTACAAGACATACCAAGGGCCGGGGCCTGAGGCTCAGGCTCTGACCAGCGCCACCCCTGCCCCTGTGCAGACAGCTGTCCAGCCCCTCCGCTGTGGGCCAGTGGGGAAAAAGGATGCAAAATCTAGAATCAGGGTGATTCAACAGCCTTTATATTATTTATTTACTTATCTATCTATCTATTATTATTATCATCATCATCGTCATTATTATTATTTTGGTGGTACTGAGGATTGAACCCAGAGGAATTCTATCTCCAAGCTATACTCCCAGCCTGATTTTATTTTTTAATTTTTTTTTGCAGTACTGAGGATTGAACTCAGGGGCATTTTACCTCAGAGCTACACCCCCAGCCCTATTTTTTATTCTTTATTTTGAAACAGGGTCTCACTAAGTTGCAGAGTGCCTCACTAGGTAGCTGAGGCTGGCCGCGAACCTGGATCCTCTGGTCTCAGCCTCCCAAATGTGCACCACCACGCCCAGCTCAGATTTTATTTCTTATTTGAAAACAAGGTCTTGCTAGGTGACTGAGAGCCTCACTAAGTTGTTGAGGCTGGTTTCAGACCTGCGATTCTCCTGTCTCAGCCTCCCAAGTACTGGGATTACAGGTGTGTCACAGCACCAGCTAGGCCTTTACTTTTTAAAGCTGACATTTCTCTTGCCAGAGGTGGCTCGAGGCCATGCCTCTGGCCTCAACTGGAGAGATTCAGGGGTGGAGGCTGAAGAGGGAGGCTGCCGAGGCAGAACCCAGTTTGGGATTTGGACCTGCAGTCTAGCGGTGCTACCATACTCTCAGAGCTGAGGAAGGCCACCCAAGTGGACTCTCCTGCCACCATGGCATGTCCTGCTGTCCCTCCCAGGCCCGTTCCATGTCCATCTGTCCGCACCTTCACCACCGTCTGGTGAAGTGGCCCCCATGCCTGCAGCTCCCCTAAATGACACTGCCTCCAACTTCCCACTCAGAGGTAGTTCCTCTGCTGAGAGTCCAACAGGCTACTCCTTTTCCTCCCCTCCTCTGCCTCCCTCCTGCCCCCTCTCCCTCCCTCCCTCCCTTTCTTCCTTCCTCAGAATGAAACCAGAGGCATTCTACCTCTGAGTTACACCCCCAGCCCCTTTTATTTTTTTAATTTTATATCAGGATCTTGCTAAGTTGCTGAGGCTGGCCTCAAACCTGTGATTCTCCTATCTCAGCCTCCCAAGTACTAGGAGTACAGGCGTGTACCACCAAGCCCGACTGCAGGCTGGCGCAAATTTCATCCTGTTTTCCAGTCCCCACTGGGGCACCTGCCATCTGGGACCCCTGCCCCTCCTTCTGCTCTGGCCCCTCCCCCTCCCCGGTTCAGGGGCCTCCTTGTGTGTAGGACTGGGCCTTCCTCTGCTGGACAGGGGAGTCCCCTGTACCCTCAGGGCTAGTTCAAGCCTCCTGTCTCAGTGAAAGCCTGACGTGGGCCCCGCCACCTCTCCCTGTTCAGATTCAACTAGACAGCCCCGTTGCATTTGGAGGGGGCCGCATTTTCCCTCATTGTAGACGTGTTTCGTGGGCTCCTGGCTGAGTTCTCACTCTTCCTCCTTTAGCTCACACTGTGCTCTTACTGGGACATCAACCTCGGCCATGGGGTCTGGGTTGATGGCCCACGCTGTGTGCCTGCCGGTCACTTAACAAGCAGCTGTGGTCCATCCCCTCCGCCTCCCAACCTGATATCAGCTCCCTGGGAACAGAGAAAGCGCGTCCATTTTGTTCAACACTGTAAACGCCTGCATATATTTCTCAATACCTGTCATAGGGCCTGGGAAATATTTGGTAAGTAAATGAATGATGCAGATGTTAGATGAATGAATGATTTCTTTTGCCCTCTAGAGCACCCCCAACTAGAGCATTCATGTCTTCTCAGCGAGGCCCAACACCCGGTTCCAAGCACCCTGGCAGGCACCAAGCGAAATATGGGATAAATCTCTGCAGGCCCCAGAAGAGGCCCGCCTGTCTGCTTCGGAAGCGTTTTCCCAGCCCTACCCTCTGACCTTCTAGAAAGCCACAACAGCAAGCTCCCTGTTCTAATGGAAAGCCCCAGCGTCGCTTTCTGCAGAGCCGATCTATCAATCATGCCCCAAAGCTCCACCAGCGCCGCGGAAGTCAGCCTCCGACCTTCTGCAGAAAGCCTCCTGAGCCGGGGAAAGTTTCAGGGCAGAGGGGCTGGCTCCTGCGGCTTGAAATGGGCTGCAGCGTCTCACTGGCCGGCACCGCCGGGCTCCCCCTGCGTGTGTGCCGACCCTTCCTGGGGAGCAAAGGGACAGAAGTGGGGGCTTTTCAGTGCAAAAGTGTTTGCTTCCTTCAGCTGATGGCTCTGTGTGCCTGGCATGCTGCGTTTGGGGGGAGAGGGCAGCTTGGGGGAGGGCCCCGGGAATCCGGGGGTTCTGTGCCTCTGCGCTCAACTAGGGACGGATTGAAAATGTAATCAGGCTGTGATGGTTGTGTCTGTGCTGAACACATCCAGAGTTTTCTCTTGTCATTGTTCCTAAACAATATAGTGAAATGACTGCTTACATGACCTGGACACCGTGTTCGGAAGTGTATGTAATCCAGGGACGATTAAAGCAGATAGGACGACGTGCGTAGTGGTGCCTCAATATCATGGGGTTTTAGGTAAGGGGCTGGAGCAGCATGGCAGTCACTATCCATGGGGGCCCTGGAACTAACCCCTTCCCAGAGGACTGTGTGTATCTAATTGCAAGTGTGGACGCTGGAGCCAAACTGCCAGAGTTCTAATCCCATATCTGCTTACAGTGCGTGATCTCGAGCATGTTCCCACCTCTCTGTGCCTCAGTCTCCCCAGTGATAAAGTGGGGACGGTGACAGCACCTGCCCACTGGGCTGCTCTGAGGATTCAACGAGCAAATTCACGCAGGGTGCTTCGAGCGTCGGCCTGTGGCCAGTGCTCGACAAATACGGCCTCTATTATTACCACTATTGCTATGATTTGCTGGACACCATAATAACCCTTTGCAGAATGATCTCATTTGACTTCTGCAAGGCCCTTGGGGGACATTACCTCTCTCGTTTTCCAGATGAGGGAACAGAGGCGTCGGGAGGCTGGTGACCTGCCGCACCACGCAGGCTGCTCGATGGCCAATGCCTCTGGCTTGGAGCCTTGAGCGGCCACTTGGGGGTGACCTGTTGCTCCTGATTCCAGATGCCCCACCTGCCAAGGACTCTGGAAGCTCACACTCAAAGGAGGAAGCCCTTATTCCTTTTTTTTTTTGCAGTACTGGGGATTGAACTCAAGGGCATTCTACTTCTGAGCTATACCCCCAGCCCTATTTTTTTATTCTTTATTTTGAAACAGGGTCTCACTAAGTTGCAGAGTGCCTCACTAAGTAGCTGAGGCTTGCCTCGAACTCGGATCCTCTGGTCTCAGCCTCCCAAATGCTGGGATTACAAGCCTGTGCCACCACGCCCGGCTCCTCATTCCTTTCTACTACCGGAGATGAAAGGGGCAGGGAGTGAATGAGACCCCGGGCAGGGTTTTGAGAACCTGTGAGGGGGACAGGGACGAACCTTCTACCCCTTCCCCCAGCACCGTCCAAGCACCCAGACTTGTCTCGGTGGCAGATGTGGAGGTCACCAAGGCTGGTAGTGCCTGTGCATGGAAGAGTTGCAGCCCCTGACTGTCTCAAGGAAACAAGAAAATGGTTCTAGGAGGTTCTGGAGCCAGAAAGACCTGGGTTGGAATTCCAGCCCTGCAACTTTTGGGGATTCAGGTCTCATCTCAGAGTCTTGGTTCTCTTATCTATACAAGGGCGCTGCTCATAGCTCCTGCTCACAGTTCCTGCTTTGGGTGATGCCTGGACGGTCCTTATTCAGCCTCCAGCACGGTGTGAAATAATCAAGACAAGTGAGTTCTCTCCTTCCTGAGTCCAAATCGACTTACAAGCTCAGGAGGGGTGGGAGAGCTGCTTCCAGGAGGCTCTGGCTTGAGACTTGTGTGGGCAGGGCAAGCCTTTTGGCAGCACACCGGCTGACCCACGGAGCGGCAGTTTGGTGTGAATTAATAAAAAGGTATCCCAAGCTCGAAGCATGGCGATCAGAGCACATACAAAGTTTGTAGCCTTTGCTTTCTCTGTCGGATCCCCCATGCAGGGCCCAGCTCCAGGGACTCTGCAGCAAGACGCCAGCTGCCATCTTTGCAGGAGGCCAGAGGAAGCCCCAGAGACCAGGATGTGGAGGGCAGCTGCAGGGAACCAGCCCCAGGCTGTAGTCCTGAGCTCCAGGAGGATAATTAAGTCGACTAGTGTTAGGGAAGGGAGATTACAAGATACAAGCTCATAGGGTGCCAGATGCAGGGAACAGGGAAAGGGGGCCAGGGTGCAGAGACGAGATGGAGTAATTAGCTGGAGAACTGAGAGCAAATCTCCAGGCAGGAAGGCGTGGGCCCCAGGCAGCAGAAGGCCTGCGGGCGGGGGCCTGTGGGCCCCAGCAGCCTCCATCTCAGAGACCCCCCCCCCCCAGGAACAGAATCTCCCAGGGAACCTGGCAGGCTGCATCTCTATCCCTAGACTCTGAGCTGGCACGCTGCTGCTGAACAGAAAACATTCCAAAGGGGACATTTGCTCCTTTTACTAGAAGCAAGTCCCAGATTGAAGGACAAAAAGAGGAACTGAGAGTTGGCCAGATCAAGGCCAGGTTTCCAGGTAAGGGCATTTATCCTCACTTTCACTGCCAGAAAGGACCATTGTGTTTGGGAGTTCTGGTTTCCCCTTTCCAGGTCCAGGTTAATTATTCCTGTCCATTAAAAGGATGCAGCATGAGTCAGGAGGTGGCCTGACCTGAGGGTTAATGTGCTGGAATCCTGATCAGCCTCTAAGTGGCTTCGGGACCCTGCAGGTTGCTTCCTCTGGACAGGCCCTGGTTCTCCCTAAATCAGTCCAGCAGGGTGCTCCAAAAGGCCAGGGTAAGGGAGGAAGCAGAGCCTAGCTCAGTGCCTGAAAGGCACCGAGCTCAGTGCAGGTACTCAGTACATACTCGTGCACGGATAAATGGCATATACCTGGAAAAAATAGCAATATCAGCTAGGGTGATTGGATGACAATCCTATACAATTCAGGAGAAGCCACCATGTTCTTATTAAAGAGAAAAAAAATGAATTCATCTAATTTGTAGGATACAAGATAAAACCACACACGAAAAAAATCAATTGAGCGGCATTCTTACAGCCCAGAGACCCACAGAAAATCCAATGAAAAAGATTCCATTTATCATAATAAAAAATAAATGCTTGAGAGTTCTTTTAATTTGGGGCACAAGATATTTGTTTAGAGAAATTATAAAAACCCAATGGAGGCTCGATATTAGGAAAACCATCAACATAATTCATTCCATTAGTAAATTAAAGGAGAAAAACCCATATGATTACTTCAATAGATTCTTAAGAAGCATTTAATTAATTTTTCTTTATAAGAACTTGAGGAGTAATTGGAATAGAAGTAACCTTCCTATACATGACAAAAAGAGTATTTATCAGAAATCAGCAACAAATATCATATGCAATGATAAACTAATAAATGTATTTCTATGAAGACCAGGAACAAGATAGGGAAACATTGTTACTAGAATTCTGGAGGTTTTAGACAATGGAATAAGGCAAGAAATTATAATAAGTTCAATAAGTATAATGACACCAACATTTACATGGTGCCAGTTGTAACTTCATTACATCAGATGAGGAAATTAGAGCACAGAGAAGTGGAGTAACTTGTCCGAAGTCACAGAGCTTCTGAGTGGCAAAGGTAAGACTGGAATTCAAGTGATCTGGTTCCAGGATATGTGCTTTCACACCTTAAGAGACGCTGACTCAGCCGGGCGTGGTGGTGCACATCTGTAATCCCAGTACTTGGGATGCTGAGACAGGAGGATTGCAGGACCTCTGCAACTTAGTGAAAACTTGTTTCAAAATAAAAATTAAAATAGGGCTGGGGAATGTAGCTCCAGAGGTAGAATGCCTCTGTATTCAACCCCTGGAAGAGAGAGAGAGAGAGAGAGAGAGAGAGAGAGAGAGAGAGAGAGAGAGAGCGAGAGAGAGAGGCTGTCTCAGGTGTTGGAAGAGAAGATAAATTTTAAAAAGACAAAAAATCTAAAAAATTGATTAGAAGTGATAAGTAAGTGTTAGTAAGTTGTCTGCATAAACAATAAGCATGAGACATCAGAGACATCAGCACCAAGGGGCGGTGTGCCTGGCTCTGAATCCAGGGGCATTCTGGCTACTTTGTAGACACGGGAGTTGGGGTGGGGACAGGAAGGACACATTCTGAGTGGTGACGCAGGCTTGGCCCAGAGAGCTGGCCCAGGAGGTGGGAAGAAACAAATGGATTCTGTGCTTTTTTTTTTTTTGATTGGAAGAGATGTAGGGCAAGAGATAAAAAAGACCCTAGACTTCTGGCTTAAGAAACCAGGTGAATGGTGATGCTGTTGACTGAGACTGGAAGAAGGGGAGGCTCGGACTGAGAGGAGGACGCAGAGCTTTGCTCGGCCCCGCCGAGCCTGGGATGCCTGTCAGACATCTCTGGGGAGGGGTCTGGAACTTCCTGAAACTGCACAGTGCTGCTCTGTGCTTGAAATTCTCTGACTGCTCCCTGTGGGCGCGGTGCACGCTCCACTGCACGGGCCCCCGGACCTGGCTGGTTCTGCTCAGGTCCCTGGCCGCCCTCGGCCTCCTCCCTTCCTTCCTCCTGTCCCTTCACTGAGCACCTGATGGACACGGCTGGGCCATGCTCTGGGCCATGCACCTCTCTTCCTCGGCTGGCCAGACCCTGTGCCCTCCTCATTCCCAAACAGCTCCATCGACATGCCCCCCATCCTGTGCCACCATGACACCGGCCTCTCGAGGCGACAGGAGCAGGGACGGCATCTCTGGGCGGTGTCTGAGGGCCCTACCCAGGCTCTCTGTAGGCGATAGTTCTACACCAGAAGGGAAGGAGAGATGGAGAGACCAGAGGCCTCCCTAATCCCGAGCCCACACACAGACAGCCCTGTCTCCAAAGAACGGGTCTTGAGAGATTTCATATTCATGGAGTAAACAGGGTTAAAGGGGGATGTTTAAACCACTTAAGGAAATAAACAGCTTTCCAACACCCTCAATTATTTTGGAAGCACCTGCTCTGGTATAATTAATGTGCCAATTAAACTGATTATTGTAGCCGTTAAAGCAGGTCCCCCAAGAACCGCTGCTTGACAATACGTGTTTACACTCCTCTGAGCTCCTCCAATGCCTTGCAAAACAACGATAATGATAATAATAATAATAATAATAATAATAATAATAATAACAACAACAATAATAGTAGTAGTAGTAATCCAACTTTGGTTTTTGAAGAATAGTCTCCAATCCAGACTTTCCCCTGACCCAGGCTGTCTGCTGGCATTTGTGGGATTCCTGAGGTCTGTGTACCATGACGCCAGTGAAGACCCGGGTCTGGACAGTATTTGCCTAGCAATTTTCAGCAGTCACCAGGGGACGGTTGAGCTCGGAGGAGCAAGGGGGGAGGGTATTCCTGCCACCTGTCTGCTCTGCATGTTTGTCTCGGGTAGGTGAACCGTGCCGGCCATGCCTTCTCTGTGGGGAGGAAGCTGCGTTTTCTCCATGTCCTTGTTTGATGCCGACGGCGTCTGCACGGGTCTGTGCACCTCTGCGGGCAGGTGGCCTCCGGCAGTGAGATTATGACAATAGCCAGAGGCCACCTGGAGAGGCCGGACCCAGCCAACCCTACCGGCACTCTCTTCCAAGAGGAGGCAAATGAGCTTCCCTAAGAGACTAGGGTGCCCTGTCGATCCTGAGGAGCAGCCTGGGTGCTACGACAGTAGGAAGTCAGAGGGGTAGGTGTACAAACCCCGTTCTGTCACACGGTCTGCAAGGCCTGCAGCCACTTAGCTGCGTCTCTGAGCCTCAGTGCCCCCAACTCCAAAATGGATACATGTACTGGAACTGGAGGATTCAGAGAGCTACTAAGTATGTTACAAATAATGTACTTAGCCCAGCACCTCACCTATTAATGCCGTCAATGATGATTATGAGGGAAAGAAGGGATTGTCTCGCCGGTCAGCAGGTATCCCAAGACAGTGGGTCCAGCTCTCAGATCCCCAGCTACTCAGGGAAGCCCCTCCAACCACCCCCAACAGGGGACTTTGGGGCTTTGTTGGAGCCTGGCAGAAACAGCAGGGCCTCGAGTCAGAGTCCAGCTCAGAGCCTGGCTCGACTGCTCAGCAACCACACGACTTTGCACAAGTTGCTTAAGTTGGCTTAGTGCCAGTTTCCCCGACTCTAGTCCTTCCTCTTCCCCCTTTCAAGCCTCCCTGAGGTCTCTGAACACCCTCTGCTTCTTCATTCCAGTAAAAGCATGGGAGATGAGCTGGGAGAGACGGGCCAGGGCCAGATGGTGCAGGCCGTGGAGGGCGAGGCCAGGGCTCCCGGTCTCCATCGCAGGCGCCAGGGATGGGTTTAAAGCAGGGTGACATGGACAGAGATGTGTCTCACAGGCTATGGGGCATGGAGTACTCCTCTAGATCTTACTAAATTCCTTCCCTTTCTCTGCCTCCCCCTGGCTCCCAGGCGCCTGCCGGCCTCACTGCCTTGGAGTGCTCACTCAGGAGGGCTCCTCTGGACACTTAAGCCACCTGGGTCTGCTTCCCAGGACGTGCACAGCCAGCTCTCTCCTGGGGAATTGGGAATTTCCCCATTACCTGTTTTCTGCGGAAGTTCCCACTCTGTCACCCAGCCAAGCTGGCTGGGTGCTCCATTTCCACCTCTGGGCAGCTGAGCTTGAGGCAGCAGAGAATTCCAGATTGGAAATGCATGGATCTTCCTAGCCGCTACTCCTGTTGGCCAGGAATCCTTCCATTGCACTGCTGACAGGGAGGTGTTCTAATATCTACTTAGACACCTCCAGGGGGGCAGCTTGACCATCCCCAAGACACCCCATCCACTGCTGAAAAGCTCCAGTTGTAAGAACTGAAGGTTGACTTCTGCGTCCCTCAGAGCCCAGAAGATGTCCCTTCCTCCCTTCTTTCCTCTTTGTCTCCCTTCCTTCCTCCTGCTCTTCCTCGCTCTCTGCTTCCCTTCCTTCTTCCCTTCCTTCTCTAAGCTATGTGCTCAGAGTCATGCTAGACCCTCCGGAGACAAGGATATAAGCAAGATAACGGCCCCCAAATGCAAGGAGTTTGCATTTTGAGAGCAAGATACTCAATCAATATGATTAACCCCGTTGGTCACTAACTCTTAGCAAACACCTATCTCTGTCTTTGGGGCAGTGACCACACTCTGAAGAAGCCTTCTTCTGATGATCTTTCTCACAGTATCTGTTTCCCCCACTTAACCTCAAGCTCCATATAAATGAGGTCACACTGTTCCTACTCTGTGCTCTGCTCCCTATGCCTGGCACATAGTAGGTGCTCAAGACATTTCTGCTGCCTAAGTGAACCCAGGAGTCCCGTGTGTTAAGCCATGTGGGGGAGGGTTATGCATGTTGTGAGAGGGTGATGGGACTCCAACTCAGCCAGGGTCATGATGGTTGATGGAGAAGAAGGAGGAAGGGGAATGGAGGGCGGGGAGAGGCCTCTGGGGGTGCCACTGAGGCTGGGTGTTTGCCAGATGGAGGGAGGAAAGGGCACCGCAGGCACGTGTGCCTCAGCGGGGAGGTGGGAAAGAACACTGGCTCGTTCAGAGAACTGCAAAGAAGCCATATGATTTGAGCGGTGAGCCCATGTGGGGACGAGGCAGGAAGCCAGGCTGGAGACATCTGTCAACAGAGGTCAAATCCAGAAGGACCTTGCATGTGGGGCTGATGACCTTGACTTGGTCCTTACGGTGACGAGGAGCTCTTGGGAGGTGTGGGGTGGGGAGGGCCAGCCATGGTAAGGTCCGGTGTGTGTCCTAGAAAAGCACATAGCTGTGTCTTCTGTCTACAATGAGAGGTCGATTGCCCCCGGGGCCCTCGCACCCGGACAGGACAAGGTAGGGAGGAGAGAAGGGAGGGGGAGCTGGAGCTGGTTTCTTGAAGCATCCCCCATTCTAGCGCTGGTATTTTATTTCCTTGGCATGCTACAGTGAAAGTTCACCTTTAATCCTTCTCTGGCAAGTTAAGTCAGTCCCCTTGTCATTTAAACCCAGCAGCGTAAGTCAGGCAGAGGCAGCTGGAAATCACACTTTGGGCTTAATATAGCTCCCAGATTCCACTGCTCATGCCAGCACCCCCGCATCTAATGAGGAGTTTTTTGGGTGGACATCCTAACCCAGCAAGTACTCTCCCTAGCCCCAGCCCAGTGTCCTCTGGGGAAGGACAGATGGGTGTTTGGCTGCAGGGTGGGGAGGAAGTACCACATTCTATAGACAACAGCTAACTTCATTCTTCTATTTTACTGGAAGATCTTGAAGCTCAGAGAGGGGAAGTAACTCACTTGAGGCCACTTAGCAGGACATTCTACCCCAGTCCCCGGCTCTTTCTCTTCCATGCACTGGATAAGCCAGGAAGGACACCCAGATGAGCTAAGCCATCGCCCTTTATACTTTGAATCTGCCAGGCTACGGTCTCTCGCAACTGTCCAATAGGAGAGCCCGTTATTGGCGGAGGAGTCCACACCTGGTCCAATAGAACATCTTGTTGTTTGGGTGTCCACTCCAACCCTTGGCTCCCTTCGTGTCAGTTTGGAAGCCAAGAGCTCTTATCAACCCCATATGGGTTGAGAAAAGATCTCCTTGCCAGTATCAGAAACCTGATCTTAATCCCCAAGAGCAGATGGATTATTTTTTTTCTGGTCAGAAATTCCTCCCCTTGTGCCAGGAAGGGCAGTGATGTGCTGCCAACTGGAGTCTCTCCTTTATTCTCTTCTTATCTGCTTTTCCCACCCAAGGGCATCTGTGCACAAATCCAGGCCGAGGGAGCTATGAATCTGGGCAGGTCCCAATCCCTGGACACGGACACAGCTCTTCCTGCCTGGGGCATGTCCCCAGCGCTCCCCTCCCTGGTCCCTGGAAGGCTGTGGGCAGCAGGCCTCCTAAGGGCCTTGCAGCCACCAAGGTCTCCTGGATCCATCCCAAGTATGAGCCCTGGGGACCCAAAGACAGACATAACAAAAGCCCATGCACATTGAACCAACACCTAGATGGTTCTAGGTGTTGTGACTCCCAAGCTTTTTTTGGGGGACGGGGGGGTGTTAAGAAGCCCCTTAATATTCAGCCCCTTTCCCCACAAAGATGCTCACAATATATCTGGTATATTTCCTGTCCACATTCTTCCTAGAAATCCAGAAATGCTACATAAGAACCCCGGCTTAGGGCCTGCCAATCACCGCGGTACACACTGGCAAAGCAGATAAATAAAACTCAGCGCGAGACACAAAGACGGCCAACTAAAATACCAGGTGATATCTCTCTAATCGAAGAGCGCGCAAAATGCTGCAGAAACACAGCGGGGGCATCTCTTAATTTCGGCTTGGTGAGAGGGTCAGGAGCTTGGCAGAGGAGAGAATGAGTAAGATTTGGCCAGGCGGAAAAGAAGGGATGAAGTAATATAAGTGGAGCCTCTTTCCCCTGCGCGGCGGAGATGGAAATGGCCCCTCTGCAGGGCGTCTCGTTTGCCTCACGCAAATCCCCGAAAGACTCAGGGAAGTGTGATCAAGCCCATTGGCCAGATGGGGAAATAGATCTTAACTTAATGGTGCAGAGCTGGCCTGGACGCTCTCCCCTGGAGGGAGGGACCACCTCGTCCGTCCTTCTTTTTATCTCTTGCCTTTGTATGCTGCTTAGGAAGGTCGCGGGAGTGACCGGGTTACCAAGACCACCGAGCGAACTGGACGGCAGAGCAGAGATCTTTCTCCAAACACCAGATGCACTGCTCTTGCCCTGGAGAAGCCCTACACACCTGGGAAGACGCTTCACGTTCTCGAGGAGGACAGCAAGGGAAGTTTGGAAAAGATAACATACTTGGCAGTTTATGAAGGGCAGGCATGGGGTGGGGGGACCAAACAGGAGCAATCAGTTTTCTTCCTTCCTCCCTCCCTCCCTTTCTTCTTTCCTTCCTCTCTCTCTTTCTCCCTTCCTTCTTTCCTTCTCTTTCTTTTTCTTTGCAGTACTAGGGATTGAACCCTCAGGGACATTCTACCTGTCTGAGGTATAATCCCCTTTTTCATTTTGAAGCAAGGTCTCACTAAGTTGCTGAAGGCCTCGCTAAGTTGCTGAGGCTGGCCTCAAACCTGTAATCTTCATATCTCAGCCTCCCAAGTACTGGGATTACAGGTGTGCACCACCAAGCCTGGCTAATCACGTCCTTCTGTGACCTGCAAAGGTTTGCCCAGAAGTTCAAGGTCAGATCCCTTGACTAGTCAGAACCTCAAGGCCATGGTCTCCGTGCTCCCCACCGTCCTTCCAGTCAGACTCTGCTTCCGTCCAGGTCCCTGTGGGCTCCACGCTGCCGGCTCAGGCTCACCTCTCTGTTCCCAAGTCACTCCGCGCTACATAGGCTGTAGTAACTATCCTTTTTTTAGAAACGCTTTCTTCTCCTAGAATCTGGGATGCCCGTTCTCCTGGCCTTCTTCTTTTAGTTTAGCCTTCTTAGCCTCTTTGCTGGCCTACTCTTTTACTTCTAAGCCTTGGGGTGCCCCAGAGTCCAGCACCCCAAGATTTGAGTCGCCGTCCCTTTCTTCTCCCTCCGGTCATCTTTCCCCAGCCCGTCGCATTAGATACCACCCATACTCCGATGACCCTTGTCTTAGTCCATTTCATGATGCTATCAACGGACTAACTGATAACCAAGAGCACACCTGGCCCAGGGTTCTGGAAGCCACAGCTGCGGAGGGACTTCTTGTTGAGTGGATCTCATCCTTTAGGGGAACCCACTCCACTGTAACGCCAGCTCCTGCGGTAACATTGGAAATCCATTCAGGAGGACAGAGCCCTCGGGACCCAATCATCTCTTCAAGGTCTCACCTCTCAGCACTGCTGTATTGGGTCAAGTTTGCAGCACAGGAGCTTTGGGAACTCAGTGAAGTCCCTCAGTAGCAACCCCCTATGCACAAATCCCCAGAATTCTAGATTGGTGGCCCCAACTGCTACTGTGACAGCTCCATCTCTGTATCTTTGAGGTGCTTCCAATACAACATGACAGACAGAACACATGACGCTTGTCCCTGCAAACTTCTCTTCCACTTTTCTCCTCTCCATCTCAGTGATCAGGGCCATACCCCACTGGCCAAGCCCCAAAGCCAGGAAGTCATCCAGAGTCCCCCCTTCCCATCCCGCCTTGGTCCAGCCTATGTCCATGTTGTTCTCTTCAGGAAACTCCCAGAGTGGGATCTGCTCCATCCATCCATTCAACACGTATTCATGGTACTAGAGCTAGGATGCCCTTTAGACTCCACCTGCAAATCACGGCAGAATTTGTTCCCTCCCATCATCTCCAGTACGGTCGGACGCCCTCATCCTCACCTGAGCCACGTCACCTGTGGCCTGAACAACCTCCAAGGTGGTCCTGATCCTGGCCTTCCCCTCCCTCCTTCAGTCCAGTCTCCACCCAGCAGTGACCTTTTGCTTAACATCTTTGATGCTGCCTATTGTCCTGAGGAGAACTCCAGATTCAATTCCCCAGGAGAGCAAGCCCTGCCATGAAGGCTCCTTGTCCACTCCTGTGTGGTCTCTGAACTCCCCCTCTACCCGCTCTGTTCCAGCCATTCGGAATTTCTTTCTGATCTTTGAATGCAGAAAGCTTATTGCCAGCATAGGTCCTTTGCATTTTCTTCTTTCTCTGCCTGGAGTGTTCTGCGTCTCCCCCCTCCACACACCCACCCCCAGGCACGGGGGGGAGGGGGGTCCATGTTGCCTCTGAGATCTCAGCTGATGTGTCTGGCTGGTCTCTTTCCCCATCAGTCTATTTTAATTATATGCACTGTGCTCATCATTATTTGCTATCTTTCTTGTTTGTTTATCCTTCTAACTCCTGTCCCAAGGTCAACTGCATAACTACAGAAAATGGTTACTTTTTTCTTTTTGGTACTGGGGATTGAACCCAGGGGCATTCTACCGCCAAGCTACACCCCCAGCCCTTTTTACTTTTCATTTTAAAAGTGTCTCACTGAGTTGTTGAGGGTCTAAGTTGCTGAAGCTCATTCTCCAACCTGCCATCTTCCTGTCTCAGCCTCCTAGGTACTGGGATTACAGCAATGCACCACCATGCCTGACATGTTACCTTTCTTAATGCACCCCTGTGCCTGGAATCATCCTAGATCTAGTATCATAAATACGTGTTGAATGAACGGATGGAGCAAATCCCACTCTGGGAGTTTCCTGAAGAGAACAACATAGTCACAGGCTGGACCAAGACCATGGCAGTCACCTGGGGAGCTGGTTAAAAATACAAGTGTCCTGGGACTCCAATCCTGGTGATTCTAAACCCGCTAACTGCAGACTGTGTCTTGGACATCAGCATCTTTTTGGGGGGGGGGCTCTCTCTGGCTGCCTGGTCTTCCCTCCCCATGACCGGTGTGAGGAGACTGGGCATGCACACACTTCAGAGAGAACTTGACCCTTTGGGAGGCCAGACAGAAGGAAGGAGTCCTGGACAAGACAGCCTGGGCCTGCTGGGCTTGGCTCTTGTCTTCCTCACTCTCTCCCTCCTCTGGATCTTGGAGCTGTTAGACCCGTGAGCCCAAGAGCCAGTGTGGGTCCGGGGAGACAGCCAGGAGTAGCCAGACTAAGCAGCTCCTAGGCTGAATTTGTTCCCTCCCATCAACTCCACTCCTAGAAGGGCTAAAGGGTTGGTATAGTCCAGTTCTCTGGGACCTGGACACTGGTCTGTATTGGTCACTCAGGAATGGACCTATCTTTTTACCCTATGACATTGGATTGCAATGTTCCCTTATAATCATGATTTTCTGTTTTCCTTCAAATAACAAAACACTGTCCAGGGCTGAGACTAAGAGAAAGCCAGTGCCAGTAAAGACCTTCTGAGACACTCCCCGCTGCAGGGCGAGCCAAGTACACCGAACAGCTTAACAATGTGATCTTTCCTAGAACTGAAATCCAGGGGGTTCACTAGCATAGCCACATGGGAACAAAGAGTGCACAGGCTTCTGGTGTCCCCGCTGTCATCTCCGAGGACTGTAGGTGGTTGGGTGGAATTCAAGGGATTGACTCTGGTGGTTCTTCCTGAGTACCTTCCACTCAGATTCTGTAATTTTCCTCTCTGGATCCTTTAGTTGCCACAAAACATGGCAGGACAATGGCTACTATTTATAGAACAGGTGCCATCATGAACCAAATATGGGCCTCGTTTGGTTGTAGACATTGTCTCATTTAAGCCTGTTAAGTATGTGGTTTCAGATCCAATTTTGGATGAGGTTTCTAAAATGCAGAAAGGACAAGTCTTGCCCAAGGTCAAGTACCCAGAACTCAAGAGCCGGTGTTCTGATGTCTAGGTCCTTTCTCTTTCTACCTCCCTCCTCTATCCCTTCTCTAATAGTCCAAAGCAATCACAGACCCTCCCTGCAGAGGCGACCAGCGGAGCCCCCAGGGGAGGGGTGCCTCGCGAGGTCGTATCATCTATGCTGCAAACAACCCCCAGGTTCTCCCTGCCCCCCATAGATGAGGGGGCGAGGTAAGGGGCTGCCGTTCACAGATCTGCTTCCCTCTCCATCTTGTTCTGTGGCTGCTCTGTTTCCTGTGGCCTTATAACCCACACTTGGCCCAGTTCTTGGGAACAAATTGTGAAGGAAGGAGAGGAAACCAAGACGGGGATGATAAAAACTGCTATGAAAGGTTAAATTCCCATGATTCCCTGTGACTGTTTAATGGATTTCTATGATATAAACAGACCTTTGGCTTTTCCTGCTGAGCAGGTGACCCCCAACTAAATGAGTTTAGACAGGGTTTCCTAATAAGAAATGTTTCTTTTTTCCCATACTCCCTCTGCAAAGCCCCTCGAGTCTGCACAGACCCACATTCCTCCTGGACAGATGCTTTCTGTTGACTCTACACATGTGCCTGCCTGAAACAGAAGTAGGCTACACGGCATGCTCTGTAAAAATGTGCACGGGGGTTTGTATTATTATACCTCGAGCATTTGTTAATTTAACAAATATTTACTGAGGTGACTCTGTAGTAGATGTTGAGAATACAGTGGGGAAAATAAAAAGCTTTTGCCCTTGACATGTTCATGGTCTAGTTCAGGTGTTTTGACATGATGAGGTCAATACTCAAGCAGGGACCCAGGAAGAGGAATCATAGAGGAGGGCATATCTAGAACTTTCTGGAGACATCAGGGAAGGCAATGTGAGCTGACACACGGTCTCTTTGGATGGGCCTTAGCTTCTTCATTTGAAAGCTAGGAGTAACAGCAAAACTTGTCTTGTAGAGCCAAAGTGAAACCTTCCATCCAAGCTGGGACTAGTGGTGCATGCTTGTAATCCCAGGACTTGGGAGGCTGACACAGGAGGTTCGCAGGTTCAAGGCCAGCCTCAGCTACCTAGTGAGGCCCTCTACAACTTAGCAAGACCCTATATTCAAAATAAAAAATAAGTTAGGGCTGGGGGTATATCTCAGAGGTAGAATGCCCCTGGGTTCAATCCCCCATAACACACACACACACACACACACACACACACACACACACACACACACGAACACACGATCTAGTGCCTGGCTCATGGTAGAGGCTCAATAATGTTAGCTATTCAGATGATTATTACTAAAACAGTCCCTAATTATGGAGAGAAAGGGTTAAGTGAAGATTATTATGCATTATTCATTTTCTAGAGCAAAGTCCTGACTTGAACGCTAGGGTAGATTGGAAGTAAGATGGCTGCCTCCTACTGGCCAAGTGCAGAATTGCACCTCTACTCTATTAGCCACTCGCTGTATATTGCTAAGAAAAAAAAAAATAGAGCTGTGTGCCTGAGCTGTGAAGATGGGGCGTGAGAAATCTCAAATCTGAGAGATGAACCCTTGCAGCATGTGGAGAAGTCATGGAGGGAGGGTAAAAAGCTCTATGACGCATCCTTAAGTTGGACAGGGCTTTGACAGATAACTACAATACCTGGTACCTTAGGGCCTGACATCTTCCTTGACATCTTCTGTATGTTTTCAAAGAAGTCTTTTGAGAACGATAACCGCTTCCCTCTTCCCTCCCTCCTGCGCCACAATACAATCTAAGGATGGCAGGTTACAAAAGAAATAAAATTCATTTTACTGAAATTCATTTTGGAGCATATTTGCCAGGAAAGCAGGCTCGATGAACAAATACTTCCATTCCTTTGTCGGGCAAGCACAGTATATTCCAGAGGCCACGGAGGGGCTGGGTGGGGGGAGCTGCATATCTAGAGCAGGCTTTGATACAATAGAAGTTCTGTGGTGGTGCAAATGTCCTTTATCTGCTCTGCCCAATATGGCAGCCGCTAGCCCCACATGGCTAGCAAGCCTTGAAACGTGGATAATTTGACCGAGGAAATGAATTTGTAATTTATTTTATTAAAACAGAAATGGCCACGTAGGACTAGCTGCTGCCGCCCTGGATAACAGACTCGGGGGCACAGATCATGGGTGCTTTCTTGAGTCTATTCTATCCTTCTGGCATCTTCTACCAATTGGCCGAGCCTCTTTCCAGTTGGCCAGAACTATGGGGCCAAGCATCCAAGGCCCGTCAGCCCTTGCTCCTTCCGAGTCCCTCACCCAACCTAAGAGGTGCACAGGCAAGACCTTCCCAAATGTTCAGCCAGAGGTCTCTTTAGCCCCAGGTGGATTCCTTTAACTTCAGACAATTTTATCAGCTCCCCTGATCTGCCCCAGAGAACCTGGCCCATTTGCTGTGTCTTTGGGAAGCTCGGGATTGCTCTTATTGCTAGGATAATGTCTTTTGGGCCAGAGGAGAGGCTGCAGGCCTTTACACAGGTTTGGAGCTGCTCTGTGCCCACTGGGCGGAGCGGGCAGTGGTGGCCCTGTCACAATGCCCCGCTTTTCCCTCCTAAAGGGATTGGAGACACAGTCCTGGCTGGACCTGTGTAATCTATTCATTTCTTTCCAAGCTGGGCTCTGTAAGCTCATTCACAGCGGACGGGGGAAGGAAGCCGGGGAGGGAAGCAACACACACGGCCAGAAAACAAACAGCGCTGCTGCCTGGGTGGGGGCAGGCTGCGGGGAGGGGGCTTGTCTGCTGGGGAGGAAGTATTGCAGGACGGTTCAGCTGGAGAAGGTGGCACTCTCTTTCTTGCCTCTCCTGTCCCCTCTTGAAGCCCTGCCCCGGCCCTGGCTTCTGGATCCCCTGCCTTGGTCCGCCCTTATCTCTCTTCTTTCAGCTGGATCCTTGGGAAAAGAGGCGATTGGTGAGGGAAGCCAGCATGGCAGCAGGCAAAGAGAAAACTGGCAGCATGGAGCCCCTTCCCTGGAATTTCCCTTCATCCTCTGCCGCCCCCCCCTTCATCACAGGCAGGGCGTGCTGGGTATCCCCTGATCCCAAGGACAGCCACCAGTCAGCTGAGGCACCACCTCGGTAGGTCCAGCTACAGAATTAACAGGGCCCAGGCATTTGACTCCTGCGGGTCATTTGCATATGATTTGCATACATCTGCATACCCCCACTCCGGAGGCCCTCAGTCAAAGGATGTGAAATGAAATAAAATAAATTAATTAGTGCAGCCTACCATGGCCCGATACGCAGGGTCTGACACCCGGAAGAGATGTAACTGATTCTTCAAGCAATCGATGCCATCCCAGGCTAGGGTGGAGAGAGAGAGCAGGGGTGTGGGGGGGCTGAGTTTCCCCCAGCCCCAACCTCCTCCATCCTCAGCAATACAGAGGAGCAGAGCCACGTGGAACCCTCCCCTCC
The DNA here is from genome assembly GCA_004027655.1 of Graphiurus murinus. NCBI lineage: Eukaryota > Metazoa > Chordata > Mammalia > Rodentia > Gliridae > Graphiurus > Graphiurus murinus. The sequence goes on along the minus strand of PVLC010000026.1, from coordinate 210,880 downwards.
CCCACATGGCTCCAGCCTGGCCCGGGGCCTCATCCTTCCCCCAACAGCTGTGTCTGTAGGGAGATTTCCACCCTGGGAGTGCAACAGTGACATGTGATTACAAACCAGAGTGTGGACAGCTGCTTCAAGGCAAAGGAAGGCTGGGGCGGAGGGTGCCCCCACGTATTTTCCCATCTCCGAGCTCCTGCCCACAGCACCCCCAAGAACTATGCCCACCAGTCCCATACTCGTGTCTTTTGCCACCCCTCCCTCTGGAGGGAGGGACACGGTCCCAGTGTCAGCAGTGATCTGGAGTTAATTTATCCCAGTCTGTCTGCCAGGTGCTAATGAGATGCTCACAGCCCGTGTCAGCCAAGCAGCTCCCATATCCTGTAAATACGCCTCTTAGTGATTCGGTCCGTGGAGCTGTTCTCAGAGGCCTGGACTTGCTCTGGGAGCACTGATCTGTCCAGGACGCCACCCCCATCAAGCTGGGGAGGTCTGCGGGGTGTGGGTGTCAGGTTGGCACCTGTGGGGCTTGGGTGGAGGGCGCAGGGGCTGACCCTAAGCAGGGATGGCTAGGATGCTGAGATGGAGAAGCGGGGTTTGGGCTAAAGGAGTGCAGATTCTGGCCAACAGCATAGATGATTAATCAAAGAGCAGAAATGCAAGAAGGGACTGGCTAAGAGTAAGACAGGGTGGAGGAGCCCAGCCCTGAGCCAAGACCCTGGTCTAACACCCAGTTCCCACACGGCAGTGGAGGGGAGGCAGCTCCAGGGAGCAGAGGCGCTAGCTCTAGACTAGAGACACCGACCTGAGCCTCCCCCACGTCCTCCCTGGAGCAGCTCAGCGTGGCTGGCCACTGCTGGCTTTGGGTAAAGAAAGGCCGACACTGCTTACAAAGATGAGAACAGCGTGGTTTTAGATCAGGGGTTTGTAACTACGGTCCGTGAACCAAGTCAGCCTACAACCTGTTTTTGAACAGCCTGAGAGCTAAGAACAGTTTTTACCTTTTTTTCTTTTAATGGTTGAAAAAGAACATTAGAAGAAGCGTATTTCGTGACACATGAAAATTATACAAAATTCAAATCTTGGTGTCCATGCATAATGTTTTATGCGAACACCACCGTGCCCTTTCATTTACACCCTAGCTGGGGCTGTTTTCGCAGCATGACAACAGAGTGGAGGAGTTGTGGCAATGTGGTTGGCAGAGAGGAAAACATTTACTATTGGGGCCTTCACCAAAAAGTGCTGCCCACCCCTGCTTTAGACCACGAAAGCAGGGGAGACGGTTCTCTGTGGCAGCTCACTGTGCATACCTGAGCATGGCCTTTCAGAGCAGCATGTCTGCTGAAGCTTCCCCGGAGCCTAGCTCCAACTCCTCCTTGGCGGAGGAGAAAGGCCCCTGTCCAGACCCAAAGAGTCTCCAGTGCTTGGAGAGGTCCCAAACTGCTCTTACTGTTACCCTCACCCGGGCCCCAGACAGGTGGGCACCTGCTCATCTCTGACGACTTCCCTTCTCAGACCTAAAGGACAGTGCCAGACACATGTCGGTGCTGTGTGTGGCAGCATTAGGTGGTGGATTCTCTCCATAATGCAACTTTAAAGAAGACAAGCAGCCTTCTTCTTCTCTTTCCTCTGGCAAAAACATTACCCAACTCCTCCTGCTTGGAACCCCGCGATTATGGCTATTTAGTTGGCCCTTTAGTTGTGCACTGCCACCAGGGCCCAGCGTATTCTCAATAACATCTGCTGGGGTATCAACGAGGTTTCCTGGGAGTAAGGGCTCTCTAGGGACACAAAGGAAGCCGGAATGAGCTAGATCCCAAGGTGGAAGAGAAGGCTGGCTAAGTGAGCTTTGAGGAGGGAGTCTGCACAGGAGAGGGACCCAACAGAGGGCACAGGACCGCTGCTCAGGGCTAGAGTCCAGGCTGAGCACATAGCTGGGCCTGAGAGGGTGTCTGGGGCTCCTGGGTCTCTGCGGCAGCAGTGGCGACTTACCCGGTACCACACGATCTCGCGCATGCGACCATCAGTCTTGAAATTACACTTCAAGGTCACGGCATCCCCAGCCACCACCGGGGGGAGAGGCTCAATGTTGACGGTCAGGTAGCCTGCAGAGGAAAGGAAAAAGGGTGGTGAGGATGGCAGCTGACCAGGAGGGCTGGGGTGAACCCAGGGGGATGGAAGGAGGAAGAGAGGTTGTCGCATGACTGTGGGGGGAGGGATGTCTACTTTGCAGCCCGTGTGAAAGGTGACTGGAACCCGTCATGCTCATTCATGTCTCCCTTTCTGCCACCTTCCTGGCCCCAGGGATCTAAAACTCTTCATCTCTTCTTAGGATGAATTTACCTCCCAAGATAGGACCTGCTGGCACCTCTAGGAAGTGCCTCAATGTTTATGAGATGCACAGGAGAAAAGACTCTAGCCCAGTGTTGCACCCCACCCCTTTAGAGTCCTGACATGCCCGATTAGTCTCTTAGGTCACACAGGAAACACATGTGTCAAAACGCATTTACTCTACAGTTTCCAAAACCTCTTTGTTCTATCACAGCCTTCCACAGCCAGGGCCGCTGAGCCCACGCTGGGATCTGGTACACCCACACCCTCCACACACCCACTGCACACTCCCATGACAATCCCAGGAAGGGGGCCATGGAGAGCCACTGCGGTAGGTATCCTTAACACCTGAGGTCCCCAGCACAAGCACCCTGACACCACAGGTGGAGGAGAAGCAAGCCATGGTGAAGAGGGGGATGATGACAGGCTGACCATCTGGGACGGACTCTCAAATCTTGGCAAGAACCAGATCATGCTTCTTACCCACCAGCTGCCCCTGGGAACGCCTGGCCAGCTCCTTGGCCCGCAGGGCTGGGACTTGCCCTGGGAGCCACACCTTGAGGACCTGCTGCCCCTACACCAGTGTCCAGACTGGTGAGACCTCTGGCTCCTCTTCTGCCTCCCCTAGCTGCACCCCAAAGAGCTGGACGTCCACTCCTGCTCAGCAAGGGACCTCGTTCTTGGGCTGATCAGCCACGTTCATTTGATCTGCTTCCCGCCAGCTGATGTTGGGCCATCGATCGAGTGGATCAATCCAGTCCAATCGTCTTAATGAGAAAACTAGCCAGGATGGGTTCAGGGATTTCAATTGTGCGGGCGACCTGAGTCCATCGAGCTAGGGGCCTGCCCCTGCCTGGAACTTAATGGTTATAGCACCTCCCACCCCCCAAAAAATATCGACCTGGAGAGGATCAATTTGGAAGTTGGAGTCAGTCTGTACCTACAGGGCCCCAGGCTTGAGAGAAAAGGGATAAGGTACAAGGCCCGCCCTCGGGTGATCTCCAACTTGGATGGAGGTCAGGCTCTTGCGGGGGGGCAGAGCCCATGTGGTACCCACCCCGTCTGCTGGAAGAACAATGGTCCTTCCTTTCCACATCCATTTAACTCATTGCTGCCACCTGCTCTGGGTGGGCTCTAGCCAGGACCTGGGCGGCAGAGAGGACTAAGCATGCACAGCAGAGGAAGACAGACATTACCACTGAGAGGGGGAAGGTAGAGGTCAGAGAAAGGGGGGCTGCAGGAGAGGACAGGGGAAACCAGTTCAGCCTCCATGACCCAGGCCCCAGAGCATGGCAAACAAGGGTCAGGGTTAGAGTCAGAAAGAAGGAGGGAAGCCAGGCGTGGTGGCGCACGCTTGTAATCCCAGCATTTGGGAGGCTGCGACTGGAGGATCCAGGTTCTCGGCCAGCCTCAGCTACCTAGTGAGGCACTCCACAACTTAGTGAGACCCTGTTTCAAAATAAAGAATAAAAAATAGGGCTGGGGGTATAGCTCAGAGGTAGAATGCACCTGAGTTCAACCCCCAGTACCACAAAAAAAAAAAAAAAAAGAAAGAAAGAAGGAGGGACCCCGGGGGGGGGGGCAGAGCAAGTCAGTCCCAAACATAAAATAGTGACGACGGCTCAGGGGTCTGGAAGCTCACTCAGCCAGGCACTGCCTAAGTGCTTCTTCTACCTTCATGCGGTTCGTGGAGACCATCCTAGGAGAGGGGGGATATCCTGAGCCCTACGGCGTGCAGGGATACAGAGAGGTGCGGGATCTGCTGAGCTGACACCTCTGTAAGTGGCAGAGCTGGGATTCAAACCCAGAGCTTTGGTTCCATGGTAAGCACACACCTTCGTGGCCTCTATTGATTAAGAGGCCAGGGAACGCTCTGGCAAAAGGCAGATGCTGCACATCCTCAGCCCGTGGGCTTTTCCCATTGAGCCCCAGGGTGGGCATGTTCCTGGAGGAACCAGGACAGAAGCCCGATTCCCGATCCCGCCAGCCGGTTCCAAGCCATGGGTGGACCACCCAGCTCACCTTTCCAGAATTTGAAGATCCTGGAGGGAGCCGGGCATCATCAGTCTGCATGGCTGATGGCTCCAGACCAGAGACGGCCCCTCCCACAGGAAGGAGAGGGGAGGCCATACCCTCAGATCTCAGCTGCATATGTCTAGCAGTCTGCAGTGGGTGCAGATGGTGGGTGTGCGGGAGGCCGGCCAGGGCGGAGGGAGGGTCACTGTTTGCTGGCAAGCCATGAGGGGAATCACAGGTGTGCGTCTGGGCTGGGGGTAATGGATGGTCACAGCTCTGCTGACTGGGCGGAAGTGTGAGGGGAACCACCAGGCAGAGCAGGTGTTGGAAGCAACGGATTCACTGGGGCAGGCCAGAGCGAGCGCTCAGAGACCCAGCGCGTGGGGGCGAGGCGGGGCCGGAGCGCATTGGAAGGCAGGTGCACGCGTGCGGTGGTTCTGACAGGTTGAGATGGCACAGCTTTTCCCAGAGTGCGCAGAGGACAAGGTGCTTCTAATCAAGGGTCCGGGCAACACGATTTCTATCGTCTATGAGTCTTGAGAAATAGCGGGTTAAGCAAAATTAAACCCGTTCCTTCCCTTCAGGGCTGCTCAGAACTTTTCTCTCCTTCCTTCTTACTGTCCTTCCTTTATTCATGAAAGAAAAAAAAATTAATCGATGGACTCTATTCTGTACCAAGCACGTTCAACGGTGACAACAGATCCGTCCCTCCCTCCTGGAGCCGACAGTTAGCAGAGGAGATCATAAGCTAATAAATGGTGGGAGGTAGTCAGGGGGTGATGTGCTGATAGGCTTAATGAGGAAAAAGTCAGAGAGGAATGGGGGAGGGGCTGCTCTAGAGAAGCCCTTCTCCTCCACCCCAGGCCTCTCCCAGGAGGCTGGGACCAAGGAAGGTGTGAGCCACGCAGGTTTCTAAGGGAGAGCATTCCAGAGGCCCTGAAGCTGGGTGTGCTCGGCATGTTTTGTGACCTGCCAAGCTGGGGCTGCGGTGGGGAATTTTTCTTAACAGTATAGCATCTGGAGTCCATTTTTTTTTTCGATACTAAGGGATTGAACCCAGGGACATTCTACCTCTTAGCCATACCCCCAGCCCCATTTTTTTTATTTTTTATTTTGAAACAGGGTCTCACTCAGTTACAGAGGGCCTCACTAAGTAGCTGAGGCTGGCTGCGAACCTAAGATCCTCCTGTTTCAGCCTCCCAAGTACTGGGATTACAAGCGTGCGCCACCATGCCCGGCTGGAGCCCATCTTTGACAGAGCACATTATAGGGCTAGAATAGGCTGAAGCAAGCAAGGGGCCTGGGTGGAAACTTAGAGGAAACAGTCACTCCCGCTGCACCGCCTGAGCATCTGAGAGCGAGAGGCTCCGGCAGCGTGGGCAGTGTGGGCAGCGTGGGCAGCGTGGGCAGCATGGGCAGTGTGAGCAGTGTGGCAGCCCGGGCTCCTGGCTGGACGCGCTTGTCTCACCTTGCTGGGGAACACACACATTGGGAAACACCTCTGCACCTTGTGCACCCTGTGCACCCTGCTTCCCACCCCAGAGATGGCCCTGCTTGGAGGAGTGCTCCTAGCTGGGTTCTCAGCACCTTTGGGAGTAGACAGAGTGAGGCTCCGGGCTGCAGGGAAGGAAGGGCTAAACTTCCCCGGGCCCAAGGCCTCGCCCACACCAGGCAAGGGCTCAGACCACTGAGCTACAGCCCAGCAGCCCAGCCACTTCCCTGCACTTTTGCTCCCGTGATTTTCATTGCTGGGTGCAGCGACAACCCGTGCTCCTTGTAGGAAGCCAGGTCGCAGGCCGACTGCGTCTGTCCTGCTGGAGTCTGATTGTCTGTCTACCCAGCTGCCTCTCCTTCTGGGAGGTGAGCACCATTAGTATCAGCGGAGCACTGACACGGGCAGGTGAGGAGCCCTGCTCCCCCAGCCTCCTTAGGTGCTCGCACCACACTTTGGCAGGTGCTACGGACGAGCTTGTCACCACGAGGCCGCCACTCAGAGCCCAGAGGCGCCTTCTTCACATGACACTCCTGGAAGCAGCCATGCCGGGACTCAAACCTGCGTCTGTCTGACTCCACAGCCAATCTCTTGCTGCCAACTCCTGCTGCCACCCAGAGCAGAGCCCTAACACTTCCTGAGGTCACTTGGAAACTCTAGGGAGTGTTCCCTGATTTGCAGTTCCATCAGCTGTCTCTGCATCTCTACAGGGGCCTGGCTCTCAGACAGGACAGGGCAGCTGATACCGGGCTGGGCCATGCCTGGGTGAGGAGAGACCCAGGAACGCAGGCTGAGCCAGGTCTGGAGTGGGGCCAGGCCCGACCAGGGGTGGTGGAGAGAGGGGAGACCCTGACCCCCAAGGGCGTGGGGCCTGAGTACCTGCTGCAGGTCCTCCAGAGCTTTCCTGTCCAAGGCCAGGGCGGCATCAGGCAGCAAGTGGGCTCTGAGCCTCAGAAGGAGGAAGGGAGAGGCAGGGCCAGGTGACTTCCCGGCAGGTGTGCAGGTGCCAAGAAACCACCTTTCCAGACACACAGGAGAGATGGTAGCCAGCATTCATAGCCAACGGATTTTTCCCAAAAGAAAAATGGGGAAAGTTTTCCTCTAGGTCCAACTAACAGCCCTTTAGCTCTTATTGCACAAAATCCCAAATATACTACACTGTTTTGTTCCTCCCTTGGCAAATCCCCTCTCCTGCTTTCCTCCCTCCACGAATCTCTCCCGAATTCCAAGTCAGTCCTTGGCTCGAGCTTCTCTTTCTACCACTCGGCAGTGACCCAGGCGTCTTAGGCAACCTCCCTGGGATGCATTTCCTCCTGGGTGATGGGCATTCAGGTACAATCAGAGTCCAAAGCGGCAAAGCACAGTCTAGGGCTCTGTTCTTGGCCCCCAGACCTCTGCTCCCTTTGGCCTTCTGCTGTCCAGTCCAGGAAGGACTATCCCAGGATAGAGGCAGGAGGAGCAGGGGCTGACTCCCCCCCCAGGCAGCAGACATAAAACCAAAGAGAGGCGGTCCAAGGAGGACCCCGTGGCCAGGACCTGCAGAGGGGCATCCTCGTGGGAAGAGCCTCAGCTCCTGCCTGGGCTGGAGAGAAGGAGCAGCTGGGCAGGCAGGTGGGGAGGCTGCCCATCCCCATGTCAGGGTGGGGAGGACGGAGAGGAGGAAGAAGTGGGCTCTGGGCCTAGCCTTGCTGCCAGCCAGCTCTGGGGCCTCAGGCGAGTTTCCTCTGTGCCTTGGTGACCTCATCCGCAAAACGAGGGGAAACTAGATTTTGAGGGCCGTTCTACTTCAATTAATTCCACCCTAGATGCTACCTGAGCCCCAACCCGGGTCTCAACCCGGAGGCCGGAAGTAGAGGCAATGTTGCCATCTTCTTCCCGAGTACAACTAGACGCCCTTTCTCGGAGAAGTGCATTTGTCAATTACTCAGCTACAGATGGAGCTCTGTCTTTCTGAGCATTAAATTTGCCACCAATCAGCCTGGGCGCACGAGCCCCTCCCTGAGCGCGGTATCGAGGTGCGGATCAGGAGAGGAGACGGATCCGTCTTAACGAAGCAGTTCATTATCCCGCCCGGCGCCATCAGTCTCCCTGCTATCTGTGACAGCATTTACACCACTCCTGTTAAGATACATTTAGCAAAATCGCAGCAATATTTAGGAAGCAGGCGCCCTCCTAACGAGGCGGTGACAAATGGCTCCTCCACCCGGAAGCTCACCCCGCAGCGTCATCCATGTGCTCATGGCTGATCCCACGCAGATGCCTCAGTGAGGAGTTCCATTAGAGGGACACGGGTATGTCTTGATGTCCTGCAACGAGGCATGACTGATCAAGAATGACATGTCCAAGACCAAGGTCCTGGCATGTCCAAGACCAAGGAGTTTCCTGGAATAAGGGACTTGTATTTTTCCTTCCTTCCTCCCTTCCTTCTTCTCCTCCTCCTCCTCCTCCTCCTCCTCCTCCTCCTCCTCCTCCTCCTCCTTCTTCTTCTTCTTTTTTTTTTGCAGTAAACCCAGAGGCGTTCTACCTCCAAGCTACACCCCCAGCCCTATTTTATTTTTTCATTGTGAAACACAGCCTCACTAAGTTGCAAAGGTCACTTCCTATGGAAACTCCCCACCTCTCCAGACTACCAAAGTCCCCAAAGCACCCCCACTTCCACAGCTGTTCAGAATCTTCTGCTGATCTCTGGTTATCCCAAGCATATCCCCACCCCAGGACCTTGGCACCTGCTGCTTCTACCTCTCAGAACAATCTTCTCTCAGATACATGGCTCAATCTCTCAATTGTTCCTCTGCTCACATGTCATCTTTTTGCAGAGGTCTTATCTATTGCGACTATCTTATATAACACAGGACCCCTATTACTGTATAACTCTTTTTTGTGTAGTACTAGGGATTGAACCCAGGGGCATTCTGCCTCTGAGCTGCACCCACAGCCCTATTTTATTTTAAGACAAGGTCTTGTTAAATTGACCCTTAGTGAGGATCTCACTAAGTTGCTGAGTCTGGCCTGGAACCTGCAATCCTCCTGTCTCAAGCTCCCAAGTACTGGGATTATATACGTGCACTACTGTGCCTGGCAATTGCCTCTTTACCCTGCTTTATTCTTTTTAAAACACATATCATTGCCTATATCTTTTTATTCATTTATTCCCTGTTGTCATCCTTGTCCCCTGGTCCCCAACAGGGTTGTAAGCCCCAATGAGAACAGAGACTACCTGTACTGTGTGTTTCAATCTTCTCCCGTTTTCAGAGTGAATAATTTTTATCTATGTATTCTCAAGTTCATAGCTTCCTTCCTCTGTCATTTCTATTCTGCTACTGAGTACATCCTGTGGGTGTTTTATTTCATGGATTGTAATTTGGGTTCTAAAAAATTATCTTTCAGTTCTCCTTGATACCTCAATTTCTTGGCTGAGTCTTCCTATCTTAATATTTTTGGAGATATTTTGATTGCTTTTTCAAGCACTTCTATAATTGCTGCCTCAAATCTTTGTCAGAAAACTCCACTGTACGTGTCATCTCATCATCAGAGTCAAATGTCTTTCCCCCAGTGGGTTGAGACTTCTCATGGTTTTGTGTGTCTAGCTATTTTTGTTGGTATTCTGGGCATCTAAAATGTTACCTAAAAAGATTCTAGGTTTTGTTTATAATCGTTCCCTTGGTGGGGTACTTCATATTCCAATCTCCCCGCTAAGATGTACTTTACAGATTCTTCAAATAGGTGTTCATACATTCTGCCCAGGTTTTAAGGAATTAGTGACAGATCAAGAGAGGTTGATCTTTATTCCATCTTACCAGAAAATGAACTCCTTGACTTTTATGTTTTAATCACTTTTTCCTGAGAATCTAGAACAGTGCCTGGCACTTCTTAGGAGCTCAATAAATACTTGTTGAACAAATGAAAAAAAGAAAGAAAGAAAGAACAATGAGCATGTGCGATTAGTGCTTGGTAGTTTTCTGAGGATATGTTACTATTATCGCCTTTGTCACCTGTGGGATAGTGTCCCATTCTGCAGGTGAGGAAACTGAGTCTCAGAGATGCAGAATGACCCCTTCATAACCACAGAGGCTTTGCAGGCAAGCCCCTTGACCCCAAGTCCAGTACTTTTCCTGACACCGCACGCATCCTACCCTTGATTCCAAACAGAGAAGCTGAAAACACAGGTGGATAGGAAGATTAGGGACCATGAAGTTTTACTCAGGGTGTAGCAGAATCAGATACCCTGCAACAGTGGCAAGACACAACACCTCCACAAGGAGGCAGCTGGACGACTGACGGCTGAAGCCATTCTCAAGGTCTAACCCAGGAGAGGATGCTACAAGATGGGGATGCGGGGCCAGGGAGATGTAAGAGACCCAGGGCTGGGTTGGTCAGTTGATTCCACAGCATCCTTGACTCACAGTCTTTCGAACTGCCTCTGGACCAATGACTGCAGTCCAGAAGTGCCTACCAGGTACCATCCAAACCATCACTTATTGATACCAAGCAAACAGCAAAGAATAAAGAGCAGCATGGATCATCCATCTTTCTACCCAAGGACAGGGACTATGTCTACCACTAGACTAGGAGTTCCCAAGCGCAGGGACAGAGTCTCAGCCCCATTCTGTTTCTGGGGGTACAGAAGTAGTGCAGAGAATTTAAGGTCTCTGTCTTCCGGAGAAATTGCATGGGCCACACCAAGACTTGCCATGAGGCTGCCAGGTGATCAGGTGGTTGGTGGCAGTTCCATTGGCTGGATTTAAGGCCCCGCCAGTGTAGACCATGGAGATCGGGGCCACATAAATTCCTCCTAGCTCTTCCTCCTGCTGCAGGTCTGGGATTTATCTCCACGTGATAGCAAGAGCTCCATGCACTACCACTCATGAAGAAAAGAGGTCACCCCTATCTTATGAAGATAAATACCATCTCTCACCTCTGATGACAGCCTCCCCGGGCTCCCGCGCCGCGTAATTACTATTGTAATAAATATTATTACAACAAACCAATTGCTGCAACCATATCACCCAGGCAGGTACAGAGGGCTTGGTGAAATACGCCCTTCTACACCAGACTAACGGGTATTTCCAACCACCCGCCTTTTTTTCCTTGGGCAGAGACTGGGGTGCAAGGTGAGGTGGAGGGAACCTTTTAAGAAAAGCCAGTGAGCAAAGAGTGGAAAGGTACCAGCTCGTCTGTCTCCAAGATGGATCAGTTCTGCCTCCCCAATAGCTCTCAAAACTGTCTTTTATGCTTCGCTCTACACCAATCCCTCCTTGGTTTGCGCCCTCAAAATCTCTCTGCGTGAGCCCGGTTGCTGGTCTCTGGATTTCTAGACTTGTCTACCTAACACACCGACCATGCTGGAGTCTCGGTGATGTTTCTAAAATGCAAATATGATGGCACCCCATTCTGGTTAATGCCATTCAATTTCTCCGCCCCATTGCCTTCCAATTCAGGATAAAGTTCAGAGTCTGTCATGGCTAACTGGGTCCCTGATGAGCTTACCTCTCCCGTTCCCTCCAACTCAATCAGTCTCACACAGAGCCCCAGCCATCTTGCAACCGAGCCCCCAGCTCCCCAGAGTCCCTCGGGTTCTCCTTGCCGTCTGTTCTCTTTCCTCTTCCCGGAACACCCTTCTCCTCTGAGTTCACCTGGGGAAATGGGTCCAGGTCCTTCCAGGTTCAACACCGCAGCCTCCCTCACCTTGATTTATATGTATCTGATACTCTGCAGAGCTCACGGGCCCTTGTAAACATTTCCATCGCAGCGCTTCTGCCTTGCGTCGTAAGGCGACATATGGTCCTGTGTGTGTCTGCCTCCACCACCAGACGGGCGCTCCTTGAGGTAGAGGCCTGCTGTGCATCTCCGGCTCCCTGTACAATGTTTGACACGTGACGAACGCTCAGCCAGCGTGCAGAATGAATGAAGTAATGAATGAACCAGACATGAACACTGCATGCCAGGGGGCTTCGGGAGCTGTGTAGCCGGGACCGGTGAGTTCCCTACTGCAGCTCAGTGAGCTGCTGTTACCACCCTGCACCCAAATCCTTCTCTGTCTTCCCATTGCTTTGGGGATGCAGTCGACACCCCACCCCCAAGACCACTCAAGGGCCTGCCTCCTCCTCAGCTCATCCCTTGTCCCTCTTCCTTTCGCAAGCCAAGCCTCGGCTGCCCTGAGTTACTTAACGCTCCCCAAATACACCAGGCTTCCTATATCCCCAAATATACAAGACTCCCTATGGCTCTGGGACCCATGCACCTGCCCCATCACTTCTGCGTGCCTGTCAGGTCCTAGCTTAGACATAATTCACCCCAGGCATCCCCTGACACACACCCCAATTTTGCCTACCCTGGTACCCCCAGACCTTTGTTAAGTGCCCCTCTCACATAGCCCAAATTCATTGCATGATGGCACCCACTTTTTTCAACCAATCTATCTCCCACAGTAGCCTGGGCGCTCCTAAATGGTCAAGTACACGTTTCTTTCTCTGCGTTCTCAGCGCTTCGTGAGCTGCCGGCCACGCTGTTGGCATTTAAACCACGTTAAAGAAAGAAAGACACCACGGGGGAACAAAGAAATTCTACGGCCTCCTTCCCCTGGCTGGCCTCAGCCGTGAGGTCCAGTTCTTTGGGACTGAATGTCTGTTGCTCCGTTAGGCTGCGGATTTCCCATCCTGAATTTGAGCCACGAAAGGACTTCAGGAGGAAAAGGTAGCCTGCCTCCCACTCCGGCTTCCCCACCCTCCCCTAGCAGAGGGTCAGTGCAGCTCCGGGCCACCAACGCTTTGTGGCTTTTGCAGGGAGCTTGCCCTGACACATGGGGACGCCCATCCCCTGCCCCGACCCCCCCAACTCTTCTGAAATCTTTCCCCTCTCTGTGATCTCCAGCCAGCTAATCAAATCCCCCCTCTGTCAGAGGCAATGGATGTTCAAAAGTGGTATTCATGTATTATTCATGATGTATGTATTATTTATCATTAGTTTGTTTATTTATTATTAATTTGTGTTTCATTATTGATAATGATGTGGTTATACTATTAATAAGAAGACTCGGGAAAGCTTTCCTGTGGCCCTCGGCAGACACCTGCGGCTCCCCCAATTCCCTGCAGAAGCCAATGTTGGTTATTCTTCTTTCCATTTTCTGTATGGGAGACACTGAGGCCGGAGAAGGCCAGGCCTCGTTCAGTTGGTCTCTTTCCCTCGAGATATCTGCCAGAGAAGGTGATCAGGGAATATCTTCACCAGGTGACATGTCCGGGGTGGACGACAGGGCCAGGTGCACAGACTCCTGCAGGGTGCTGGCCAGACCTGCCAATCACAGCCCATCGGGGGCCTCAGTCTCTTTATCCCAGGGTCTCTCACCCCCGTTCACGTTGGGTTCTAGCGCTGTCTTTACATCCTTCTGTGTCATGCATGTGCTCCCTAAACCCACAGATTGCGGTGTACCCCCATGCTCCATTTCTTCTTCCTCCCATGTACTGGGCTAGGGGCATTTCCCAGTCTCCCTTGTACTTCGGCAGGGTCACATGATCAAATACTGGCCTGGGCAAAATGGCTTCTAACGTGTGCCCTAGAGCCCCCCCTCGCTCTGCCCCTGCGAGGAGAGGGCCCTGGGGACTTGGAGGAGGGTGAGACCTAAGACAGAGGAGCCTGGGATCTGAATGACGGCGAGGAGCCGCCCCTCCACGGTCCCCAATGGACATGGCATGCGTGAGAAACAAAACATTGTCGCATTAAGCCATGAGGTTTGGGGTGGTTTGTGGTAGCTGTTATTCTATTAATACACCGCACATAGTAGGTACTCAACAGGCTCTTAGTGGGGGGGTGGTAAAAGAGCAGATGAATGAATAAGGAAATGAATCAATGGGGCTGGGGCTGTCACCCAGTCTGATTCCCAAGCCAGGTTCCTGGTCACAGCACAGCAGAGGGAAAGGGACTTGGCTTGGGAACGGGAACCACGTCAGACAGGTGGGTGAGGTGAGACGCAGCCTGGATCTCAGAGCCAATCGGCGCGTGCTCTAAGACCAGGCCCAGGCCCCTGGGTCTCATGGTCCTATGACCCTCCCATACATCAGCGTCTGCCCTCACTGTCCTCCAGCTGACAACCTGCCATCACTTTCTGGAACCTTCTGTGCCCTTGGGAGCTGGGAAGGGGAATTACCAGTTCTTTCCAGTTCTTTATCCTCGTGTCCATACAGCACTGGAGGAACGGCTGCCACCGCTGGGAGGGAAGAGGGACGAGGAGGATGCTGGGGGACGCCCTGACCCCCTGCGGCAGGAAGACTAAGCAGCTCAGCTCTGGAAGCAGAAGGTGCGGACTGGTGCAGCCTGACTTCCACCATGAACACAGAGGCCCCTCCCGCTCCTCCCTGGCCTCGGTCACCTCATCTGCAAAATGGGCTCACAGCGCTTACTCCTCAAGACAGCGAGGAGATGTGAAAACGAGGCCGTGTTCCAAGGAGTGCCACTGGGAAAGGTGGCCGCCTCCATACGGGGATGTTGTCAGGGAGCTCGGCTTCGGAGGCGCCTGCCCTTGAGCCTGGGAATCAGACAGACCCGTGACAGCTCCTGACTCTGTTACAGCCCAGCCCTGTAAGTCTCTTCACAGCTTTAAGTCTCAGTTTTCCCTTCTGCCAAATGGGTACAATGATCTTTCCCCGTTAGAGCTGGCAGGGAGATGCAGGGAGCTGGCAAGGAGCCTCATGCAGTGCCCAGGTGACGGGGATTCTGCTGACGTGGGGGAGCCAGCCTTTGCTCCCCTACTTCTCTGTGCCCCCCAGCTGCTTCTACCAGCAGGACTATTTCACAGGATGTTGCTTGAGAGTTACACGGCGTGAGGCTCCTGGATGACTCAGATGAGCCCAGGAGCACGGGGACTGAGCAGTGCGCGGGGGTGCTCTTTTGCCTCCTGTATGGAGATTTCCAGAACAAAGCATGTACAAGGCCGGTGGCCCTGCACCCCCCGGCATCGCTCGGAATCACAGGGACAAATCACAAGCAATGGGGAAGCATCTCTGACTTAGAATAAAATGTAAAATATCGATGGTAGGTTATTACAGAATATTTTAAAAGAAAAATAGTTATTACTCAAGGAACTCAGTCTAAGCTTGGTTATAAACTGGTCTTAATAAGTAAAACGAGGCAACTTAATGAAAAAAATTACAATGTAAAATAGGCCCGCATTAAATAATAATGTCTCATAAACACAGAAGTCCGTTAGCATATCAGAATTAATTGCTAGGCTCTGAAGCTAAAGGCGGAATCAAAGAATCTTTAATTTTTTCTGTCTTTTATTTTTCTCTCTTCCCCCTAAAAAAAGCAACAGCAGTAGACCAGATTACCTCATTTCAGCACTGAAGGGCCTGGGAATTTGCAAAGGGAATTTGCTCGGTGACAATTTTGTTTCCCTTGACCCTATTATTTTAAGACGTGATCTGAATGGAGTGTGGCTTTGCTCCGTGGCCCCGTGTCCATCAGTTGTAAATGAACTCGTGTGGCAGCGTTTTCCGAATGACGAACTAGGAAACGGATTCATTTTTGCAGAATCAAATTCCCCAAGTTCAGACTCCTTCAAATGAGCAGCTCAGTTACCAAGGCAGCAGCCTCCCTGGTCCAGCGAGATTTCGCTTCTCCACTTCACCCGAGCAGCTGTAGGAAATAGTCCTACAAGGCCAGGCGTGGTGGCCCATGCCTATAATCCCTCCCTGTACTCGGCAGATGACAGGTTCGGGGCCAGCCTCAGCAACTTAGTGAGACCCTCAGCCACTTAGCAAGACCCAGTTTCAAGATAAAAAATAAAATAGGGGTGGGGGTGTAGCTTGGAAGTTGAATGCCCCTGGGTTCAAATTCCAGTATCAAAAAAAAAAAAAAAAAAAGAGAGAGAGAGAATCCAACAGGGTAGAGTGGTGACCTTTGACCCCTGAGGGGCATTTGGCAACTTTTAAAGCTATATTCGGTTGTCACACTGAAGGGGCACTATAGCCCTGGCATCTAGTGGGTGCTGTAAACATCCTACAGTGTGCAACACGGCCCCACAGCCATCCGTCATCCAGCCCCAGATGGTGACAGTGCCAATCCTGGGTTGAGGGAGGCGAGGAAACTTCTAGGAGAGAATGTGGCCGCAGGAGTTCCACGGCATGGCAGAGGGTCTCCAGGCATTGGGACCAGGCATGTAAGGCTAGAAATAGACACTGCCAGATGGTCTCCCTGAAGATCACCCCCAGCAGCTGTGCCTAACCCCTGCCATCCAGCCTGGCTTCCTCGCCCTCAAAACAGACCAACCCCCTCCATCCGGGCCTCTTTCCTGCCCTCCGGAACAGATGTGAGCTTTGTGATCTGGGAGTCCTGTGAGAAATGTCCTCTACGGTCACCCCTGGCAGAGCGCGTTTACTGTCAGGCGAAGAAGTCCCGGCTCACAGTGCCGAGTGTCTCTGAAGCTCCTCCCCGGGGGGACCCAGCTTCTCCCTCCCCTCTAATCTCGCTCTGCCCGCTTGACGGGAGAAGCAATCTGGTCTTCATATTAATACTTTATTAAACGCACACGTCCTGCAAGATAAGCATCAGCCTATTACAGTCGTTGGGCTAGAGAGTGCCTGCTTGTCACTGGAAGGCTTGCTGGGCAGGATTCACTCATTATCAAAATTCTGCCGGCCAGAGGGCAAAGCACAGATTTGTGAACGTGTTAGCAAATGCAGGGGTCGGGGAGGAGCAAGCGGGCAGGGGTGGGAGACACTGGATTCCCATCCTGCAGGGCTCCAGGGTGCCTGCTTCTGGTGAAGACCAGGGATCACCACATCTCGGGCCAGTGTGTCACCAGGGACAAGGAATTTTGGAGCAAGACAGGGCAAACCCAACAATTGTCTATCAAGACTTAGAATTCTAAGAACACTGAACCTGCAGAGTGTGAGAACTGGGGGGGCCAAGCCCCAGGCCAGCTGTCTTTCTGATAGCAGAGGGCTTGAGGCAGGACAAGATTCCCAGCATCCCCAAGATTCCCACGCTCGTAGACATATAAAGCTAAAGTCATTTATTTTGGTGGGGGGGGTACTGGGGATGGACCTCAGGGGTGCTCTACTTCTGAGCTACACCCCCAGCCCTTGTTAATTTTTTTTTTTTTTTTTTTTTTTTTTTTTGCGGCACTGGGGATTGAACTCAGGGGCATTCTACCTCCGAGCTACACCCCCAGCCCTGTTTTTCATTCTTTATTTTGAAACCGAGTCTCACTAAGTTGCAGAGTGCCTCACTAGGTAGCTGAGGCTGGCCGCGAACCCGGATCCTCCGGTCTCAGCCTCCCGAATGCTGGGATTACAAGCGTGCGCCACCACGCCCGGCTCCTTGTTAATTTTTTATTTTGAGACAGGGTCTCTCTAAGTGCTCTGGGCTGGTCTCAAACTTGTGATCCTCCTGTCTGAGCCTCCCAGGTAGCTGGGATGGCAGACATACCCCTCCATGCCGGCCATAAAGTCTTCTTATCTGTTAAATAGGAGTCATGATGCCTACCTCCCACCGCTGGAGATAATAGATGTATAGTGCAGATGTATTACTCCATATGTGGTTAAAGCTACCACTGTAGTAACAATTTCATTCCTTTTTATAGGTATAATTTATAGCAAGATGCACTTATTTCAAGTGAAGAATGATGAATTTTTATACACGTACACACCCACGGGGCAACTGCTAGGTTGAAAATTTAAAACATTCCCAGCAACCCCCCCCCCCAGGAAGTTCCCTTGCTCTCCTCACCAGTCACGGCCCCCCCACCCCAAGTACAACCTCTGTTCTGGCTTCTCCATGATAGATCGCCTTAGCTTTTCTTTGACCCCCAGATAAATAGTGTTATACGGCTGGTGCCCTTTTGAGTCTGGCTACATTTTCTCAACACAGTGTTTTTGACATTCATCTTTGCATTGCAGTTTTCAGTAGTTTGTGCTTTAAGAAAAAAAAAAAAAAAAAAAAAAGAAATGCGTCCTGGAGAGTATTCCATTGTATGAGAGAATAAAATCAGGTTTTCCATTCTTCCATTCATGGGCACTTAGTTTGGGGCCATTATGAATAATATCTATTATTGTCATTAAAATATTATTCCGAAGCCAAAAGAGACCTGGCCAGCTTTGCTTCCCCGTCCCCAGCTCCCCACACATGGATATGCCCTTCTCCGTCTGATCCTCCCCCCCAAGCCTGGGGGGAGGCCAATATCTCCTTTTTTTGTGTGTGTGTGGTACTGGGGATTGAATTCAGGGGGATTCTACCTCCGAGCTATACCCCCAGCCCTATTTTTTATTCTTTATTTTGAAACCGAGTCTCACCAAGTTGCAGAGTGCCTCACTAGGTAGCTGAGGCTGGTCTCGAACCTGGATCCTCCGGTCTCAGCCTCCCGAATGCTGGGATTACAAGCGTGCGCCACCACGCCCGGCTCCAATGTCTCTATTTTGCAGGTAGGGAAACTGAGGTCCAGGGATTCAGTGGCTTGTATATTCAGTTGACAAATAGTTATGAAACACCTGCTAGTTGCTGAGCCAGCACCCAAGAAGAGCCAGGCTTTGGTCTGATGGGAGAGGCGCTCAGAAGGCATCACACCCCTACCAGGTCCCTCCCGCCTTTGCATCCTCAGCACAGAGCTTCCTTGAATTTTATCACATCCAAGACAGTCAGCTTTCTGTCTCTTTGGGTTCTGAATCTGCAGACTCATCCTGCCACACATTTAACATACTTTTAAAAAAAAGTTACTTTGCTGTTGAGGCCTTTTACGGTGGGCCTGTGATAGCTGTGTTTGTACTAAACACGTACAGACTTTTTACCTTGTCATTATTCCCTAAAACAATTCAGTGTAATAACTATTTCTATAGGGTGCACGTTGGATTAGGGACTCTAGACAACCTAGGGATGGTTTTAAAGTATGCGAGAGGATTGCATAGTTGATATGCAAAAACTACCATTTCTTATAAGGGACTTGGACATCCGAGGATAAGAAGCTGTCACCGTGGGTACTGAGGGATGATTCTACTTGCTTTCTGCATCTTTAGCTTCAGCTTCCCAGTAAGATGAAATTTCCTGTTGCTTTCAATCCTCTGTGATGCATGGTACTCTCAGGAATACAGAAGTGCTTAATAAATGCTCTTCGAGAGTGCCACGGGGACTGGCATTGTCATTTTGACTTTGTAACTCCAGATTTTCATGTTCTAGGTAGAGAGACTTCCACGTACCGAAATGCCTTCCCTGCAAACAGTGCTAAGCCATATATCTGTCACGTGTGTGTAGGCAGAATTCTCCCTGCCACCCTCTTCTCCAAGTTTCCAAACCTGTGATTCTAAGCCAGTCTCGTGACTTGGAAATGTCATGTTACCTATCCCAGCGGCCTGATGCAGGAGCCCTTAAATGTGGAGTGGAGCACTTTTCCCCTCTGGGGACAGAAGAAGAGGCCAAAGAGACTCACAATCCAAGCAGAACTTTCCACATGCCCTTACTGGGTGTTGAAGAAGGAAGTTGGGAACATGTAGGAGAAATAGCAGCCCCCACCCACAGCCAGCCTCAGTCCTATACTCAGCAGGAACTGAATTCTGCAACAATCCAAGTGGGTTTGGAAGGAGATTCTTGATCAGAGCCTCCAGGTAAGAGCCCAGGCCCCCAGTGCCTTGATTTTGACCTTGTGAGACACAGAACTGAGAACCAATTTTTGCCCATGCAGCTTTATGACCTATAAAACTGTGAGACGATAGGCATTGTTTTAAACTGCCAAATTTGGTGATTTGTTACGCAGCAGTAGCAGACTGATACAACACATTCATCTGGGATGGCAGTGGTTTTCTGAGGCATCCATCTGATCATGATATTCCCTTGTTCCAAGCCCTCGAGTACCCTCCACCAATCACACTGGAAGGTGAGAACCAAAGCCATCACCGTGATCCAGAAGCCATGTAGTAGAACACCAGCCCTGCTGCTTACCACTCTTGAGCTCACTGTGTTCCAACCACATTGGCTTCTTTGCTCTTTCCTAAATACCCCAAGCTCATCCCCACCACAGGGCCTTTGCACATACCGTTTCCCTTTCCTGGAATAGCTTGCCCCAGCTAGGCACGCAGCTCCCCCAATCAAATGACTCGGCTCTCTGCTGAATGTCATGTCCACAGAGACGTTGGCTACCCACTCTAAAATTCCTCACCTCACTTCTCTCTCCCTAAACATTGCTTTCTTTCCCATAGCACTATCTCTCTGCCTGACACTCTATTTTGAATTTATCTCCTGTTCATTACCAATTATGTACATGCTGCTACCCCCAAACTAGAATGTCAGCCCCGAGAGGGATGAACTCGGTCTGTTTTTGCTCCGCAGTGTCTCCAGCTCCAGGGACGGGATCTGGGACTTGTTGACAGTTTACGGCACCTCCCAGGAGCCAGGCACTGCGCCGGGCGCTGCCTCTGGCTTATTTGAAACAACAAATCAACACGAACATTCTTCCCATTAAAACAGATCGTGCTTTTGAAAGAGCCCCGGCAGGCAGAGTTCTGGGCTTTCCTTGCCCATCTTGGATGGTTATCATTCATGATTTTCCCGACGTCTGATTCTAGGTTGCGTTTTGATTAGAATCCTTTGCACAGGTCACCTTGTGTCCCAACCTTGAGCCAGCCCTCCCGGGCTCCAACTGGAACTCTGGGTTTCGGCTGAGCTCGGAATCAAAATGCTGGGGCGGCATCCCCTTGGCTAGGAGACGCGGCGTTTCATTTTATTTCCGAAGCCGAGCCCAGCCGGTGATTACCTTCCTCCAGGACGGTCTGTTTGAGTCATGCTTCCGTGGGCTCCACTCCATCAGAGCAACTTTCCCATCCTTCTCCTTGTCAGCAAGATAAGAGGGAAACAACTGGATGACAAACGTCCCTTCCCATGCGGGATCCGTTCTCCACCGAGCAGGTAACACTTCCCACATGTCTCTGGAGGAGGAGGCCCGGCCCTACTCTTATCGATGCTTCTATCTTTAATGACTTGTCTCCTCGGTGATTTCAAGGGTAATATATGTTTATCGTAGAAAATAAAAAACTAGCATGAGTAATTGTAAAGAAAAACCACCAACAACAAAAAATACCCTTCTGTAAAACACAAGGCAGAGAAAGCCATTGCTAATCATTTAGAATTTCCCCTCGTTCTCTGTCTCTCAACTTTATAGCAGGACTCTGTGACCCTGTATTGCTGGACATGTAAATGCAACGCCTTCTCTGCACTATGGAATAACAATGTAAAACTTTGCCAGAGCTGGGTGTGGTGGCACATGCCTATAATCCCACTACTTGAGAAGCTAAGACAGGAGGATTAAAAGTTTGAGACCAGCCTCAGCAACTTAGCAAGACCATGTTTCAAAACAAAAAGTAAAATTTAAAAAGGGCTGGGAGTATAGTTTGGAGGTAGAATGCCCCTGAGTCTAACCCCATTACCATAAGATACAAAAAAAACCCCAAACAAACAACAACAAAAACAAAAACAATGCCAGACTAGCCAAGAACAGAGAGACTTTGGAAAAACTCTCAGAACCCAAATCTCCAACCTTAGTCCACTATTATTTTATTTTATGTGTGTGGAACTGGGGATTGAACCCAGGGGCATTCTAACTCTGAGTGACACTGCCAGCCCTATTTTACTTTTATTTGGAAACAAGATCTTGCTAGGTTAATGAGAGTCTCACTATTTGCTGAGGCTGTCCTTGAACCTGCGATCCTCCTGTCTCAGCCTCCCACACTTGTACAAGCGTGTGCCAGCATGGCCAACTTCTCAGTCCGCTTTAAACAAAATTGAAGAGGGAATTTTGAATGCCTGAACCCCGAGCCTTTCCTTTCTTTCTTAGCCTCCCCACACACTCCCCACCATGATGTTTGACTTTGCCACAGGCACTTAGTAATGATGAGGCCAAGCAAGCATAGATTCAGGACCTCTGTGAGCCAAGATAAACCTTTCCTCTTTTTAAAGTTATTTATTTCAGGAATTTTGTCACAGCAATGGAAAGCTGACCAACGCAATGTACCTCCTTCAGATTCAAGAGTATTCAAATACTCACTCATTAACTCATTCAACTCATTCATTCATGCATTTCTTGGAGAGCCAGAGAGGGAGTGTGCATGCCTCTACACTGTGGGGTTTACAGTCAAGGAGACCCGCCTGTTTCTTGCTGGAGGCCCTGGAGCCTTCTGCAACTTAACCTGACAACAAGCAGGCTCAGCAGGAAGGAGCACAAGGTCTCCAATAAAATGAGCCTGATAAGAAATCTCCTCTCGGTGGCTGGCATCGGAGGTGCCCTAGAGAAAGCCCATTCTCCTGCCCAGAGGCTCAGGAGCTTCCAGATCCCACGGTGACCCCGATAGCCCTTCATGTGCTTGGTGTCCCCCAACTTCCTTAGAATCCCATGGAGCATTGGGAGGGCACGTCCCTTCCCCGAGCTCAGGCCATCGTGGGTCCAGCAGGTTGGAGCCCAAGGCAGGTGGTAAGGGAGTGAGTGTGTGTGTATGTGTGTGTGTGTATGTGTGTATGTGTGTGTGTATGTGTGTGTGTGTGTGTATGTGTGTGGTGTGTATGTGTGTGTGTATGTGTGTGTGTGTATGTGTGTATGTGTGTGTGTGTGTGTGTGCGCGCGCGCGCTCGCACGTACATTCAAGATCTACGCCTCCTTCAAGCATCATTTCTTGGGTGTGTCTATCCCCCATCTTAAGAGGGTCTGGAAGTAAATCTACTTAGAGAAGCATGGAAGAAGGGCCACCAAAAGTAGCCAAGGTGGCCATCGTGAAGGGCAAGGGGGTGCCCAGGGAACCAGCTCCTGCCTCCCCTCCTGTCACCTCCCCAGCCAGCACCAGAGATCGCGCCGCCCTGCGCCTCCACTGCGAATACATGGAGGACCATAATAGGCTTATGAAAATATGGGTGTTTACAGCCTTATCCTCATCATGGGGAAATTGACATTAGGAAAGTACACGATACAAATCTTATGTACTTTCCAGAATGTAAATAGAGTTAAAAGTGAAGCTGTCGGGAGGCAGCGATAGGAAATGAGCGGGAAGGCCTGGGATGGGATTTTCCAAGCGTTTGGTGCTATCCTGAACTAAATTGGCCACTCCCAGGGTACGCAAGATGGGGGTGGGGGGCTGGGGAAGGAAGAGGATGTGGCGGCAGGTTTAATACCTGGATCATTTGCAGGTGGGTTCAATCAAGATTAGAGGACAGAAATAAACGATTCCACTTGCAGAGCACAGGAGCAGATGCCTGGCCTTTCAAAGCATGCTTGCTGCTGATTTCCAGAAGGTTCCATTAAGAGAGCTTAGACTTGGATGCAAAAGTTAAAATCTGAGGAGTGTAGCCGGGGAGGGATGCCAATGAGGAAGGACAGACTCCTGTCTCCCGGCCGCCACCATCGGAGGTAAAGAGCCGAGAGGCCCAGCGACCCCCGCCCCCTTGCTGTGTCTCTGAGGAGAAGGACAGCTCAGTCCCCACTCCTAGATACCCTGGGGTCACAACTGATGTCCACCCTTCACACGAAGAAGGGATCAGGACCAGCGGCCACGAGGCAATGTGGCTGCAGTCCCCCCGGCCAGGCTGCAGTCGCCTCTGGAAATTTCTGGGTGATAGATGTCTCCAGCTCCTTCAAGTCTCAGTGACAGTCCTGTCCCTCTGAGGTATAGCTGTCCCTTTAGCAAAGCACCTTGAGATGTGCTTGCTGCTGGGTTAGTCCTCAGCCAGAGCTCTGATCCTCTGATCCCAACACTTTCCAGATCTACAGCCTTCCGTGGCTCCCCAGTGCCCCTCCACCTGTCAGCCCCGAAAGCCTGACATCCAGGGAGCCCCCGGCCCCCGCCACTGCCACACTCAGAGGCTGAGCTGGCTCCACAGGGCTGCTGCCGCCCAGGCCCAGACAGCCGAGGCCCACTCCTTCCCCCAGCCCCTGCTCCCGCTCTCCCCTCGGCCCCACATGTCCCTTTTATCTTTCAAAGCTCAGCTCAGCTGCTCCCTTGAGAGTTTCCTACTGTCGCTTCCCTCTGCAGGGAAGGCGCACTCTATCTTGGCTTCTGTAAATGCTCATCTCTCCAGCGTGGCCCCCGCCTCGGTGTGCAAACACTGCTATCTGTTTACACACCCATCGTGGCACACAACGGGATGGGGCGGTAGAGGAGGGAACCTCGTGAGATGACTCCCCCCTTGGGGCTGGAGTGAAACAGAGGCCAGAAGATATCTGACATTCCAGGCAGGGAGATGGAGGGGCAGGGTGCTGACTGGCCATAGGGTCGTGCGAACCATGTCCCCCCAAAGACAGGCTGAGGTCCTAACCCCTGTACCTGTCAAAGTGTCCTTACTTGGAAATACGGTCTTTGCAGATGTAATGTTAGGCTGTGCCTCATCCAGTAAAGAGTCCTTATAAGAAGATGGAAACATGGACAGAGTCGCAGACCCACAGTGGGAGAAGGCCCAGGGACCGCAGAGCCAGAAGCCAGAGAGAAGCGGCTACAAGCCAAGAGACACCAAGGAACGTCCCAGCACGGGAGCTGGGAGGAAGTAAGGAGGGGTCCAGGCAGCACGGCCCTGCTGCCACCTTGATCTTGGACTTGTAGTCCCAGAAATATAACAAGATACCCTTAGAGCTGGGTGTGGTGGCACATGCTTGTAATCCCAGTGCTTGAGAGGCTGAGACAGGAGGATGACAGGTTTGAGGGCAGCCTCAACAAGTAGTGAGACTGTCATCAATCTAGCAAGACCCTGTTTCAAAATAAAAATAAAATAGGGCTGGGGATGCAGCTTGGAGTTTGAATGTCTCTGAGTTCAATCCCTGATACCAAGGAAGGAAAAAAGAAAAGGAAGGAGGGAGGGAGGAAGGAAGGAGAGAAAAAGACATAAGATCTTAGGTGGTAGTGTTGGGAAACTAAGCCAGGTTGGCAGGAAGGGGCAGCTGTCTGTCTAAACCCACACCCAAAGCAAGCCTCCCCACAGCCCCCCAGCTGGCAGTCTCGGGGTTCCCTAGCCAACAGAGGAAGCCGAGGACCCCCCGAGGATCGGGGGTGGGGCCCCTCCCGTGCCTCCTCACCCCCATCCCTCTGTCTCACACAATGCAGGCGCCAGGGATGGATTCCGAGGGCAGCAGGATCGGCTTCCCGAGGTTGAGCCCAGAAGCGCGAGCACCTTATCTGACGAGGCAGAGAGGGAGCGGACTCCGATAAAACTTCGCCCATTTGTGAACATGTGTTCCTACCCGAGATTGCCCGGCAGCGCAGACAATGGAGGCGATTAACCGAAGTCGGAGGGCTGCGGCGGGGAGTGGAGGTGCGGGGAGAGAGAGAGAGCCTGGGCGGGAGGGGCAGCGCCGTGACCATGGCCCTGGGAAGATGGGAGACCGAGGCAGCTCCCCATTATGCCCAGATAATGGATGCACGGGGCCAGAAGACTCGGAAGCTGACAGCTGTAGAGGGGCCACAGGGCTTGGGGGGAATCTGTCTGGGGTATGGGGGGGCATCCAGGGTGCATTCCACAGAGCTACAGGCCTAGGGGTGCCCGGCAGGAGGGAGTGTGCTGAGGGCCCTCCTAGCCATGACGGGGACGTGGCGGGGGCTTTACTCTAGGTCCAACATGATGGTCTTATTTAGTCCCCACCCTGTGAGGCAGGTTCCTGCCCAGGCCTATTTAACAGAAGGTAAAGCAGGCCGAGAGGTATGAAGTTCTGCAGACACGTCACCTAGCTGCCAAGAGGCAGGGGAGGCGCTGGAACCAACCAGGGCAGCTCGCAGATGGGGTGCAGGGGCCTCACCCCCTCTTTAACCGGAGCAGCTCCCCTATTGAGCTGCTTCATAGGCTGTGTGATTTTTTGTTTTTTTAACTTTTGCTTTAGAAGAATGTCACCTGGTTCATGTGCCTCACTTACGAGTGCCGAGGACCCCAGCCCGAGACCAAGAGCCCGGGAGAAGAGATCTTGGGGGGAAGAAGTGGGCCTCGAGAGTCCTGGTAGGGCCCCTCAACCTTCCTACAGCTCCCGCCATACCGGGGGTGCCTGTTTGGGGATCACTGGGCAGAGGGGGAGGAGGGAAGGAGGAGGAGGGAAGGGGGGAAACCTCCCCATATCCTTTCACATGTTTTTTTTTTTTTTTTTTTTTTTGTAGTACTGAGGATTGAACCGAGGGGCATTCTACCTCCGAGCTACAACACCCAGCCCTATTTCATTTTTTTATTTGGAAACAGGCTCTAAGTTGCTGAGGGCCTTACTAAACTTCTGAGGCTGGCCTCAAACCTGTGATCCTCCTGTCTCAGCCTCCTAAGTCCTGGGATTACAGGCGTGCGGCACTGTGCCTGGCTTCACGTGAGTTCTTCATAAATGGAGAAGCCTTTCACCTTCAGGATGTCATTAGATCCTCAAAACCCCCTGGAGCTGAATAGGGCGAGGAGGGGGGTCAATTTCAGCCATCAGCTGTCGGGTGATGAAGCCAGGCCTCTGTTTTGGGGCGCTGAGCTGGGGTTCCGTCTTTGGTACGCCATCCTCTCTCCTGATCCTGTGCATTCCATACTGCTCGCCTCCTCCCCATTTTGAGAGTCTTTCCCTGGCCAGAGACTGGCTGTTTGGTTTTGCCGTAGCCCGAGGCTACGCACCAACATCACACATTGGTCTGGGGGCTGGCGGTGTTTACAGAGGCCTGGCTAAGTGCTTTCTGTTTTATAGCTAGGAAAATAAAAACAGGGAACGCAAATGATATTCCCCAGCAGCCCGCAGCCCAGCTAAGGTGTTCACTTGGTTCCTGCTGCACGGGCGGGGGCCCCTTCCCAGACACAGGGGCCCAGGGAGCAGTCAGGGACCTCCCAGGAGGAAGGACGGGAGGGAGACCCTGCCCCACGCCGCCACCGGAGCTGCCATTTGGGATGGGGGGACATCCTGCCGCCTGGAGCTGGCTCTAGACATTCTCCCTGAGTTCCCCCCCAGTAAAGAGACACCCCAGCGGACCCTCCTCCTGGCTACTCTGAAGAAAGAACATTCTAGTCAATGCCATCTTCCTATGGAGATAGATTCTGTTCTACACAACTCTGTTACAACATTTCAGAGAATTGCAGGATATCAGACACACTTGAAAACCGAACTTTTACTTAAAATACCTTTTTGCAAAGAGCCAGAAAACTGTCTACAAATGATTAAGAGCCTACTGTGTGCCAAGCTTTAAGTACTTAGACATTTTAAATTCCTCTCTCTGCTTTCTTTCTTTTTTTCCTGCAGTACAAAGGGTTGAACCCATGGTGATTTTTTTTTTTTTTTTAACCACTGAGCTACACCCTCAACCCTTAAAAAAAAAAATCATTTTACTTTGAGACATGTTCTCACTAATTTGCTGAGTCTAGCCTTAAACTTGCAATTGATCCTCCCACCTCAGCCTCCCAAGTAACTGGTATTTCAGGCATGGGCCACCACCCCTCCCCCACCCCCCATCCCCCCACCCCGGCCACTCTTTATAGAAGAAAAAACAAGGTGTGGAGGTGATGGGGACTTGCCATATCATCATAGCTAAGAAGCAGGCAGTGACAAGAGGTGACACACACTGGGAATGTTCCCATGTGCTGGGTATTGCCTTTGCTTCCCCATATCCCCCGTGGTGATTTCCCCAGTTGTGTAGTGAGAAAGCTGAGGCTCAGAGTGGTTAAGCCACGTACCCAAGGTCACCCAGCCATTTGGTAGCAGAGCAGAATTGGAACCCAAGCCGGGCGTGGTGGCGCACGCTTGTAATCCCAGCATTCGGGAGGCTGAGACCGGAGGATCCGGGTTCGCGACCAGCCTCAGCTACCTAGTGAGGCCCTCCGCAACTTAGTGAGACTCGGTTTCAAAATAAAAGAATAAAAAATAGGGCTGGGGGTATAGCTCGGAGGTAGAATGCCTCTGAGTTCAATCCCCAGTA